>OY856412.1:52552500-53152500 GCA_963693085.1 Alisma plantago-aquatica
TAATCATGCAACAGCAGGTTTAATAACAAGTAAAGTAACTTCTGCTTCAGCAATCATTTCTTGAAGGCATATAAAGAACATGTATACCAAATATTTGAACAGATCATTAATGTAAACAATGTAACACCAATCATTGTTTCTCGTAATTCAACCTAAGCAGATATGCTACACGGTTGATTATGTTTTACAAACATTATTATGCCCTGTGGAGATGAGGTATACCGCTCATGCTCCAACCGATCACTAGTAAGTCGCATCGGTATCATACATAGGTCATCAAAATAGCCGGATTCTTATGACCTCATCTTCCTCAGTCAGTAAGAGGATTTATTTGTAGGACATCTTGTGTCTCTACTGTAGTAGCTATCTAGGGTATTCTGGAAACTTCGCTATAGAGTTACAGTGGCATTATGTACTCTCTTCGTCATCGAAAGATTTCTTGTTTATCTCTCATCCATGCGGTATTGGTGTTTTCTTCGGGAGATTTGTGGTGCAATCATTCTGTATGAAATTATAGTGAAGGATTGATAGATTAAAGTACATCTATATCAATTCCTACACTAGGACGTAAGGATATTTGCGTCCATTTTCCCCCATATACTCAAAAGTATATGTTCCAGGAGTTCCCTTGGGAAAACCTGTTTCACCATCATTTGGTCTCTGATAATGATGGATCTATGATCAGGGCTCTACATGGTATGATTATACTTGATTAGTTAGGTACATTTCAGTATTCTTTTATCATCATACATGTTCTCAAACATTAATCATTAGCATAGCAGCTATGAAAGTAGAATACTAAATGTAACAAGACCAATTCACATCAATTATCATTTCTTAATCATTTCATTACAAGTCATCTAATTAGCATGACCTTGATGATACTCATGGCTCTCACAGCCTATCAATCTCATAAGATGCCACTTACTAGGCAACAAGGTATTTCACTATTCACAAAGCTAATAGCATGCTTTCAATGATTATGGTATCTTAATCCTTACCTGGACATGATCATCCTCATATAAGAACCTGCATGGTTAATTCAACCAATAATAGTAAACAATTCATTTCAAGTTTTGTACTTTCATACTCTTTCAAAAGTTAGGTTCCCAGATTCTCATCAATTAGGGTTATTCATTTCCTTTGCTTATGATTAGGAATATTGATTCCTCATCTCATACTTCAATCATGAAGATTCATGATTAAAAGCATAAGTGGAGATAGGGTTTACCTTATTCAATTAAAATTATTGAATCTCTTTGTCTTATAAGGCATAAGAATTCATATTTTGTAATTTGTTCACAGAGTTTCATACTCAAAATCATAACACAGGACTAAGATTAACATACCCCATCCTTCATTTAATTAGGGTTTCCTGTTCATGTTATCAGTCCAACTTTAGTGTACAACTTTACCATTCTTGGAAGCATACCAGGATATGATGAGTGTTTACTTTTGATTACAGTATTTATTGAACATCATAATGATTATCAATTCTAAGTATCAACCCATTTCTCCTTCATATTATATTCTTCACTTATTAAGTACATGAATTCATTGTGCCCCTATCATAGCTAATTCCCTCATATATCTTCTTTTTTAAATAATACAAAGGTTTAAACATTGTTGATGTAGGATAACTCATCTTGTATGATTGATTTAGCTATACCTCACTTTAATGCATCACCTAGTACACCATCTCCAGGCTTTCATAATTGTCAAGCCATAAACTAGGCTCATTAATCATCCTACTAGGGTTTCCCATATTTTCATTTCCAATTAGGGTTTCTCATATTACAACTTGTAATTAGGGTTTCTATTCACTCTACATGTTATTACCCTAGAACTACGGTTTACTATATACTCCTTGGTGAATTAAACTCATAACATCATCATGAATGAGAAACATCACCATTAATGCCCTTAGATTAGATTAAGATTCATCAATTGTCATAATTAGGGTTTCCATGATCTCACATAGGTGGATCATACCTTAATCATGCACATTCATATGTATTGAAGGTACTTTACTTTAGTTTTAACCATAAATGGTACTTTCCCTCTCCTCTTACTAATATATGGTGATTACATCACTCTATATTATGTTGGGTCAAGTCCTCATTGACTATCATAAGCCAAAACATCACTATCATGTAATTAGGGTTTGATTAAAACAAGGTATTATTCAATTGAACCCTTCAAGGGCATTTTGGTAAAGTACACCATTGATCACCATCATGGGTCAATTCATTAGTCACTTAGTCCCTTAATGTCCTAGGGTAGCATTAGGGTTTAGATTAGATCACCATTGAACCAATTACACCTTCAAACGATTAAGTATAAACAGCCCTAAAAGTCTCCAAACGGTTTCAACCTTAAACCTCCAAACGGTCTTGAGACCGTTTGGGGGCGTTGACCGTTTGGATGGTTTGACCTTCAAGACCGCATGGGTGTGTTGACCATTTGGGAAAGTTGACCTCCAAACCGTTTGAAGCTATGCGACTTGAAATCGTTTGATCTTAAACGATCTTGAGATCGATTGGTCCAAACGACCTTGAGATCGTTTGAGCCCAAACGGTCTTGAGACCGTTTGGCCCCAAATGGTCTTGAGACCGTTTGGCCCCAAATGGTCTTGAGAACGTTTGGCCTCAAATGGTCTTGAGACCATTTGGTCCAAATGGGCTCAAACCGTTTGCACCTCAAAAGTCAAACAAAGGTTATAATCGATTATGGTTATCTATGTTGAAGCCTCCAATTGGTCAAATCCTTGTTAACCACTTGTAAATTGAGTCAATTAGGATTATCTTTAATCAATTGGACACCAAATTGACCCTCAATTGAAAGCCAATTAGGGTTGAATCCAACTTAATTAGGGTTTTCAATCGGATAGTCATCAATGTTCAATGATATGAATCAATTCGAGGTTGAACCCATCAATTGACCTCCAATTGGGCCCAAACTTGGCCCAAACGGTCTTGAGATCATTTTGACATCCTCCAAACGGTCTTGAGACCGTTTGCCCAAAGTTTTATCAAAAACGAAGTTGATTGGATAAGGATTGAACCCTAATTAGGTCTAAAATTAGCATTTTTATCAATTCATCAACCTAATGTGATTGGAACCTCAAACCATCAAATTATCTTAACCCTAGACCTCCAAACAGTCTTGGGTTGTCACCAAACGGTCTTGAGACCGTTTGGATGAACCCCCAAATGGTCTTGAGACCGTTTAGGTCCTTCAACCCAAAACTCAACAAGATCTATCCTTGAAATCAGCAAATCAACCCGATTAGGGTTTAGGGGGTTAAAGTACCTTCAACTTGTGATTGGTTTGGGATTAGGTTATGATTCTTTGTAGGAATTAAATTCAATATATTTAAAACAGACCCTGAAACGGTCGTCCCTTGGTCAACCCTATCAAACGGTCTTGAGACCGTTTGATTCCAAACGGTCTTGCAAGACCGCATGAAATCAAACGGTTTGAGACCGTTTGAATTCAATCGGTTTGCAACCGTTTGGACCAAATGGGTCCAAGGTCGTTTGATAAAGTTTCCTAGGAATCCACACCCATCATATTCAACCTCTGTTCAGGTCAGTTACTCCACGGATTGCTTGCAAAAGTGCAAGGAAGAAAGGAGGTAGAAGAAGAACTAAGCATAAATTGCAAGAACATACATATACATAATAAAGCAAGAAGTTTAGAGTTATAAAACCCGACTTAAACGTTGTTCCTAGAGCTCCAAGCTTCCAAGATTCAATCCTGTAATGGAATCTTGAGATCCACAAGTCGGCCAAAGGTGATTCTCCAAGGAAAAGATGGGGATGGTCGGCTAGAACAAAGAACCTAAGTGAGTTAACCATAGAACCAACCTTATATAAGGAATTCATCCAAGAATCCGAGCTAGAAGATGGTTCCTTCTCACCTTAGCACTAGTTGGTCATCTCCTTGAATTCCAGAGCTCTGCCTTGGTCATTTGAGAAAGATGAGAAATGAAGAGGTGAAAGGATACGTTTAGTTGGTTTGCAAGGGTAAAGGCTTATATAGTTTAGGTTGTTTTTCACCATAGGGACCTCTAAAATATAGATTTCTCATCTAAGTCCCTCCTTCTTTTAAGGAAAGTCCAAACCATTACAACTTAAGCAAATCCCATCAAACTCAAGATTTAAGGGTAAAGAAAACTAATATGTAAACCAAGGTACATATATGAAGGGTCTCCATACTCATACTTGGTGAAACTACTACAAAGGTCATTCTTTTTATCTGATTACTTCATTGAAGTGCTCCTTTCATCATTTCTACCCTAAATGATGTCAAGAGTCATAGAAGATATTCTAGAAGGTGTATTTTACAAGTTGCACCCCACAATTTGGGTAAATTGCACTTTACTCCAAAATTAGGGTTTTAAGCACAAGGATCATTCCACAAGCTACATCTTGATGCCCAAGCTTAGGAAGTCCATCATACCTTATCATATTCACTCACATGATATCTCATTATCAGAGGAACATCTTAACCTGTGAAAATTTGCAAGTTAACCCCTCTAACTGGGTAATTTGCACTTAGGTCCCTGCATTACAAAACAAGACTACAACTTTGTTTTAAAAAGGACAAAATTGAAAGTATATGTTTCTGAGAAACCTAATTACATGCCAGGGAGTAATCACAAGTATATAATTACATATTTAAGCAAAACATCTAGGGTTATTTTATAACCCAGGTCAGGGATGTTACAAATTATAAATCCCTAACAAGGATTTCGTCCCCGAAATCCCAGAAAGAAAAGAAAAAGCAGATATTATTCAAAGATCATTTATTACATCTTTAGATAACCTTCCACTATTAGGGAGATCTTATAGAGTTTTGATCAACATTTCTTAAGATCAAACTCAAGCTCTGATATTCATTTGAGACCATATAAGTGCCTTCGCACCCTGAGTGTGTCATCACATCTGATAATCACCATACTAACTTCCTTTATTATATGCATTAACTATCTCATCAATTTCTTGTCAATCAAGGATTTATTTAATAGACATTCTGGAGAAGGATATGTTTATTTAAAAACATAAACCCCTAACAAGGGAAGTTCATAACATTCTATATGTCTAATTTAATCTCATAGTTTGATCAATCCAGATAATTAATATAATCATTTGGTATGCCTTTACATTCTTACTTTGGTATTGATCACCTGTGTTATCAACACTTTATATCTTTTTCTTCCTTTTATCATGGAACATTACTTATTACATATATTCTTACTTTAGAACCAAAGTATAGATTAAATTGATACCTTTATAAGTATTTATCACACTAACATCTTTATTAATATTCTTTCAACCTTTTCTAATCAGGGTTGACCTTCCTTATTCTCATATTTCTTATTTTATGATACTCTTTAGGTTGTTTCAGAATGACTACTTGATCAGAGTAATCAAAAGATAACAATCTAAGAGTTTCCATATTTACTTTATCATTAGTAATTGTATACGTGGCCAGGGTATATGATTACTGAGGTAAGAAAATATGCACTTGTATACTAACATGTTCCTTCTCTTTTCTCATCTTTACAAGTATAAATATTAACTTAACTGAATTTTATATCCAGATCAATTCTTTAATACCTTATCTTCTTATGGAAGTAAGCATGCAACATGAAACATCTATCTGATGCAACATTATAATTCTTTATGAGACCAATCAAGGAAGGTTCAATCAATTGCTTTTTAAATTTTTATCCAAAAGATCATTAAGAGACTTATAAGAAAATATAATTTATCTTGTCTAACCTGTCATGGCTCGAGGATTATTCATTATCTCAGGCTGATTCTGCCTCAGAGGTTGATTCGCCATAACATTTCTGGTTGGGCAATCTCTCATCAGATGCCCTACCTGTCCACATTGATAGCAAGCTCTGAGTTCCTTGTATGGTCTAAAGGGTTCCTTACCCTTTCTGGACAGCCA
This sequence comes from Alisma plantago-aquatica, assembly GCA_963693085.1. Lineage (NCBI taxonomy): Eukaryota > Viridiplantae > Streptophyta > Magnoliopsida > Alismatales > Alismataceae > Alisma > Alisma plantago-aquatica. The sequence goes on from OY856412.1 coordinate 52,558,465, forward strand.
TTGCCTTGGTGTACTAGGTCCTGGTTGTGTTGGTGACACCAGAAACTTCTTCCTTCTGGAACTACCAGGTCTCTGCTTCTGGGTTTGAATAGGTCTTTTCTCAATTCTTCCCTTATATTTCTTTTCTGGACAATTAGGTCTGATAAGCCCAGGCTTTCTACACCCATGGTAGGTCCTGGTTTCTAGTTGTATTCTAATCCCTACATTACTGTGTACTGATTCATCAGACTGAGGTTGAGCGCAGGCTTGCTCTAAGTTCAAATCTTCATCATTTACTTCTGCTTCAACCTGCTGTTCAGGGCTACATATTCTATGGATATCTAAAACATCATCATTAGGAGCTGGTAATCTGGGTTGTATTGCTAGTGCTTGACCCACAAGATACATCATGGTTGCCCTTAATTCTCCAATAGTGATTCCTAAGGAAGGATTCCTTATCATGGTTGGATTAACTAGGGGAACCTCAGGTAAGTGTCCCTCTACTGCTTGCTCCTCTTCAAGTTCTCCTCCTCCTATGTGAGCAGAAGATACCATCAGATACATTGGATGACACTTTGAACATACACTACTACCTAAGTCCTATGTCTCTGTAGACTCAGTGAACCTAAAGCTCTGATACCTCTTAATTGTGTGCTCTGATCTCCAAAACCACAATATAAACTCAGCGGAAACATTCGATTAACTGTGGAATACGAAAAATCACCGAAAATTTAAAACTTTTTAAGACAAGATCTTGAAATCATAAAACTCCTTTTATAAGAAACAAAGTAATCAGTTTACATCTCTGTTACACCACTTCTTGAGTAGTTATATACAACATGACACAAAAATCTCAAGAGTCAAAACCAAAACTTTAGACCACTAACTCTAAGGACCCGAGAGTAAAGAGACGGCATAGGACTAACTAACTACATGACTCAGCAGTCAATATCTCCACCTGAGATTCACTATTGCCCATGTTACTGTTGTTGTTGTTGTTGCTCATCCTTAATTGGATTCCTTCGTCCTAGACGACCACCTAAAAAGTTGAAATCTACGGAGTGAGACAATTTGAATAATTGTCCCAGCGAGAGTTATAACTCTCAACTAGAAGCTTTATTATAACATTAAGGAATATCATAAACAAAGTACGTTAGTCATTCAACAGCAGGTTTAATAACAAGTAAAGTAACTTCTACTTCAGCAATCATTTCTTTAAGGCATATAAAGAACATGTATACCAAATATTTGAACAGATCATTAATGTAAACAATGTAACACCAATCATTGTTTCTCGTAATTCAACCTAAGCAGATATGCTACGTGGTTGATAATGTTTTACAAACATTATTATGCCCTGTGGAGATGAGGTATACCACTCATGCTCCAACTGATCACTAGTAAGTCGCATCGGTATCATACATAGGCCATCAAAACAGCCGGATTCTTATGACCTCATCTTCCTCAGTCAGTAAGAGGATTTATTTACAGGACAACTTGTGTCTCTGCTGTAGTAGCTATCCAGGGTATTCTGGAAACTTCGCTATAGAGTTACAGTGGCATTCTGTACTCTCTTCCTCATCGAAAGATTTCTTGTTTATCTCTCATCGATGCGGTATTGGTGTTTTCTTCAGGAGATTTGTGGTGCAATCATTCTGTATGAAATTATAGTGAAGGATTGATAGATTAAAGTACATCTATATCAATTCCTACACTAGGACGTAAGGATATTTGCGTCCATTTTCCCCCATATACTCAAAAGTATATGTTCCAGGAGTTCCCTTGGGAAAACCTGTTTCACCATCATTTGGTCTCTGACAATGATGGATCTATGATCAGGGCTCTACATGGTATGATTATACTTGATTAGTTAGGTACATTTCAGTATTCTTTTATCATCATACATGTTCTCAAACATTAATCATTAGCATAGAAGCTATGAAAGTAGAATACTAAATGTAACAAGACTAATTCACATCAATTATCATTTCTTAATCATTTCATCACAAGTCATCTAATTAGCATGACCTTGATGATACTCATGGCTCTCACAGCCTATCAATCTCATAAGATGCCACTTACTAGGCAACAAGGTATTTCACTATTCACAAAGCTAATAGCATGCTTTCAATGATTATGGTATCTTAATCCTTACCTGGACATGATCATCCTCATATCAGAACATGCATGGTTAATTCAACCAAAAATAGTAAACTATTCATTTCAAGTTTTGTACTTTCATACTCTTTCAAAAGTTAGGTTCCCTGATTCTCATCAATTAGGGTTATTCATTTCCTTTGCTTATGATTAGGAATATTGATTCCTCATCTCATACTTCAATCATGAAGATTCATGCTTAAAAGCATAAGTGGAGATAGGGTTTACCTTATTCAATTAAAATTATTGAATCTCTTTGTCTTATAAGGCATAAGAATTCATATTTTGTAATTTTTTCACAGAGTTTCATACTCAAAAGCATAACACAGGATTAAGGTTAACATACCCCATCCTTCATTTAATTAGGGTTTCCTGTACATGTTATCAGTCCAACTTTAGTGTACAACTTTACCATTCTTGGAAGCATACCAGGATATGATGAGCGTTTACTTTTGATTACAGTATTTATTGAACATCATAATGATTATCAATTCTAAGTATCAACCCATTTCTCCTTCATATTATATTCTTCACTTATTAAGTACATGAATTCAGTGTGCTCCTATCATAGCTAATTCCCTCATATATCTTTTTTTTTAAATAATACAAAGGTTTAAACATTGTTGATGTAGGATAACTCATCTTGTATGATTGATTTAGCTATACCTCACTTTAATGCATCACCTAGTAGACCATCTCCAGGGTTTCATAATTGTCAAGCCATAAACTAGGCTCATTAATCATCCTACTAGGGTTTCCCATATTTTCATTTCCAATTAGGGTTTCTCATATTACAACTTGTAATTAGGGTTTCTATTCACTCTACATGTTATTACCCTAGAACTAGGGTTTACTATACACTCCTTGGTGAATTAAACTCATAACATCATCATGAATGAGAAACATCACCATTAATGCACTTAGATTAGATTAAGATTCATCAATTGTCATAATTAGGGTTTCCATGATCTCACATAGGTGGATCATACCTTAATCATGCACATTCATATGTATTGAAGGTACTTTACTTGAGTTTTAACCATAAATGGTACTTTCTCTCTCCTTTTACTAATAGATGGTGATTACATCACTCTAGATTATGTTGGGTCAAGTCCTCATTGACTATCATAAGTCAAAACATCACTATCATGTAATTAGGGTTTGATTAAAACAAGGTATTATTCAATTGAACCCTTCAAGGGCATTTTGGTAAAGTACACCATTGATCACCGTCATGGGTCAATTCATTAGTCACTTAGTCCCTTAATGTCCTAGGGTAGCATTAGGGTTTAGATTAGATCACCATTGAACCAATTACACCTTCAAACGATTAAGTATAAAGAGCCCTAAAAGTCTCCAAACGGTTTCAACCTTCAACCTCCAAACGGTCTTGAGACCGTTTGGGGGCATTGACCGTTTGGATGGTTTGACCTTAAGGACCGCATGGGTCACCAAGACCGCATGGGTGCGTTGACCGTTTGGGAAAGTTGACCTCCAAACCGTTTGAAGCTATGCGACTTGAAATCGTTTGATCTTAAACGATCTTGAGATCGATTGGTCCAAACGACCTTGAGATCGTTTGAGCCCAAACGGTCTTGAGACCGTTTGGCCCCAAATGGTCTTGAGACCGTTTGGCCTCAAATGGTCTTGAGACCGTTTGGTCCAAATGGGCTCAAACCGTTTGCACCTCAAAAGTCAAACAAAGGTTATAATCGATTATGGTTATCTATGTTGAAGCCTCCAATTGGTCAAATCTTTGTTAACCACTTGTAAATTGAGTCAATTAGGATTAGCTTTAATCAATTGGACACCAAATTGACCCTCAATTGAAAGCCAATTAGGGTTGAATCCAACTTAATTAGGGTTTTTAATCGGATAGTCATCAATGTTCAATGATGTGAATCAATTTGAGGTTGAACCCATCAATTGACCTCCAATTGGGCCCAAACTTGGCCCAAACGGTCTTGAGATCGTTTGGACATCCTCCAAATGGTCTTGAGACCGTTTTCCCAAAATTGTATCAAAAACGAAGTTGATTGGATAAGGATTGAACCCTAATTAGGTCTAAAATCAGCATTTTTATCAATTCATCAACCTAATGTGATTGGACCCTCAAACCATCAAATTATCTTAACCCTAGACCTCCAAACAGTCTTGGGTTGTCACCAAACGGTCTTGAGACCGTTTGGATGAACTCCCAAATGGTCTTGAGACCGTTTGGGTCCTTCAACCCAAAACTCAACAAGATCTATCCTTGAAATCAGCAAATCAACCCGATTAGGGTTTAGGGGGTTAAAGTACCTTCAACTTGTGATTGGTTTGGGATTAGGTTATGATTCTTTGTAGGAATTAAACTCAATATAATTACAACATACCCTTAAATGGTCATCCCTTGGTCAACCCTATCAAACCGTCTTGAGACCATTTGATTCCAAACGGTCTTGCAAGACCGCATGAAATCAAACGGTTTGAGACCGTTTGAATTCAAACGGTTTGCAACCGTTTGGACCAAATGGGTCCAAGGTCATTTGATAAAGTTGCCTAGGAATCCACGCCCATCATCTTCAACCTCTGTTCAGGTCGGTTACTCCACGGATTGCTTGCAAAAGTGCAAGGAAGAAAGGAGGTAGAAGAAGAACTAAGCTTAAATTGCAAGAACATACATATGCATAATAAAGCAAGAAGTTTAGAGTTATAAAACCCGCCTTAAACGTTGTTCCTAGAGCTCCAAGCTTCCAAGGTTCAAGCCTTTAATGGCGTCTTGAGCTCCACAAGTCGTCCAAAGGTTATTCTCCAAGGAAAAGATGGGGATGGTCGGCTAGAACAAAGAACCTAAGTGAGTTAACCATAGAACCAACCTTATATAAGGAATTCATCCAAGAATCTGAGCTAGAAGATGGTTCCTTCTCACCTTAGCACTAGTTGGTCATCTCCTTGAGTTCCAGAGCTCTGCCTTGGTCATTTGAGAAAGATGAGAAATGAAGAGGTGAAAGGATACGTTTAGTTGGTTTGCAAGGGTAAAGGCTTATATAGTTTAGGTTGTTTTTCACCATAGGGACCTCTAAAATATATATTTCTCATCTATGTCCCTCCTTCTTTTAAGGCACGTCCAAACCATTACAACTTAAGCAAATCCCATCAAACTCAATATTTAAGGGTAAGGAAAAGTAATATGTAAACTAAGGTACATATATGAAGGGTCTCCATACTCATACTTGGTGAAACTACTACAAAGGTCATTCTTTTTATCTGATTACTTCATTGAAGTGCTCCTTTCATCATTTCTACCCTAAATGATGTCAAGAGTCATATAAGATATTCTAGAAGGTGTATTTTACAAGTTGCACCCCACAATTTGGGTAAATTGCACTTTACTCCAAAATTAGGGTTTTAAGCACAAGGATCATTCCACAAGCTGCATCTTGATGCTCAAGCTTGGGAAGTCCATCATACCTTATCATATTAACTCACATGATATCTCATTATCAGAGGAACATCTTAACTTGTGAAAATTTGCAAGTTAGCCCCTCTAACTGGGTAATTTGCACTTAGGTCCCTGCATTACAAAACAAGACTACAACTTTGTTTTAAAAAGGACAAAATTGAAAGTATATGTTTCTGAGAAACCTAATTACATGCCAGGGAGTAATCACAAGTATATAATTACATATTTAAGCAAAACATCTAGGGTTAGTTTATAACCCAGGTCAGGGATGTTACAAATTATAAACCCCTAACAAGGATTTCGTCCCCGAAATCCCAGAAAGAAAAGAAAACGCAGATATTATTCAAACATCATTTATTACATCTTTAGATAACCTTCCACTATTAGGGAGATCTTATAGAGTTTTGATCAACATTTCTTAAGATCAAACTCAAGCTCTGATATTCATTTGAGACCATATAAGTGCCTTCGCACCCTGAGTGTGTCATCACATCCGATAATCACCATACTAACTTCCTTTATTATATGCATTATCTATCTCATCAGTTTCTTGTCAATCAAGGATTTATTTAACAGACATTCTGGAGAAGGATATGTTTATTTAAAAACATAAACCCCTAACAAGGGATGTTCATAACATTCTATATGTCTAATTTAATCTCATAGTTTGATCAATCCAGATAATTAATATAATCATTTGGTATGCCTTTACATTCTTACTTTGGTATTTATCATCTGTGTTATCAACACTTTATATCTCTTTCTTCCTTTTATCATGGAACATTACTTATTACATATATTCTTACTTTAGAACCAAAGTCTAGATTAAATTGATACCTTTATAAGTATTTATCACACTAACATCTTTATAAATATTCTTTCAACCTTTACTAATCAGGGTTGACCTTCCTTATTCTCATATTTCTTATTTTATGATACTCTTTAGGTTGTTTCAGAATGACTACTTGATCAGAGTAATCAAAAGATAACAATCTAAGAGTTTCCATATTTACTTTATCATCAGTACTTGTATACCTGGCCAGGGTATATGATTACTGAGGTAAGAAAATATGCACTTGTATACTATCATGTTCCTTCTCTTTTCTCATCTTTACAAGTATAAATATTAACTTAACTGAATTTTATATCAAGATCAATTCTTTAATACCTTATCTTCTTATGGAAGTAAGCATGCAACATGAAACATCTATCTGATGCCACATTATAATTCTTTATGAGACCAATCAAGGAAGGTTCAATCAATTGCTTTTTAAATTTTTATCCAAAAGATCATGAAGAGACTTATAAGAAAATATAATTTATCTTGTCTAACCTGTCATGGCTCGAGGATTATTCATTATCTCAGGCTGATTCTGCCTCAGAGGTTGATTCGCCATAACATTTCTGGTTGGGCAATCTCTCATCAGATGCCCTACCTGTCCACATTGATAGCAAGCTCTGAGTTCCTTGTGTGGTCTAAAGGGTTCCTTACCCTTTCTGGACAACCATTGCCTTGGTGTACTAGGTCCTAGTTGTGTTGGTGACACCAGAAACTTCTTCCTTCTGGAACTACCAGGTCTCTGCTACTGGGTTTGAATAGGTCTTTTCTCAATTCTTCCCTTATATTTCTTTTCTGGACAATTAGGTCTGATAAGCCCAGGCTTTCTACACCCATGGTAGGTCCTGGTTTCTGGCTGTATTCTAATCCCTACATTACTGTGTACTGATTCATCAGACTGAGGTTGAGCACAGGCTTGCTCTAAGTTCAAAGCTTCATCATTTACTTCTGCTTCAACCTACTGTTGAGGGCTACATATTCTATGGATATCTAAAACATCATCATTAGGAGTTGGTAATCTGGGTTGTATTGCTAGTGCTTGATCCACTAGATACATCATGGTTGCCCTAAATTCTCCAACAGTGATTCCTAAGGAAGGATTCCTTATCATGGTTGGATTAACTAGGGGAGCCTCAGGTAAGTGTCCCTCTATTGCTTGCTCCTATGCACTTCTTCTAGGTGTAGCATTGTTGCTTTCTGCAAAAAACTCTTCATCTGGTCCAGTCATCTTCAAGTTCTCCTCCTCCTATGTGAGCAGAAGATACCATCAGATACACTGGATGACACTTAGAACATACACTACTACCTAAGTCCTATGTCTCTGTAGACTCAGCGAACCTAAAGCTATGATACCACTTAATTATGGGCTCCGATCTCCAAAACCACGATATAAACTCAGCGGAAACATTCGATTAACTGCGGAATATGAAAAATCATCGGAAATTTATAACTTTTTAAGACAAGATCTTGAAATCATAAAACTCCTTTTATAAGAAACAAAGTAATCAGTTTACATCTCTGTTAAACCACTTCTTGAGTAGTTATATACAACATGATACAAAAATCTCAAGAGTCAAAACCAAAACTTCAGACCACTAACTCCAAGGACCCGAGAGTACAGAGACAGCATAGGACTAACTAACTACATGACTCAGCAGTCAGTATCTCCACCTGAGATTCACTGTTGCCCCTGATACTGTTGTTGTTGTTGTTGCTCATCCTTAATTGGATTCCTTCATGCTCGACGACCACCTAAAAAGTTGAAATCTACGGAGTGAGACAATTTGAATAATTGTCCCAGCGAGAGTTATAACTCTCAACTAGAATCTTTATTATAACATTAAGGAATATCATAAACAAAGTAACTTAATCATGCAACAGCAGGTTTAATAACAAGTAAAGTAACTTCTACTTCAGCAATCATTTCTTTAAGGCATATAAAGAACATGTATACCAAATATTTGAACAGATCATTAATGTAAACAATGTAACACCAATCATTGTTTCTCGTAATTCAACCTAAGAAGATATGCTACGCGGTTGATTATGTTTTACAAACATTATTATTCCCTATGGAGATGAGGTATACCGCTCATGCTCCAACCGATCACTAGTAAGTCGCATCAGTATCATACATAGGTCATCAAAAGAGTCGGATTCTTATGACCTCATCTTCCTCATTCAATAAGAGGATTTATTTGCAGGACATCTTGTGTCTCTGCTGTAGTAGCTATCCAGGGTATTCTGGAAACTTTGCTATAGAGTTACATTGGCATTCTGTACTCTCTTCATCATCGAAAGATTTCTTGTTTATCTCTCATCGATGCGGTATTGGTGTTTTCTTCAGGAGATTTGTGGTGCAATCATTCTGTATGAAATTATAGTGAAGGATTGATAGATTAAAGTACATCTATATCAATTCCTACACTAGGACGTAAGGATATTTGTGTCCATTTTCTCCCATATACTCAAAAGTATATGTTCCAGGTGTTCCCTTGGGAAAACCTATTTCACCATCATTTGGTCTCTAACAATGATGAATCTATGATCAGGGCTCTACATGGTATGATTATACTTGATTAGTTAGGTACATTTCAGTATTCTTTTATCGTCATACATGTTCTCAAACATTAATCATTAGCATAGCAGCTATGAAAGTAGAATACTAAATGTAACAAGACTAATTCACATCAATTATCATTTCTTAATCATTTCATCACAAGTCATCTAATTAGCATGACCTTGATGATACTCATGGCTCTCACAGCCTATCAATCTCATAAGATGCCACTTACTAGGCAACAAGGTATTTCATTATTCACAAAGCTAATAACATGCTTTCAATGATTATGGTATCTTAATCCTTACCTAGACATGATCATCCTCATATAAGAACCTGCATGGTTAATTCAACCAATAATAGTAAACAATTCATTTCAAGTTTTGTACTTTCATACTCTTTCAAAAGTTAGGTTCCCTGATTCTCATCAATTAGGGTTATTCATTTCCTTTTCTTATGATTACTTCAATCATGAAGATTCATGCTTAAAAGCATAAGTGTAGATATGATTTACCTTATTCAATTAAAATTATTGAATCTCTTTGTCTTATAAGGCATAAGAATTCATATTTTGTAATTTGTTCACAGAGTTTCATACTCAAAAGCATAACACAGGACTAAGGTTAACATACCCCATCCTTCATTTAATTAGGGTTTCCTGTTCATGTTATCAGTCCAACTTTAGTGTACAACTTTACCATTCTTGGAAGCATACGAGGATATGATGAGCGTTTACTTTTGATTACAGTATTTATTGAACATCATGATAATTATCAATTCTAAGTATCAACCCATTTCTCCTTCATATTATATTTTTCACTTATTAAGTACATGAATTCATTGTGCCCCTATCATAGCTAATTCCCTCATATATCTTTTTTTTTAAATAATACAAAGGTTTAAACATTGTTGATGTAGGATAACTCATCTTGTATGATTGATTTAGCTATACCTCACTTTAATGCATCACCTAGTACACCATCTCCAGGCTTTCATAATTGTCAAGCCATAAACTAGGCTCATTAATCATCCTACTAGGGTTTCCCATATTTTCATTTCCAATTAGGGTTTCTCATATTACAACTTGTAATTAGGGTTTCTATTCACTCTACATGTTATTACCCTAGAACTAGGGTTTACTATACACTCCTTGGTGAATTAAACTCATAACATCATCATGAATGAGAAACATCACCATTAATTCCATTAGATTAGATTAAGATTCATCAATTGTCATAATTAGGGTTTCCATGATCTCACATAGGTGGATCATACCTTAATCATGCACATTCATATGTATTGAAGGTACTTTACTTGAGTTTTAACCATAAATGGTACTTTCTCTCTCCTCTTACTAATACATGGTGATTACATCACTCTAGATTATGTTGGGTCAAGTCCTCATTGACTATCATAAGTCAAAACATCACTATCATGTAATTAGGGTTTGATTAAAACAAGGTATTATTCAATTGAACCCTTCAAGGGCATTTTGGTAAAGTACACCATTGATCACCATCATGGGTTAATTCATTAGTCACTTAGTCCCTTAATGTCCTAGGGTAGCATTAGGGTTTAGATTAGATCACCATTGAACCAATTACACCTTCAAACGATTATGTATAAACAACCCTAAAAGTCTCCAAAAGGTTTCAACCTTCAACCTCCAAACGGTCTTGAGACCGTTTGGGGGCGTTGACCGTTTGGATGGTTTGACCTTCAAGACCGCATGGGTGTGTTGACCGTTTGGGAAAGTTGACCTACAAACCGTTTGAAGTTATGCGACTTGAAACCGTTTGATCTTAAATGATCTTGAGATCGATTGGTCCAAACGACCTTGAGATCGTTTGAGCCCAAACGGTCTTGAGACCGTTTGGACCTCAAAAGTCAAACAAAGTTTATAATCGATTATGGTTATCTATGTTGAAGCCTCCAATTGGTCAAATCTTTGTTAACCACTTGTAAATTGAGTCAATTAGGATTAGCTTTAATCAATTGGACACCAAATTGACCCTCAATTGAAAGCCAATTAGGGTTGAATCCAACTTAATTAGGGTTTTCAATCGGATAGTCATCAATGTTCAATGATGTGAATCAATTCGAGGTTGAACCCATCAATTGACCTCTAATTGGGCCCAAACTTGGCCCAAATGGTCTTGAGATCGTTTGGACATCCTCCAAATGGTCTGGAGACCGTTTCCCAAATTTTATCAAAAACTAAGTTGATTGGATAAGGATTGAACCCTAATTAGGTCTAAAATCAGCATTTTTATCAATTCATCAACCTAATGTGATTGGACCCTCAAACCATCAAATTATCTTAACCCTAGTCCTCCAAACGGTCTTGGTTGTCACCAAACGGTCTTGAGACCATTTGGATGAACCCCCAAATGGTCTTGAGACCGTTTGGGTCCTTCAACCTAAAACTCAACAAGATCTATCCTTGAAATCAGCAAATCAACCCGATTAGGGTTTAGGGGGTTAAAGTACCTTCAACTTGTGATTGGTTTGGGATTAGGTTATGATTCTTTGTAGGAATTAAATTCAATATATTTACAATAGACCCTTAAATGGTCGTCCCTTGGTCAACCCTATCAAACGGTCTTGAGACCGTTTGATTCCAAACGATCTTGCAAGACCGCATGAAATCAAACGGTTTGAGACCGTTTGAATTCAAACGGTTTGCAACCGTTTGGACCAAATGGGTCCAAGGTCGTTTGATAAAGTTGCCTAGGAATCCACGCCCATCATCTTCAACCTCTGTTCAGGTCGGTTACTCCACGGATTGCTTGCAAAAGTGCAAGGAAGAAAGGAGGTAGAAGAAGAACTAAGCTTAAATTGCAAGAACATACATATGCATAATAAAGCAAGAAGTTTAGAGTTATGAAATCCGCCTTAAACATTGTTCCTAGAGCTCCAAGCTTCCAAGATTCAAGCCTTTAATGGTGTCTTGAGCTCCACAAGTCGGCCAAAGGTGATTCTCCAAGGAAAAGATGGGGATGGTCGGCTAGAACAAAGAACCTAAGTGAGTTAACCATAGAACCAACCTTATATAAGGAATTCATCCAAGAATCCGAGCTAGAAGATGGTTCCTTCTCACCTTAGCACTAGTTGGTCGTCTCCTTGAGTTCCAGAGCTCTGCCTTGGTCGTTTGAGAAAGATGAGAAATGAAGAGGTGAAAGGATATGTTTAGTTGGTTTGCAAGGGTAAAGGCTTATATAGTTTAGGTTGTTTTTCACCATAGGGACCTCTAAAATATAGATTTCTCATCTAAGTCCCTCCTTCGTTTAAGGCACGTCCAAACCATTACAACTTAAGCAAAGCCCATCAAACTCAAGATATAAGGGTAAAGAAAACTAATATGTAAACTAAGGTACATATATGAAGGGTCTCCATACTCATACTTGGTGAAACTACTACAAAGGTCATTCTTTTTATCTGATTACTTCATTGAAGTGATCCTTTCATCATTTCTACCCAAAATGATGTCAAGAGTCATAGAAGATATTCTAGAAGGTGTATTTTACAAGTTGCACCCCACAATTTGGGTAAATTGCACTTTACTCCAAAATTAGGGTTTTAAGCACAAGGATCATTCCACAAGCTGCATCTTGATGCCCAAGCTTGGGAAGTCCATCATACCTTATCATATTCACTCACATGATATCTCATTATTAGAGGAACATCTTAACCTGTGAAAATTTGCAAGTTAACCCCTGTAACTGGGTAATTTGCACTTAGGTCCCTGTATTATAAAACAAGACTACAACTTTGTTTTAAAAAGGACAACATTGAAAGTATATGTTTCTGAGAAACCTAATTACATGCCAGGGAGTAATCACAAGTATATAATTACATATTTAAGCAAAACATCTAGGGTTAGTTTATAACCCAGGTCAGGGATGTTACAAATTATAAACCCCTGACAAGGATTTCGTCCCCGAAATCCCAGAAAGAAAAGAAAAAGCAGATATTATTCAAACATCATTTATTACATCTTTAGAAAAGCTTCCACTATTAGAGAGATCTTATAAAGTTTTGATCAACATTTCTTAAGATCAAACTCAAGCTCTGATATTTATTTGAGACCATATAAGTGCCTTTGCACCCTGAGTGTGTCATCACATCCGATAATCACCATACTAACTTCCTTTATTATATGCATTAACTATCTCATCAGTTTCTTGTCAATCAAGGATTTATTCAATAGACATTCTGGAGAAGGATATGTTTATTTAAAAACATAAACCCCTAACAAGGGATGTTCATAACATTCTATATGTCTAATTTAATCTCATAGTTTGATCAATCCAGATAATTAATATAATCATTTGGTATGCCTTTACATTCTTACTTTGGTATTGATCACATGTGTTATCAACACTTTATATCTCTTTCTTCCTTTTATCATGGAACATTACTTATTACATATATTCTTACTTTAGAATCAAAGTCTAGATTAAATTGATACCTTTATAAGTATTTATCACACTAACATCTTTATGAATATTCTTTCAACCTTTACTAATCAGGGTTGACCTTCCTTATTCTCATATTTCTTATTTTATGATACTCTTTAGGTTGTTTCAGAATGACTACTTGATCAGAGTAATCAAAAGATAACAATCTAAGAGTTTCCATATTTACTTTATCATTAGTAATTGTATACGTGGTCAGGGTATATGATTACTGAGGTAAGAAAATATGCACTTGTATACTATCATGTTCCTTCTCTTTTCTCATCTTTACAAGTATAAATATTAACTTAACTGAATTTTATATCCAGATCAATTCTTTAATACCTTATCTTCTTATGGAAGTAAGCATGCAACATGAAACATCTATCTGATGCAACATTATAATTCTTTATGAGACCAATCAAGGAAGGTTCAATCAATTGCTTTTTAAATTTTTATCCAAAAGATCATGAAGAGACTTATAAGAAAATATAATTTATCTTGTCTAACCTGTCATGGCTCGAGGATTATTCATTATCTCAGGCTGATTCTGCCTCAGAGGTTCATTCGCCATAACATTTCTGGTTGGGCAATCTCTCATCAGATGCCCTACCTGTCCACATTGATAGCAAGCTCTGAGTTCCTTGTGTGGTCTAAAGGGTTCCTTAACCTTTCTGGACAACCATTGCCTTGGTGTACTAGGTCCTGGTTGTGTTGGTGACACCAGAAACTTCTTCCTTCTGGAACTACCAGGTCTCTGCTTCTGGGTTTGAATAGGTCTTTTCTCAATTCTTCCCTTATATTTCTTTTCTGGACAATTAGGTCTGATAAGCCCAGGCTTTCTACACCCATGGCAGGTCCTAGTTTCTGGCTGTATTCTAATCCCTACATTACTGTGTACTGATTCATCAGACTGAGGTTGAGCACAGGCTTGCTCTAAGTTCAAAGCTTCATCATTTACTTCTGCTTCTACCTGCTATTGAGGGCTACATATTCTATGGATATCTAAAACATCATCATTAGGAGCTGGTAATCTGGGTTGTATTGCTAGTGCTTGATCCACTAGATGCATCATGGTTGCCCTAAATTCGCCAACAGTGATTCCTAAGGAAGGATTCCTTATCATGGTTTGATTAACTAGGGGAACCTCAGGTAAGTGTCCCTCTACTGCTTGCTCCTCTTCACTTCTTCTAGGTGTAGCATTGTTGCTTTGTGCAACAAACTCTTCATCTGGTCCAGTTATCTTCAAGTTCTCCTCCTCCTATGTGAGCAGAAGATACCATCAGATACACTGGATGACACTTAGAACATACACTACTACCTAACTCCTATGTCTCTGTAGACTCAGCGAACCTAAAGCTCTGATACCACTTAATTGTGGGCTTCGATCTCCAAAACCACGATATAAACTCAGCGGAAACATTCGATTAACTGCGGAATACGAAAAATCACCAGAAATTTAAAACTTTTTAAGACAAGATCTTGAAATCATAAAACTCCTTTTATAAGAAACAAAGTAATCAATTTACATCTCTGTTAAACCACTTCTTGAGTAGTTATATACAACATGATACAAAAATCTCAAGATTCAAAACCAAAACTTCAGACCACTAACTCCAAGGACCTGAGAGTACAAAGACGGCATAGGACTAACTAACTACATGACTCAGCAGTCAGTATCTCCACCTGAGATTCACTGTTGCCCCTGGTACTGTTGTTGCTGTTGTTGCTCATCCTTAATTGGATTCCTTTGTCCTCGACGACCACCTAAAAAGTTGAAATCTACGGAGTGAGACAATTTGAATAATTGTCCCAGCGAGAGTTATAACTCTCAACTAGAAGCTTTATTATAACATTAAGGAATATCATAAACAAAGTAACTTAATCATGCAACAACAGGTTTAATAACAAGTAAAGTAACTTCTACTTCAGCAATCATTTCTTTAAGGCATATAAAGAACATGTATACCAAATATTTGAACAGATCATTAATGTAAACAATGTAAGACCAATCATTGTTTCTCGTAATTCAACCTAAGAAGATATGCTACGCGGTTGATTATGTTTTACAAACATTATTATGACCTGTGGAGATGAGGTATACCGCTCATGCTCCAACCGATCACTAGTAAGTCGCATCGGTATCATACATAGGTCATCAAAAGAGCCAGATTCTTATGACCTCATCTTCCTCAGTCAGTAAGAGGATTTATTTGTAGGACATCTTGTGTCTCTGCTGTAGTAGCTATCCAGGGTATTCTGGAAACTTCTCTATAGAGTTACAATGGCATTCTGTACTCTCTTCGTCATCGAAAGATTTCTTGTTTATCTCTCATCCATGCGGTATTGGTGTTTTCTTCAGGAGATTTGTGGTGCAATCATTCTGTATGAAATTATAGTGAAGGATTGATAGATTAAAGTACATCTATATCAATTCCTACACTAGGACGTAAGGATATTTGTGTCCATTTTCCCCCATATACTCAAAAGTATATGTTCCAGCAGTTCCCTTGGGAAAACCTATTTCACCATCATTTGGTCTCTGACAATGATGGATCTATGATCAGGGCTCTACATGGTATGATTATACTTGATTAGTTAGGTACATTTTAGTATTCTTTTATCATCATACATGTTCTCAAACATTAATCATTAGCATAGCAGCTATGAAAGTAGAATACTAATTGTAACAAGACTAATTCACATCAATTATCATTTCTTAATCATTTCATCACAAGTCATCTAATTAGCATGACCTTGATGATACTCATGGCTCTCACAGCCTATCAATCTCATAAGATGCCACTTACTAGGAAAAAAGGTATTTCACTATTCACAAAGCTAATAACATGCTTTCAATGATTATGGTATCTTAATCCTTACCTGGACATGATCATCCTCATATAAGAACCTGCATGGTTAATTCAACCAATAATAGTAAACAATTCATTTCAAGTTTTGTACTTTCATAATCTTTCAAAAGTTTGGTTCCCTGATTCTCATCAATTAGGGTTATTCATTTCCTTTTCTTATGATTAGGAATATTGATTCCTCATCTCATACTTCAATCATGAAGATTCATGCTTAAAAGCATAAGTGGAGATAGGGTTTACCTTATTCAATTAAAATTATTGAATCTCTTTGTCTTATAAGGCATAAGAATTCATATTTTGTAATTTGTTCACAGAGTTTCATACTCAAAAGCATAACACAGGACTAAGGTTAACATACCCCATCCTTCATTTAATTAGGGTTTCCTGTTCATGTTATCAGTCCAACTTTAGTGTACAACTTTACCATTCTTGGAAGCATACCAGGATATGATGAGCGTTTACTTTTTATTACAGTATTTATTGAACATCATAATGATTATCAATTCTAAGTATCAACCCATTTCTCCTTCATATTATATTCTTCACTTATTAAGTACATGAATTCATTGTGCCCCTATAGCTAATTCCCTCATATATCTTTTTTTTAAAACAATACAAAGGTTTAAACATTGTTGATGTAGGATAACTCATCTTGTATGATTGATTTAGCTATACCTCACTTTAATGCATCACCTAGTATACCATCTCCAGGGTTTCATAATTGTCAAGCCATAAACTAGGCTCATTAATCATCCTACTAGGGTTTCCCATATTTTCATTTCCAATTAGGGTTTCTCATATTACAACTTGTAATTAGGGTTTCTATTCACTCTACATGTTATTACCCTAAAACTAGGGTTTACTATACACTCCTTGGTGAATTAAACTCATAACATCATCATGAATGAGAAACATCACCATTAATGCCCTTAGATTAGATTAAGATTCATCAATTGTCATTAATTAGGGTTTCCATGATCTCACATAGGTGGATCATACCTTAATCATGCACATTCATATGTATTGAAGGTACTTTACTTGAGTTTTAACCATAAATGGTACTTTCTCCCTCCTCTTACTAATAGATGGTGATTACATCACTCTAGATTATGTTGGGTCAAGTCCTCATTGACTATCATAAGCCAAAACATCACTATCATGTAATTAGGGTTTGCTTAAAACAAGGTATTATTCAATTGAACCCTTCAAGGGCATTTTGGTAAAGTACACCATTGATCACCATCATGGGTCTATTCATTAGTCACTTAGTCCCTTAATGTCCTAGGGTAGCATTAGGGTTTAGATTAGATCACCATTGAACCAATTACACCTTCAAACGATTAAGTATAAATAGCCCTAAAAGTCTCCAAACGGTTTCAACCTTCAACCTCCAAACGGTGTTGAGACCGTTTGGGGGCGTTGACCGTTTGGATGGTTTGACCTTAAGGACCGCATGGGTCACCAAGACCGCATGGGTGCATTGACCGTTTGGGAAAGTTGACCTCCAAACCGTTTGAAGCTATGCGACTTGAAATCGTTTGATCTTAAACGATCTTGAGATCGATTGGTCCAAACGACCTTGAGATCGTTTGAGCCCAAACGGTCTTGAGACCGTTTGGCCCCAAATGGTCTTGAGACCGTTTGGCCTCAAACGGTCTTGAGACCATTTGGATCCAAATGATCTTGAGACTGTTTGGTCCAAATGGGCTCAAACTATTTGGACCTCAAAAGTCAAACAAAGGTTATAATCGATTATGGTTATCTATGTTGAAGCCTCCAATTGGTCAAATATTTGTTAACCACTTGTAAATTGAGTCAATTAGGATTAGCTTTAATTAATTGGACACCAAATTGACCCTCAATTGAAAGCCAATTAGGGTTGAATCCAACTTAATTAGGGTTTTTAATCGGATAGTCATCAATGTTCAATGATGTGAATCAATTTGAGGTTGAACCCATCAATTGACCTCCAATTGGGCCCAAACTTGGCCCAAACGGTCTTGAGATCGTTTGGACATCCTCCAAACGGTCTTGAGACCGTTTGCCCAAAGTTTTATCAAACACTAAGTTGATTGGATAAGGATTGAACCCTAATTAGGTCTAAAATCAGCATTTTTATCAATTCATCAACCTAATGTGATTGGACCCTCAAACCATCAAATTATCTTAACCCTAGACCTCCAAACAGTCTTGGGTTGTCACCAAACGGTCTTGAGACCGTTTGGATGAACCCCCAAACGGTCTTGAGACCGTTTGGGTCCTTCAACCCAAAACTCAATAAGATCTATCCTTGAAATCAGCAAATCAACCCGATTAGGGTTTAGGGGGTTAAAGTACCTTCAACTTGTGATTGGTTTGGGATTAGGTTATGATTCTTTGTAGGAATTAAATTCAATATATTTACAACATACCCTTAAATGGTCATCCCTTGGTCAACCCTATCAAACGGTCTTGAGACCATTTGATTCCAAACGGTCTTGCAAGACCGCATGAAATCAAACGGTTTGAGACCGTTTGAATTCAAACGGTTTGCAACCGTTTGGACCAAATGGGTCCAAGGTCATTTGATAAAGTTGCCTAGGAATCCATGCCCATCATCTTCAACTCTGTTCAGGTCGGTTACTCCACGGATTGCTTGCAAAAGTGCAAGGAAGAAAGGAGGTAGAAGAAGAACTAAGCTTAAATTGCAAGAACATACATATGCATAATAAAGCAAGAAGTTTAGAGTTATAAAACTCGCCTTAAACGTTGTTCCTAGAGCTCCAAGCTTCCAAGATTAAAGCCTTTAATGGCATCTTGAGCTCCACAAGTCGGCCAAAGGTGATTTTCCAAGGAAAAGATGGGGACGGTCGGCTAGAACAAAGAACCTAAGTGAGTTAACCATAGAACCAACCTTATATAAGGAATTCATCCAAGAATCTGAGCTAGAAGATGGTTCCTTCTCACCTTAGCACTAGTTGGTCGTCTCCTTGAGTTCCATAGCTCTTCCTTGGTCGTTTGAGAAAGATGAGAAATGAAGAGGTGAAAGGATACGTTTAGTTGGTTTGCAAGGGTAAATGCTTATATAGTTTAGGTTGTTTTTCACCATAGGGACCTCTAAAATATAGATTTCTCATCTAAGTCCCTCCTTCTTTTAAGGCACGTCCAAACCATTACAACTTAAGCAAAGCCCATCAAACTCAAGATTTAAGGGTAAAGAAAACTAATATGTAAACTAAGGCACATATATGAAGGGTCTCCATACTCATACTTGGTGAAACTACTACAAAGGTCATTCTTTTTATCTGATTACTTCATTGAAGTGATCCTTTCATCATTTATACTCTAAATGATGTCAAGAGTCATAGAAGATATTCTAGAAGGTGTATTTTACAAGTTGCACCCCACAATTTGGGTAAATTGCACTTTACTCCAAAATTAGGGTTTTAAGCACAAGGATCATTCCACAAGCTGCATCTTGATGTCCAAGCTTGGGAAGTCCATCATACGTTATCATATTCACTCACATGATATATCATTATCAGAGGAACATATTAACCTATGAAAATTTGCAAGTTAACCCCTCTAACTGGGTAATTTGCACTTAGGTCCCTGCATTACAAAACAAGACTACAACTTTGTTTTAAAAAGGACAAAATTGAAAGTATATGTTTCTGAGAAACCTAATTACATGTCAGGGAGTAATCACAAGTATATAATTACATATTTAAGCAAAACATCTAGGGTTAGTTTATAACCCAGGTCAGGGATGTTACACGGCCACGGCTATATATGAGAAGGATTGTCGTCATATGATGTCACAACTCCAGAGCAATCCTCCTCCACCTGTGCCGAATGTATTCTAGAGCGATCCGAGCCCGACGACGAGCAACAAGGAGTGCGTTCTTCATCGAGCGGAGATTTCTTTCTCCGATCTTCATTGAGCTCTCTCTCTACTCCTCCTTTTGTCGCAACCATGGTGCATGTTGCTGGTGCATCTTCTTCACGTGCCAACCCGATGGACATCCCAGAGTTCGTGCCACCACCTACCGCTTCGATTTCACACCCGCGGCTTATTCATCCATCCGCGGAGGTCAAGAAGATCTATGAGGAGATCCTGAAGAGAAAAATTGAGCCGACCCGTTATGTTGAACGGGAGACAATCTGCAACTTGGGGTTCGAAGCCAACCTCACCTACGTTCTGGAGGGGCAGGCCTGACACACGAGCAGAATGCCCGATGAGCTGGAGTACCACGCCGATGGCCAGCCGTTCTTCGGTGAGTGGCCTACTTACAAAGAGTTGGTTGTTGAGTTTATGGCATTGCTGGACGTCTGTGTCGTGCCGAACGACATCATAGACACCGATCGCGAGTGGATCAAGGGTCGGGTGTCTTTCCGACTGTACAACAATGACTACAACCTTACACTCCGTCAGTTCAATGAGATTTACAACTGGAATCATTCTCGGTTTGACTATCGACGGCCGGACAACCGTACCTACTACGACGCGATCTTCGCCGAGCTTGTGACGGTGCCGCCGGGCAAATCGGTGAGCTACCACAATGTTGCGGTAGCCGACTTCGAGCATCCGTTTGTAGGGATTCTCCACCAGATGCTGAGTTCTACTTTGTTTGCTAGAGGTGATCCGTCCCTTAGCAAATTCTAGGAGTCGGGCCTATTTTTCTTCTATAAACTTCTGAAGCGCCAAGAATGCAACTGGGGAGCTTTCTTTCTACAGCGGGTCTTGGCAGTAAAGCAGAGCACGCGGAAGGCTCCAATTCATTTTGGAGGACTCATTACTCCGTTGGCACACTACCTTGGGCTGAATTTCTCAACATTGACCCCGCTTTCCAGCAGAAGTAAGGTTAATGTGCAACATCTTCACCGATCAAATTTGATCCTGCTTCGGGATGGTTTACCTTATGCTCATTGCCATGTAAACCATGCATACCAAGAATGATCGCTTCCCGATCCTGTCTTCAATATCGAGGGTGCTCAACATTTCCGATGGCCCATCATATCCATTGCTGACTCTGATGAAGACGGCAGGAACGACGACGACAACAATAATGACGACGAGGCTGAAGAGGAAGAGGAGGCCTACACTCCTCTTCGGGCACGAGTGGCACCAAGGAAGCATCCTCACATGCATCCAGGTGCATCTTCATCTTCGCAGCCTCTGCCACCACCACTGCCCTCACAGCCAAGTGAGGATGTCTATTCGATGCAGGGCATGTATGCTATGCTGCAAGACATACAACAGATGCAGCAGCATCATACTGTAGTGTATACCGGTATTCAGGAGACTACGAACCAGTTACTGGACAATCAAAGGGCGATCTTCGAAAATGAGTGCCTCCTCCTCGACAACCAACAACAGATTCATGACCAGGTGCATAGGATGGAGATGCAACAACAACCCTTTTATGATCACTATTGGAGCCAGAACTACTTTGGAGGCTATCCACAACCTCCACCCAGATCCCAGTTTAATCTGAGCTTTCAGGGATAGTACCCATCTTGGGACCCCACAACCCCACAATACCAGCCTCCGCCTGAAGAGTAAATCGGTATCACTATTCCAACTGTTAAGATTGTTTTTAACTATGAGTCCATAGTCGAATTCAAGCTTAGGGGGGGTGTTGGAACAACTCTATCTTTTATTTTATCTATTTTTAGTTTTATTGCTTTTGTTCTTGTCATTTATTTCTTGCAATCTTAGTTTGTTTGTAGGATCCACATTCTATATAGTGTAATTGTGGATGTCTTAGGTCTTGTGTCATCTCAGTTGCATGTACATGGGAATTAAGGGAAAATTAAAATTTTTTGAGTGTTCGCAAGCTTGAGTGTTGTTCAACTTTGAGCACACAACCTAAGAAAATGATTGGTTTTGTCAACTTTAAAATAGAAAATCACAACTATACATTCCTAATGATTCATGAAAAGTGGACGGAATTGGTTGTTTGAGCCTAAACTGACCAAATGATAATGAGACTCTAATTTGAAGTAAGAGAGAGAAACCTCTTAACTACTACACAAGTCAGTAAGGAGGGACATATACTACTTTTCAAAGGTTCAGTCAATTAGTCTTGTGATCTTTCCACCCATTTGCTTTTCACAATCCACCATAAGAATTGGAAGTATTTTACGATTTTAACCTTTTTGATTGCATGTCATGTAGACAAGTTTTGCATTGCAACCACTTTCATATGTTTTGTATGAAAAATAAAAAAATAGAATAGTTATACATGCACATTATCCTTAGGTGCATGTCATTTAGTTGCATTCATAATTTTTATGCATAGAGTACATCATGTACCTAATTCCTTCTTTAATGGTGAATTAATTTGTTCCATACCTTCTAAATAGTTCAAATATTTGAGTTATGCAGAAAAAGTAAGCCCAACAAGTTACTCATTGTCATTTGTGGATATAAGGGCCAAAAAAAAAGAAGAAAAAAATCTAAAAAATGAAAAAAAGAGAAAGTTAGTAAGAAGCAAGTAGAATAAGAGGGAGAAAGGAACATAATCTCACCTGCGCCTTAAGATGAGTAAGTACATGATGTAGCTCAGTTAGATATCCATCTCATTTTGAGAAGGGATGTTAGTGCATGCATCATTCCATCCAATCGTAGGCATTAGGGCATTTTTCATGTACAATTGCATCATTTAGGGAATTTTTGTTTTATGCATGTTGAAACTGTATATTGCTTCCATTTCTTCCATAAATCACCCATTCTATCCACCTGTTGCTCAAATTAGTAGGCCACCGTGATTTTCTCCTCACTTGTGAATATCAGGAGAGCTTCTTCCATTTAGATGGTAGTTAGGGCGAGCAACGTAGTATAGGATATCACAAGATGCACCGAGTCTGGACCGGAAAATTTTATTATGTTAACTGCCTTATGTGATAGTGTTCATCAGTTTTGAGGTAGATATCTTTTATGGATGATTACTGTCGCCTGCAGGGTAATTATCATTCTGTGGTTAGTGAGGGCCGGTATGTGAATGTCCGGTGGGGATCATATGGAATGTTGGTTGTGATGATTTGTTCTTTAGTTGACTCTGGCAATTCTATTCTAACGTTTAGTTGCTCGAGGGCGAGCAATGTTCAAGCTTAGGGGAGTTTGATGCGATGATTTTGAGTCACATTTGTAGACTTGTTTTATATGTTTTTTATGCATTTATTAGTCATTTTTGTGATTAATGTTGCATAATTCATCTGCTTTGGTCTATGCTACTTCTCTATGTCAAATCTCCCTTATTTCAGCATTTTGAGTATAAATTATCAAAAGAATATGTTTTGTGTAGGCTTATGTGGTTTCGTGTTGAAATTTCAGGAAAAACAAGTATCTGCTACTGTCGATACCATCGACTGTGGTCGATACCATTGACACGACCACAGGCGGCCAGCCGTAAGGAGCAGAAGAAAGTCGATACTAGCGACAGCAGAGTCGATGGTATCGAGATACCATCATGTTGCTGGCGAGAAGTGAGTCGATACTATCGACGCATATGTCGATACTATCGACTAGTGGAGCTACAACGACACAAAAAGACAAAACTGTCGCTACAGGTTTGTCGATACCATCGACCCTCGTCGATGGTATCGAGATAGCATCAGGCGCAAAGACAAAAGAAAAGAAGAACTGCCAATATCACACCAGGTCGATACCATCGACCCGCGTCGATGGTATCGACACCGTCAGATACATGTTTGCTTCATATTGATCTAAATCTGACAGCTGTGGTAATTTGGCGACCTAATTCGGTGATTATACCTAATGACGGCGGCCAAGAGCAAGGGATCACGTCATTAGCCACTGCACACGTCTCGAGAAGGTGTGGAGAGAAGAACGGAGCCCAGAAGCATGCCCCAATCATTCCGGACACCGAAGAAGATGATTTCTACCACCGAAAGGCGGGAGAACGCATATTCTACGCCAAGGAGCGATTGGATCTTCTCCGTTCAGGGGTTTCATCACTCAATCACATTTTTCTCCATGGTTCCCTTTTTCTACTCCACGTTTTGCTCTGAGATGAACATGCGGGGCTAATCCCCTTTGTCTTTAGGACCGGGAGTAGCCCGGGAATTCATTATATGACAATTTTATCATAGTAATTCATATTTTATCTCTTAAATCTGTGGTATAATTTCGTTTTCTCAATTATATTGTTATGCTTGATCACCATAATAATAATCTAATGCCCTTAATTACTTTGAAAGAAGAATTAATGGTTGAAAAGAGACGGAATTTACATTAATTGACAAATCCCTTGAACAAGGTGGTGTAAGGTTAATGGTGGATATCGAGAGATCATTTTTAATGCACCTAGTTTAGGGTATAGGTTACTACGACGGTGGAACTGACCTAGACGTCGGTAGTGAATTGTACCACGACAGTGGGCAATTCTGATTTCAGGCCACTACCCGGATAGAAAGATAAATTTGAGTGACTACATAGAATTTAATACAATGAAAACCCGCTGTGAAACCGCAATCCTAAAGATCTAATTTTGAGTTGATTAAACCAAACATTTAATCGATTGTTTTGTTTTGTTTTATTTTCTTTTTCTTTTAATTTTAACAACAATTTCCAACTCTTTAATCGGTCTAGCTGATTGCGAGTAGTTAGTAGTAGTCTCCGACAATTCACGTATCCCTGAGTTTGACTCGGGCCTCCAAAAGGCCTATATTACATTGACGCGTACACTTGTGTTTCTACGCACGTAAAAAGTGTGTCAAGCCCCTTCAAGATCCAAGACTTGTGGTCCTAGCTTTTGCACAATATCTCCAATCCCAATGGGCGATATCACCTTCTATGACTTATTTGGCCGATATCTCTTATCCTTGGCCGATATCAAGCTCTATCACTTAACTCTCCTCACTATGCACAATACAAGAGGGTATGCATGATACAAGAGGGATGGTTACTAATAATATTCGAAAATCGTTTCAACAAGTGAAGGGCAAGGTATTTATACTTGGGTTTTATGGAAAAGAGTGTAAAAGGTGTCATTTGCTTAAGCTACTTCATGCCACCTAGCCATGCATGGTTGACACATACATTTGCATGTACTCCATTATTGTCTTTGCATGCAAAAATAAAAGTTCAAGAATAATTTAGAGGATAAAGATCGGCTTTTTATTTATCTTCTAGGGCAAGTCTTCTTCCACTCATTATATTATTATATTCAATTCCATCTTCTCCAAGACAAGTTGCAAGCCGATTCATATCTCTTCTTTGAAGTACCTTGCCAGTCATTAGCAATTCCAAAACCCCACAAACCGATAGGAGACTCCTTTATGGCTCTATGGCCGATACAGACTTCCACTCTATAGCTTTCAACTCGTACATTTTCTTGGTCTTTTCATTATTAAGAGTGCTAACACTTTAAGATGTTTTTAACATCTTGTCTCTTTCTTTCTCTCTCCTTTAAATGATACTAGGAAGGAGTAAAGGCAATCTAGAGGTGGTAACTTACACATCAACCCTACATTTTACATATATTATGATTTGTACCACAAATGATGCACCAAGCACTTTGCACAAGTTCTCAGTTAGATTTTAGGCTTTGCACAAGCCACCACTTAGCATCATATTCTCTTTCATGATATACAAACACTTAGAATTCATTCAACATGTAACATTTGCAGTATATCCCCTCATCTTGGGTAAATTGCACTTTTCACTTAGATTTTCATATAATGCACACATACTTTGCATATAAGCTCAAATTTGAAAATAAACTTTCACAAAGGGCCTTAATTACTTTTCAAAAGATAAGAACAAGTTTGTAAGTAACTTACTTAAGTAAAACTTCTACGGTCAGGCCATAACCCAGGTCAGGGGTGTTATAATTTTAGTTTTATAAAGCAAGAAATATATTTGTAAGGGTAGTCAACTTCCCTATTAGAAAAACTTGCTTATTTTGGTCTCCAAACAAGTTGTCTAGAAAAAAGGTATGCCATTTATCTTGATTTGTCTCCATCTAACTCATACTTCATCAATATCATGAACAATATAGTCTGGGCTACCGGTCGATAGTTTGCATTCATTTTCAGTGTGCTACAACTATGGTAGATCACCAACAAGGATTCATACCAACCCAATTCATCACTACTACCGGTAGAACTGGTAGTGATGACTCAACTTCCATCACAACTCTCACAAATTGGTTTGTGTACATTTCATCATATGTTTTCCCACATTGATCAATTTTTTTAATGCCTCTCCTAACTTATCAAAGATCACTAGATAATACATATGGAGAGGGAGATCCATAATTCTCATCTAGGTGACAGCTCTTAATGGTATTCCATTGGATGAAGAAAAACTACCATTCTATTCCCAAACCATTAAGAAAGAGTCAAAAATTGACCATCCACATTTATTGACAGTTATGTATGACAATTGCAGAGGAGGGAGGATAACAACCACATTCTAGAGGTTGTGGAGTGTGCTTTGTGTGGTGCAAGGTGAGTGTGAAGGTGCACGATGTCTTGTGTGAGAAAATTTGGTTCTATATGTAGCTTTAATGTATCCATTAGTATCACTGTGATGTAGAAGCATTTTTATACCAAAATCATGCTTATTTCCAATAGTAATGTCTCTCTCAAGTAGTTTTGTGTCTCAATAGTTCTTGTTTTATTGTCCACTTGGCAATATTTGGTTTGGATGGTGATACCTATGGGTTGATGTGTGTATTTCCCAACACAACAAGAGGCATAAAAAGAAGTATTTGAAAAGAAAGGGGAAAATGGGATGTTCATACAAATAACCATTTTGTTTTCACTTCCCACTATCTATGTTAGCAGTTCTAGGTGTGTGGTTGAGATGCTTGGCCAGATGAGGGAGATGTAGAGAAATCCATGATAGGAAAAGATAAAATAAATTGTCGATATGCTAATTTTTTAGTCATTTTTAAGTATCTGACTATGCTAAGGACACTCATTGCACTACATCAATGTCTTCATGGTTAATTGACAAGTACTTCATATTAGATATGCAATTATCTAATTTCAAATTTATTGGTACATGCGGCTCCACTATGATAGTGCTAAAATGAAGTCTACAATGTATATGCATGACAATTGTAGGGCAGGGAGCATAAAAACCACATTCTAGTGGTAGTGGATCGTGCTTAGTGTGGTGCAGGATGGGTGTGTTGGTGAACAACATCTAATGTGAACAAATATGGGATACATCTATGGAGATAAGGTATCCATTAGTGTCATTGTAATGGTAGCAGCATGTCGACATTAAAATCATGTTTGTATTCTAAAATAATGTCTTTGTCAGATAGGTTTTTGTCTCTATGGTTTGTATTTTATAGACCACTTGGCAATGTTTAGTTTGGATGGTGATACCCATGGGTAGAGGTACATATTATTCCACACAACTAGAGACCTCAAAAGAAGTATTTATAAAGAAAGGGGAATATGGTAGGTTCTTACAAATACTCATGTTACCTTCACTTCCCACAGTCGATATCACTAGTGCTAGGAGTGTGGTTGAGTTACTCTGGCAGATGAGGGACATGCACACAAAAACCTAATAGAAATAGATGGAATATGTTGTTGGTATGCTATGTTTTGAGACATTATCAAGTATCTTAGATATGCAAAGGTCACACATAGCATTACACTAATGTCCCTATGGTTAACTGAAAAGTTCTCCATATTGGATTGTGCAATTATCAAATTTTAAATATATTATTACATGTGTCTCTATTGTGATTGTGCTAGAACAACATCGATATTGTATATGTATGACGATTGCAGGGGGGAGGATAACAACCATTTTCTAGTGAGAGTGGGGTGTGCTTTGTGTGGTGCATGACAGGTGTGGTGGTGCACGTTTGTTGTGGGAAAATATGGTTTTCATATATGGCTATATTATATCTATTAGTATCATCTTATTGGTAGGAGCATGTCAGTATCAAAAATCATGCTTGTATTATACAGATATGTCTATGTCAGATAGGTTCGTGTTTCAATGGCTCATGTTCTATAGCCCACATGGCGATGTTTTGTTGAGATTGTGTTATCCTTGGGAGGATGTTCATATTTCCCCACACAACAAGAGACATCAACATATGTATTTGAAAATATGGGTGGCATGTTTATACAAAAACTCCTCGTGTCTTCAAAACTTCCCTCGGTCAATGTCACCAATGCTAGGATTGTGGTTGATCTATTCTGGAGGATGAAGACGATGTAGAGAAAAAACATGATAGGTATATATGCCATTAGTTGTCAGTATACTAAATTACGAGTAATTTCCAAGTACCCTAAGGGTCAGTTTGGTAGGGTGTAAGACAAAAGGATGACAAACGAATGCATGGAATTTCACTGCGTTTTTTGTTAGGGTTGGCAACTGAGAAACGGAATTCGTAGAAAACCAACTGCACAATCGGCTGCCTTTTCACCAGAAAACGCGGAATTTGTTCCGAACTGAAATCGCTGGTAGTCAGATGTAGGATGGACCACCTCTACTTTGGAGCACGGGCCGGCTGTTGCCAGTGTCTATTCCGCTAGAAAATGGAAATCTAAAGGGCGGAGTATATCTTTTTTGAACCAAATGGATTGCAAGTGGCAGTGGAGTGTTCTTTGATTGTGTGGTGCACCATGGGTGTTGTGGTGCGCGGCGTCTAATGTGAGCAAATGTGATTTTCATATGTGGATGTATTATATCCATTAGTATCACCGTGGTGGTAGGAGCTGTCGGTATCAAAACAATGCTTATATTCTACATTAATGTCTATGTCAGACACTTAGATAGGCTCGTGTCTCAATGGTTCATGTTCAATAGCCAACTTGGCGATGTTTGGTTCGGATGGTGATACCCATATTTTCCCAAGACATGTTCTCACTCAAATACTTGATTTGTCTTCACTTCCCATGGTCGATGTCACCTTAATTGGTTTCTTTTAACCGTTATGAAGGACACAGTCGTCCGTTCGTGGATATGAATGAGGAAAATGGATTTCAACAAGCACGATTGTCAACGATGCCCGAACAGTAAGTACCACGCCAGTTGTTTCAGTTGTAGTCGGCAGCTCCTAAACAGCGGGCTGATATAGTATACCATTACTGATTTACTATATATTCCCAATGTGAACTGAAGCAAAACGATTAAGGGGATGCAGATGCCATGAATTCTGATGCCGTTTTTTTTCCTTCGTCTTCTTTCTTTGTCCCAAACAAATGACATCGTACCAAAATCGGGAGAGAAAAATCAACTGTTGCGTGAAAAATGTTGAACAAGAACCAACCTACAGTACCTAGAAGGCTACAAGACCACAATTGCTAGTATTCTGTCTACTTCCCTCCCTTCTTCTCTTCCCCTTTCTTCTCATCTACTCCTTGCTTCTTCTTCTCCTCCACCTGTTTTTCCTCCTTTTTCTCTTCCTTGGCTGCGCCCACGGAGAGGATCTCAATCTTGCCGAACTTCTTCAGCTTCTTGACGAGGATGATGGCGTCGACCCCTCCCACGACAGTGAGCTTCTTATCCTTCATGTTTACTGCGATGGAGTCAACGCCCAGGATGTCTGCGACAGTCTCCATGGTCCTCCGCCTTGCGCGTTCGCCGGTCAGGGAAGGCACCCTCACGGTGACTGCCTGCAAAACACACAAAGCGCGCGCGTCAGAAGGAACTGATTAACAGAGCCAAGCATAATTTATATTGAAATGGGAGAAGTCGTGAATGGGAGACCAAGGGTATGGGGGAAAAGTTCACGCGATTTTGAAGCTAAATAACAGAGCCGAGTGATAGGGGAAGCGAATTCGAGTAGCTGAAGCTTACCAGGGCCATTTGAGTTCGCGGGAGAGTCTGAGCTGAAGCTGTGAAGCTAGAAACAGTAGGTAGACCGAACAGAATAATATGAGAAGGCACGACCAGAGTAATCAGCTTCCTTGTTTGCCTGGCTAAACTGAACTGTGGCTCTACTGCACGCGAAGCTTTTGATTGGTCGAATCGATGGGATTTTGAATGAGAGAGATATATTTGTTGGGACTTTCAGTGCGTATTTATAGCAAGGCCGCTTCTTTTCGGCTCGCATCAGGCCAGGTGGCGTGTGAGTTTACGTTGATCTGTGGCCCCAGATCCTGTTAACAAGTTCATACAGTACTAGCTAGGACCGTCCGCCTTGATTGTAATATCATTAATTTATTCATCGCCCCGTTCACATGCATTGACATGTCAATTGGGAAACATGCTCACGCACATGTACACGTGTTTTGTTTATTTACCTGGAACGGGCACTGCGCGTATACCGATCGAGTTTGAACAGCAACGTTGATTTTTTCTCTTTTTCTTCCAGATGAGAAGACCGCTGCCCGATGATCTTCCAACACCAACATGTCACTGCAGCTTCATCCGTTATTACTAGAGCTACACTACACACAACCGGCCAGCCACCCACGGTATACCCGGTTCTCGGAACCGTGCACCTCCTGCCCCAGTATCTGCAATAGCATTTAGCAGCAATTAATGCAATAAAGGATAAAAGAAGTAGAAGAGAGAGAAAATGATTTTGTCCATAACTTTTATCTGAAACGTATTTTTCGACGAAATAAATTGCATTAGAAATTTGTAAAAAATATTTTCCAACGAAACTAATGTTGACATATTTTGAAATAATGATATTACACGAGAAACATAGTACCATATATTAGGATATCATACACATGTTCTGGGTACAAACGCCCAGACGTACAGTATTCGTGAGTACTGTACATTTGAATGAAGGAGGATCAACAATACTCGTGTGTACTGTACTTATAGATCCATAAGTACTACGACCACTTGTTTATACTCAAACATAAGTACAGTACTTACCAAATTACAAAACCAAGCATAATCGTATAACTGATGTAGAAGTATAAGTACAGTATCTTCAGAATCGCATAGCAACATTAGTCATCTGGACAATTTCTTTTACATAATGTAGACATAAGTTGAGTACCTACTTGTTAATGATCTCAAAAGTACAATGCACTTCAGGTCAAAAATCACATCTAAAATGCACTCATAAGTATTGTACCCACATGTTAATTTCAACTCAGTTATTGACGCATAAATACAGTACCTGACAAATTATATATCAAGCATAAATCAAAAGTACAGTACTCACGAGTACTGTACGTCTGTACCCAGAACATGTGTATGATATCCTAATATATGGTACTATATTTCTCGCATATTATCATTATTTCAAAATATGTCAACACTAGTTTCGTTGAAAAATATTTTATACAAAGATTGTAATACAATTTATTTCATTGAAAAATACGTTCCGGATTGAAAATTATGGACAAAAACATTTTCTCTCTCTTTTATTTTCCTCGTCCTTTATTGTTTTAATTGCTGATGACATGCACATTTGGCATAGCAGAAGGATCGGGTAGGCTCCCGATTATACGTAGAATTTTTCTGTTACTAACTCCATTTTACGTTCAAACTGCAACAAGGAAGTAGGTGAAGTGAAGTCCGATAAGGGAAACAAAGAAAGCGCCCACACACACATATTCAAGTATACTGTTTCGGATAAAGCCGCCACATATCAGTAGTATTGGTCCTTCCCTGCGCTGCACGTTTGGGTTGAATTCAGATATGTTAACAGGCCCTAATTAGTCTGTTCGGAAATGTCTGTAATACAAAGTGGGGTCGTAGGTCAATATTCACTTAAATGGAATATCACTTACATACAATATTTTTGGGTTTGTGGAAGGAGAGTGTCCGCGATCACGTCCTCGGTATCCCATGTCTGCTGGCGCGTTACCATGAAAGGTGAGAGAGGGGGTGAACAAGACCACAGAGAAGCGGAAGCGGCGGCATGGGAACGGGATCAGGTCACCTTGGGCAGATCGAGGTTCAGCTAAACCAGCAAAGCAGCACGTTGACGTGCATGTGTGATTGTTCTTCAACTTTTCTTGCTATCCCTATTCCCATTCCTATCGATACACTACCCATTGACATGGAACATGAGTATTTGTTTTCATCCAGTCCAGTGTCAATATTTCCATTATGTTAATCTTCAAAATAATTTTTATATAATGGTATCTTATTACTATTTCTTAAATTATATTTATTGATATTAACAACTTCAATAATATCTAAAATATAAATAACATATATAACATTGGAACTAGATAGTACAATCTATGAAACCATACATACAAAACAACCCAACTAGGGATAAAAATATATAAACAAATTAAATGACACTATATCATATACGTTAATGTTATTATAAATTGAAATGAAGAATCATTTTAACTTTATGTATAACAAAATTATTATGTATGATATAGTTTCATTTCATTTTCTATATCAAATTTTTATGTGTACTATCATGTATTACATTATTCTTCAGTATCTTCTATGTTGTATTTCTTTCGAGTATTGCACACTTCCTACATATTGATTTAGTACATATATATGTATCATATAATTTAATTTGTGTATTTATTATGACTATATTTATGTATATTATTTTTTCTCTGTGGTACTGTTCGATTTATAATTTATTTTCAACATTATCGTGATTATTTTCATTTTAATTATTGAACAATTTAGTTACATCTATTTAATACATATATTTTCCATTTTTCATTTTCATATTGTATATATTTTATGATACATGAAATTATTTACATCTATTAATATTATATATTATTGAATCATTATATTTTTTATTATTTTGTTCTAATTTTGGTTACCATTATATGTATAATTTTTATGGGGGGTGCAAACATTCCACATGTTAAAAAATATTTAATAATATTTTTATATCTCATCTTCCATCATGCTGCAAATTCACGTATGTGCAAATAAAACTTTATTAATATTTGGGCTACAAATTCTATCATGGATTTTCAATATATTTGTTATTATTAGCCTTAGTTAAGTCATGGTGGTACATACAGTGAAAAATTAGATGTTAATTAAAAATTTGAGATAAAATTGTTCAGAAAAACCCCTTACGGTACACAACAACAACAACAAAATATAAATGTCATCTGTATCACCAAAGTTTTCTATTTACAAGTTATCGTACAACTTATAGGTAAATTGGCAACGGTCTGAAATATTTTGTCTTCAATACGTCTCTCATTTATATTTTCATCAAAAGTTACCGTACAACATAAAGGTAAAATGACAATGATCTAAAACATTTTTTCGTTAATATCTAACTCATTTATGTCTTTATAAAATTTCGCACAACTTAAAGGTAAAATGGCAACGATTTAAAACATTTTGTTGTTGAGCTCTATCTCATTTATATCTTTATTCGATGTTGGGATAATGTTGAAGCATCAAGAAATATGTGGTTTTTTTCTAGTAGAAGGGGTGGGAAATAAGGTCATCGCTCTATTGATAGCTCCTATATTTGTATATATATATGTGTGTGTGTGTGTGTATGTGTATATATAACTAAAGTTTAGCCAAAAAATCAAAATAATATTTTTCAAAATATAATTACTATTGTGTCATATTTCCAAAATAATGACAATATTTCACTCTTGCAGGATGATACATCCATATTGGAGACATATTGCTTTTGGTGGAGCTAAGACGTCCCTAAAAGGTGACACATTGTCTATTTTAGAGGCAATGCATCACTGACTAGGATGTTGTACTATTTGTGATTAATACATCCTTATTGGGACACATTGGTCTTAACTTTTTTTATTATGATACCATGTTATAGGTTTTATTGTGTTTATTAGAAACTCAAATAATAAGAAATATTATATATTTTTGTTAGTACCTAAATATGAAACAAACTAATAGAATTAGATATTAATAATTACATAATAATAAGAATATAAACAATATTATGGATCATTACTGAATGTATGAAAAAATGTATAATATAATATGCAAATAAAACTAATATGTACAACATGTAATATATTACTAATATTGAATATAAATAATACAATACGTAATTATACACATAAAAACTATGTAATCAAAGATTATATAATAAATAAATGAAATAAACGTATTCAAAGTATACAATTTCATATTTCAATATGTAATTGGTATTGCAGTATTCATTAATATTTTATTTTAATAATACCTATAAAATATAAATAATAGTATATCACATAAACATATAGACCAGCATATCATGCAATTATGACATATTACGTTATAAAATGCATAATATAGTCTAATACTTTATTTGGTACATGATCTAAAACATCTTTTTGTTAATATCTACCTCATTAATTTCTTCATAAAAATTTCGTACAACTTAAAGGTAAAATGGCAACGATTTAAAACATTTTGTTGTTGAGCTCTATCTCATTTATATCTTTATTTGATGTTGGGATAATGTTGAAGCATCAAGAAATATGTGATTTTTTTCTAGTAGAAGGGGTGGGAAATAAAGTCATCGCTCTATTGATAGCTCCTATTTTTGTGTATATATATATATATTTATGTATATATATATGTGTATATATAATTAAAGTTTAGCCAAAAAATCAAAATAATATTTCTCAAAATATAATTACTATTGTGTCATATTTCCAAAATAATGACAATATTTCACTATTACATGATGACACATCCATATTGGAGACATATTGCTTTTGGTGGAGCTAAGACGTCTCTAAAAGGTGACACATTGCCTATTTTAGAGGCAATGCATCACTGACTAGGATGTTATACTATTTGTGATTAATATATCCTTACTGGGACACATTGCTTTTATTATGATACCATGTTATAGGTTTTATTGTGTTTATTGTGTTTATTAGAAACTCAAATAATAAGAAATATTATATTTTTTGTTAGTACCTAAATTTGAAACAAACTAAAAGAATTATACATTAATAATTAGATAATAATAAGAATATAAACAATATTATGGATCATTACTGATTGTATAAAAAAATGTATAATATAATAAGCAAATAAAACTAAGATGTACAACATGTAACATATTTACTAATATTGAATATAAATAACACAATACGTAATTATACACATAAAAACTATGCAATCAAAGATTATATAATAAATAAATGAAATAAACGTATTCAAAGTATACAATTTCATATTTCAATCTGTAATTGGTATTGTAGTAATCATTAATATTTTATTTTAATAATACATATAAAATATAAATAATAGTATATAACATAAACATATAGATGAGCATATCATGCAATTATGACATATTACGTTATAAAATCCATAATATAGTCTAATACTTTATTTGGTTACGACATACTTAATGTAAAGACAAGTTATAGAAATACCTATAAATGAATCAAAGTACAATCATATTACCAATACAAAAAGAAACAATATGTTATTTAAAACAAAAAATCAAATTTCATTTCATTTTTTCCAAAAGTCAACAACTTAATTGATTATCTTGATCCAAACAAAGGAAGCAAGGGGCAAAGTTTTTGTCGTTGGCCACAATTTTCTTACATAAGATTTAGTGGTAAGTAGAATAAAGTTATATGAACTAGGTTACAAAATAATCAAATATTATCAAATTATTTATTGTAGACTGAGGTCGTTGAACCTATATGAAGGTTATTCCGCATACCCTTTAGTATTCATCAATGTTTGCCAAATTTTGCACAACCTCAAGATTTTCTTAGTTGTTTGTATGATAAGGCGTCAACTTCATGTTACTAAAAGTATCCCTAAACTCTCAGACCATTTTCCTTGAAGAAATGTGTAGAAGCTTTATTGACTCACACTCTTGTGCTACAGAGCTAAATGAATCTTCTAATTGTAGAGTATGCACGACACAATTGTGATCGCAATCCAAATCTTATGGGTGTGTACTTACTCCATTCCCTTCAAGGTTTATGACATTACATAAATGTTTTGTATTAACCATTGTAGATTCTATATGATCATATACATGATGGACATTGCTATTAGTCATCGCAACTACTGGTTAGGGAAAAAGGTTGAAGCTTGTGATGTCATAGGACAGACCAAGAGATATGCTTTTTGCACTATTTTGGTGTTTTCTTGCACCTCCTTGTCAAAGACTGTTACACCCTTGCTATGATGATAGCTTCATTAACTAATAGGGCTTCATCAAATGCTTCCATGTCCATCATTTCCATTTAAGAAAAATACAGAATTACAGAAATCATATCTAACTCTGCTTGAGTATCCAAATAAACTTCAACTTCTATTTCATCATGATTCTATAGACAAACAAATTTGTTTGTAGGGGTAGTCGACTTCTTTCTCATAGGAAACTATTTGTTGTGTTGATTGCAAACAAGCCCTCTGCAATGAATATCTTTGCAAGAAAAGGTCTGTCATTTTTCTTGATGGTGGCCCCAACTGACTCCCACTTCATCCATACCTTAATCAATAGCTTCTAGGCTATCAATCAATAGTTTGCATTTGTTTTTAGCTTGTCCCATTGTACCACAATTATGCAGATCACTGACAAGTATTTATACTCAACTTGAAACATTGATCCATCAATTACTACTACCGGTTGCACTGTTGGTCCTGAGTCAACTTCCACTACAACTATTGCAAATCAAGAACGTGTACGATTCATCATATGTTCATCCACCTTGACCAATTTTCCCAATGCTTTGCCTAGTTTGTCAAAGAACTAGATGATATGGATGGAGAGTGAGATCTAATATTCTTGTACATGTGACAATTCTTGAAGGTATCCCTTTAGATGGAGAAAAACTACCATTATGTTCCCAAACCATTAAGTGTCAAAAATTGACCATCATCCTTCAGTTAAGCCATTAAGAATATCATGTCTAACAGAGAATTTAACCACAAAATTGTTAAAACTTACTTTGTAGACCATGCAACTATTAGTTGGTTTCCACATCAACTGCAGCCAATTTCATAGCGTAAGGTAGCCAAGGGTTCTTATGATAGGATTTATCACCACTGCATATCACCATGGTGTGAAGGATAGTATTAACCTTTGGTACGATTTGGAATTTAGGGAACCCTTTTCTCCACCCAATGGATGTTGGTATGTATGCCCTGAGAGCTAATCATATGATGATTATATTGGCATACATCATGATTGATTTCATAAATATGAAAGGCAAGCTTCTAATTTATTCTAACTCAATCGATTATGAGATAAATGATGGAACACAATGAATGTCTAAAGAATGACAATACTCAATGATGTATGTCTTCAGGTTGAGGATCTAACCAATGAGATCATACAAATACTAAGAGTATGCACATTCTTGTTATGTCCCTAGTCGGATGTCATTGTGGAAGGTTGATAGACAACAATGACACATCAAGACTAGAGTGTGTGTTGGTTGATGACAATGTCTCATTAGTCATGATACATGATATCAAACCAAGAACATAGATACATGTTAGAGAATAGTGTATCAGACAGACCCACCATGAGAGTGACACATGGAACCATGACATGGTAGTCAGAATCATCTCTCATAGTGATGGTGGTGATTGTGATACTTAGACCTAAAATCATTGTACTTGTAGAATGTGATTGGGTACACTTTGACATCATCAAACGCAGTCCTAAAACATGGGTTGTTATAAAGGTGATGATTGGGTGGCTTTGACATATGAGATAGACTGTGAGTGATAGATATGGGATTTGTCCCTCCTAAGGGAGTATGATGTCCATGCCACTTGATAAGTGAGACTGAGAAGGCATGTGCATGCACATGTGAATCAATTATGATATTGATGTGACACATACCTCAGACAGTCTGCTCTAGTTCAAAAAACATGAATGAACATTGAAAGAATGATAGCTCCATGCCTTAAGTTCATTCACGATATCCGAGACAAAGGAATTATACATTCCCTAGAACACCAATATGTCTTTCCTTTTCACTTGGATAGCACTTATGTGCGACTAGGTACCACTCTTTTCTTGTGATGTCATAAGATACTTATGGACATTCACTTCCAACGTGAAAGGGGACCTATAGGGTCACACACAAAGGTTTAACCTAGAAGAGGAGTTTATCCATGAATGATGTTTGGATTGATTACTAAAGTGTTTAGGTACTCAATCAAACATTCAATCAATAGACTTGACTCAGAATCATCAAGTTCAAGTGTTGAACTAACTGATTAGAGTGTTAGCTTGATTGAGAACTGAATTGACTGTGTTCAGCACAATCTGGACCACCAACCGACCGGTTCACTAGGTGCACCGATCGACTCATGGTTAGTGAGATGAGCGGTTCACTCTAGCGAATCGATCGGTTCAACTAGACCAAATGAGCAGTGTTGAGTTGTCCCAATTTGTGAGAAAAGTTTTTCATTTCACTTGTTCAATTCAGTTGGGACAAGAATTAATCTTTGTGTTAATTAGAAATGAATAAGGAAAGTCAATTGCAGGCAGGTCTAGGAAGTGAAATGACCAGTTCACTGGGTGAAGCGATCGACTCACACTCCCAACCGACCGGTCACTAGTGAACCGATCGGCTCACCTTGCCAAATGACCATTTCAGTTATGAAATGACCGGTTCACCTGGCGTAGTGCAAATTGTTCTTGGAAATTTTAGACCCTTCTACTCCCATACTGCTACAACCCCAATTTTTGGATTCTTTTGGTGAGAAATGTAATTTCTCCTATTAAAGATATTTGAACAAATAATGATATAATTTGTTTTGAATAAAGGGATTTCGTTTACAATAGCCTTGCTGGTTGTTTTGTGGGCTTTATTGGCTATTGGGCCCAATAACAAGGAAAAGACAAAGGAAACAACATTATTAAAGAAATGGAGAAAAGAAAGATGTAGAAACCTCTAGAAGGCAAAGGAATATTATCCAAAGGTGGATGTCATGCCTCTTGGGTTCCTTGGGTTCCAAGGAGTCCAAAGTTGCAAAAATAATGCAATAAGAAAAGAAAACATCAATTAGATATTTCCTTACTAAGAAAGAAATTGGAGATAATGATAAAAGGTGGAAAATAAGTAGAAAGAGGTATGATTGAGTCATCTTTGGTGGATATTCATATCCATAAGGTTTCTAATATTAGAAGGAATTCCAAAAAGGAAAATAAAAAGAGAGATAAAGAGAAATCCTCGAAAAGAGATATTTTAATAAGAAATAAATAAGATAATGAGAAATAATGGATATAGATGCATATAGAAGGATAATGAGTATCCACTAAAAAGGATTTCAAAATATTAGAGTTTCTTGGGGTCTAAGGAGTCCCAATGGAGAAAAAGAAAGAGAAAATACAAATAATACAAAATAAGAGGATAATGTGATACATAATTAATGAATTTTGTGGTATTGTTAAAAAGGAGGTATTTTCTACTAAAAGAAAATATAAATTCGTGCCAATGGATTAAAATTCAAGCATATAGATAATAAGAAAGAGAATTTTCGAACTCCTAAATATCCAATGAACATGGTTTATTAAGAAGGACAGTGTCCGCGATCATGTCCTTGGTAGCCCATGTTTGTTGGCGCGTTACCATGAAAGGTGAGAGAGGGGGTGAACATGACCACAGAAAAGCAGAAGTTGCGGCATGGGAACGGGATCACGTCACCTTGGGCTGATCGAGGTTCAGATAAACCAGCGAAGCAGCACGTTGACGTGCATGTGTGATTCTTCTTCAACTTTTCTTGCTATCCCTAATCCCATTCCTATCGATACACTACCCATTGACATGGAACACGAGTATTTGTTTTCATCCAGGCCAGTGTCAATATTTCCATTATGTTACTCTTCATAATAATTTTTATATAATGGTATCTTATCACTATTTCTTAAATTATATTTATTGATCTTAACAACTTCGATAATGTCTAAAATATAAATAACATATATAACATTGGAACTAGATAGTACAATCTATGAAACCATACATACAAAACAACCCAATTAGGGATAAAAATATATAAACAAATTAAATGACTCTATATCATATACGTTAATGTTATTATAAATTGAAATGAAGAATTATTTTAACTTTATGTATAACAAAATTATTATGTATGATATAGTTTCATTTCATTTTCTATATCAAATTTTTATGTGTACTGTCATGTATTACATTATTCTTCAGTATCTTCTATGTTGTATTTCTTTTGAGTATTGCACACTTCCTACATATTGATTTAGTACATATATATGTATCATATAATTTAGTTTGTGTATTTATTGTGACTATATTTATGTATATTATTTTTTCTCTTTGGTATTGTTTGATTTATAATTTATTTTCAACATTATCGTGATTATTTTCATTTTAATTATTGAACAGTTTAGTTACATTTATTTAATACATATATGTTCTATTTTTCATTTTTATATTGTATATATTATTATGATACATGAAATTATTTACATCTATTAATATTATATATTATTGAATCATTATATTTTTTTATTATTTTATTCTAATTTTGGTTACCATTATATGTTTAATTTTTATGGGGGGTGCAGACATTCCACATGTTAAAAACTATTTAATAATATTT
Organism: Alisma plantago-aquatica; assembly: GCA_963693085.1. Lineage (NCBI taxonomy): Eukaryota > Viridiplantae > Streptophyta > Magnoliopsida > Alismatales > Alismataceae > Alisma > Alisma plantago-aquatica. Next base: position 52,599,225 of record OY856412.1, read on the forward strand.
TGATATCTCATCTTCCATCATGCTGCAAATTCACGTATGTGCAAACAAAACTTTATTAATATTTGGGCTACAAATTCTATCATGGATTTTCAATATATTTGTTATTATTAGCCTTAGTTAAGTCATGGTGGTACATACAGTGAAAAATTAGATGTTAATTAGAAATTTGAGATAAAACTGTTCAGAAAAACTCCTTACCATACACAACAACAACAACAAAATATAAATGTCATATGTATCATCAAAGTTTTCTATTTACAAGTTATCATATAACTTATAAGTAAATTGACAACGGTCTGAAATACTTTCTCATGAATACGTCTCTCATTTATATTTTCATCAAAATTTACTGTAGAACATAAAGGAAAAATGACAATGATCTAAAACATCTTTTCGTAAATATCTACCTCATTTATTTCTTCATAAAAATTTGTACAACTTAAAGGTAAAATGGCAACAATTTAAAACATTTTGTTGTTGAGCTCTATCTCATTTATATCTTTATTTGATGTTGGGATAATGTTGAAGCATCAAGAAATATGTGATTCTTTTTTGGTAGAAGGGGTGGGAAATAAAGTCATCGCTCTATTGATAGCTCCTATTTTTGCATATATATATATATATATATATATATATATATCTGTGTGTGTATATATATGTGTATATATAATTAAAGTTTAGCCTAAAAATCAAAATAATATTTTTCAAAATATAATTACTATTGTGTAATATTTCCAAAATAATGACAATATTTCACTATTACAGGATGATACATCCATATTGGAGACATATTGCTTTTGGTGGAGCTAAGACGTCTCCAAAAGGTGACACATTGCCTATGTTAGAGGCAATGCATCACTGACTAGGATGTTGTACTATTTGTGATTAATACATCCTTATTGGGACACATTGATTTTATTATGATATCATGTTATAGGTTTTATTGTGTTTATTAGAAACTCAAATAATAAGAAAAATTATATATTTTTGTTAGTACCTAAATTTGAACCAAACTAATAGAATTATACATTAATAATTAGATAATAATAAGAATATAAACAATATTATGGATTATTACTGATTGTACGAAAAAATGTATAATATAATAAGCAAATAAAACTAAGATGTACAACATGTAACATATTTACTAATATTGAATATAAATAACGTAATACGTAATTATACACATAAAAACTATGCAATCAAATATTATATAATAAATAAATGAAATAAACTTATTCAAAGTATACAATTTCATATTTCAATCTGTAATTGGTATTACAGTATTCATTAATATTTTATTTTAATAATACATATAAAATATAAATAATAGTATATAACATAAACATATAGACGAGCATATCATGCATTTATGACATATTACGTTATAAAATGCATAATATAGTCTAATACTTTATTTGGTTACGAAATACTTAATGTAAAGACAAGTAATAGAAATACCTATAAATGAATCATAGTACAATCATATTACCAATACAAAAAGGAACAATATGTTATTTAAAACAAAAAATCAAATATCATTTCATTTTTTCCAAAAGTCAACAACTTAATTGATTATCTTGATCAAAACAAAGGAAGCAAGGAGCAAAGTTTATGTCGTTGGCCACAATTTCCTTACATAAGATTTAGTGGTAAGTAGAATAAAGTTATATGAACTAGGTTACAAAATAATCAAAGATTATCAAACTATTTATTGTAGACTGAGGTTGTTGAACCTATACGAAGGTTATTCCGCATACCCTTTAGTATTCATCAATGTTTGCCAAATTTTGCACAACCTCAAGATTTTCTTAGTTGTGTGTATGATAAGGCGTCAACTTCATGTTACTAGAAGAGTCCCTAACCTCTCTGACCATTTTGCTTGAAGAAATGTGTAAAATTTTTATTGACTCACACTCTTGTGCTACAGAGCTAAATGAATCTTCTGACTGTAGAGTATGCATGACGCAATTGTGATCACAATCCAAATCTTATGGGTGTGTACTTACTCCATCCCCTTCAAGGTTTATGACATTACATAAATGTTTTGTATTAACCATTGTAGATTCTATATGATCATATACATGATGGACATTGCTATTAGTCATCGCAACTACTGGTTAGGGAAAAAGGTTGAAGCTTGTGATGTCATAGGACAGACCAATAGATCTGCTTTTTGCACTATTTTGGTGCTTTCTTGCACCTCCTTGTCAAAGACGGTTACACCCTTGCTATGATGATAGCTTCATTAACTAATAGGGCTTCATCAAATGCTTCCATGACCATCATTTCCATTTAAGAAAAATACAGAATTACAGAAATCATATCTAACTCTGCTTGAGTATCCAAATCAACTTCAACTTCTATTTCATCATGATTCTATATACAAACAAATTTGTTTGTAGGGGTAGTCGACTTCTTTCTCATAGGAAACTATTTGTTGTGTTGTTTGCGAACAAGCCCTCTGCAATGGATATCTTTGCAAGAAAATGTCTGTCATTTTTCTTGATGGTGGCCCCAACTGACTCCCACTTCATCCATACCTTAATCAATAGCTTCTAGGCTATCAATCAATAGTTTGCATTTGTTTTTAGCGTGTCCCATTGTACCACAATTATGCATATCACTGACAAGTATTTATACTCAACTTGAAACATTGATCCATCAATTACTACTATCAGTTGCACTGTTGGTCCTGAGTCAACTTCCACTACAACCCTTGCAAATGAAGAACGTGTACGATTCATCATATGTTCATCCACCTTGACCAATTTTCCTAATGCTTTGCCTAATTTGTCAAAGATCACTGGATGATATGGATGGAGAGTGAGATCTAATATTCTTATACATGGGATAATTCTTGAAGGTATCCCTTTAGATGGAGAAAAACTACCATTCTGTTCCCAAACCATTAAGTAAGTGTCAAAAATTGGCCATCATACTTCAGTTAAGCCATTAAGAATATCATGTCTAATAGAAAATTTAACCACAAAATTGTTAAAACTTACTTTGTAGACCATGCAACTATTAGTTGGTTTCCACATCAACTGTAGCCAATTTCATAGCGTAAGGTAGCCAAGGGTTCTTCTGATAGGATTTATCACCACTGCATATCACCATGGTGTGAAGGATAGTATTAGCCTTCAGTATGATTCGGAATTTAGGGAACCCTTTTCTCCACCCAATGGATGTTGGTACGTATGACCTGAGAGCCAATCATATGATGATTAGATTGGCGTACATCATGATTGATTTCATAAATATGAAAGGCAAGCTTCTAATTTATTCTAACTCAATCGATTATGAGATAAATGATGGAACACAATGAATGTCTAAAGAATGACAATACTCAATGATGTATGTCTTCAGGTTGAGGATCTAACCAATGAGATCATACAAATACTAAGAGTATGCACATTCTTGTTATGTCCCTAGTCGGATGTCATTGTGGAAGGTTGATAGACAACAATGACACATCAAGACTAGAGTGTGTGTTGGTTGATGACAATGTCTCATTAGTCATGATACATGATATCAAACCAAGAACATAGATACATGTTAGAGAATAGTGTATCAGACAGACCCACCATGAGAGTGACACATGGAACCATGACATGGTAGTCAGAATCATCTCTCATAGTGATGGTGGTGATTGTGATACTTAGACCTAAAATCATTGTACTTGTAGAATGTGATTGGGTACACTTTGACATCATCAAACACAGTCCTAAAACATGGGTTGTTATAAAGGTGATGATTGTGTGGCCTTGACAGATGAGATAGACTGTGAGTGATAGATATGGGATTTGTCCCTCCTAAGCGAGTATGATGTCCATGCCACTTGATAAGTAAGACTGAGAAGGCATGTGCATGCACATGTGAATCAATTATGATATTGATGTGACACATACCTCAGACAGTCTGCTCTAGTTCAAAAAACATGAATGAACATTGAAAGGATGACAACTCCATGCCTTAATTTCATTCACGATATCAGAGACAAAGGAATTATACATACCCTGGAACACCAATATGTTTTTCCTTTTCACTTGGATAGCACTGATGTGCGACTAGGTACCGCTCTTTTCTTGTGATGTCATAAGATACTTATGGACATTCACTTCCAACGTGAAAGGGGACCTATAGGGTCATACACAAAGCATTAACCTAGAAGAGGAGTTTATCCATGAATGATGTTTGGATTGATTACTAAAGTGTTTAGGTACTCAATCAAACATTCAATCAATAGACTTGACTCAGAATCATCAAGTTCAAGCGTTGAACTAACTGATTAGAGTGTTAGATTGATTGAGAACTGAATTGACTGTGTTCAGCACAATCTGGACCACCAACCGACCGGTTCACTGGGTTCATCGATCGACTCATGGTTAGTGAGATGAGAGGTTTACTCTAGTGAATCGATCGGTTCAACTAGACCAAATGAGCAGTGTTGAGTTGTCCCAATTTGTGAGAAAAGTTTTTCATTTTACTTGTTCAATTCAATTAGGACAAGAATTAATCTGTGTTAATTAGAAACGAATAAGGAAAGTCAATTGCAGGCAGGTCTAGGAAGTGAAATGACCAGTTCACTGGGTGAAGTGGTCGACTCACACTCCCAACCAACCGGTCACTAGTGAACCGATTGGCTCACCTTTCCAAATGACCATTTTAGTTATGAAATGACAGGTTCACCTGGCGTAGTGCAAATTGTTCTTGGAAATTTCAGACCCTTCTACTCCCATACTGTTACAACCCATATTTTTGGGTTCTTTTGGTGAGAAATGTAATTTCTCCTATTAAAGATATTTGAAAAAATAACGATATAATTTGTTTTGAATAAAAGGATTTCATTTACAATAGCCTTGTTGGTTGTTTTGTGGGCTTTATTGGCTATTGGGCCCAATAACAAGCAAAAGACAAAGGAAACAACATTATTAAAGAAATGGAGAAAAGAAGATGTAGAAACCGTTAGAAGGCAAAGGAATATTATCCAAAGGTGGATTTCATGCCTCTTGAGTTCCTTGGGTTCCAAGGAGTCCAAAGTTGCAAAAATAATGCAATAAGAAAAGAAAAGATCAATTAAATATTTCTCTACTAAGAAAGAAATTGGAGATAATGATAAAAGGTGGAAAATAAGTGGAAAGAGGTATGATTGAGTCATCTTTGGTGTATATTCATATCCATAAGGTTTCTAATATTAGAAGGAATTCCAAAAAGGAAAATAAAAAGAGAGATAAAGAGAAATCCTCGAAAAGAGATATTTTCATAAGAAATAAATAAGATAATGAGAAATAATGGATATAGATGCATCTAGAAGGATAATGAGTATCCACTAAAAAGGATTTCAAAATATTAGAGTTTCTTGGGGTCCAAGGAGCCCCAATGGAGAAAAAGAAAGAGAAAATACAAATAATACAAAATAAGAGGATAATGTGATACATAATTAATGAATTTTGTGGTATTGTTAAAAAGAAGGTATTTTGTACTAAAATAAAATATAAATTCGTGCCAATGGATTAAAAGTCAAGCATACTGCGAATAAGAAAGAGAATTTTCAAATTCCTAAATATCCAATGAACATGGTTTATTAAGAAGGTATTTAGGAGAGAGAAGTTTGCTTCTTAATGAAGGAACTTGGGTTCCTATTAGGAAAAGGACTTTTTAACTTGTGGATGGTCATCTTAGGGCATGGATACCCTCCCCTATATAAGGGGTAGAGCCTTTGGCTCGAGTTTAAGAGAATCCCAAGCATCCTTCTCTCTTCTCCTTGTTCTTTTCATACAAACCCTAACAATAGGGAATAGAGAGACCCCTAGAGCGACAAGACGAGTTTGAGGGGAGTCCTGACCCCCCCCTTAAGGCCGGGTAGCTGTGACGTTGCTAGCTCGAGGGAATCCTCACCCTGGTCACCTACAACTCATCTGCAGGGGGGATGAGGTTAGCAGACCCAAAGCTCCAGATCCCAGCTGACTCGGTCATGGATGGAGGCCGTTCTAAGCATGACAGAGGGCGGCCGAGGTCGAGGGACCTCTGTGGGTGACCGCACGACCATGGGGTGGGAGACAAACCCCCGCGACGGACCTAGCCAGCGACATCACTAGGTTTCACGAGGAAGAAGAAGAGCAGAGAGGCATTAGACCATTTTTCCCCTCCGCGGGCCAAAGAAACAATGACTTACGCAAGGGTAAAATCATAATTGTGTTATGTTCTTAAGCAACTACGTTGCATAAGAAAGAGATGACGTGGCTCTCGATGATTGGCCCAAGTAAGTAAATATTGAAAAATTCGTATGCTTTTTATTGGTAGCTCAGATTAGTGCGTATAAAATGTGATTTTACCTTAAAAAATGTGAGGAATCCAAAAAAAGTGAAAGTTATCAACTTTAATGTATTAATGATTAAGAAACCCTATTTTGATATGATTAATGTATTAAGAGGGGTTTTATGGATGATTAAAGTTGATATTAACCTGTTAATTATAAAAAGATACCTTAAGATCTAACAGGAACTTTACACATAATTGGATTAATTTAGGGTTCCATGTGCATGAATGAGCTTTAATGGGCCTTGAAACCCTAATGTTAGTAATTGTGACTCTTAATGGCATTAATTGTTCAAATCTACAAATAAAGATGAGATATTATGATTCTAAACCAATTCGAGTATGAAAGTTGCTAATTGTGGATAAATACCCTTAATATGGTAATTAGGATTTTCTAATGGATAAAGGTGGATTAATGATAAATAGAGTTCATATGTGAATTTAAACACAATGAACCATGAGTTGTTAATCCAAAAGGAACCAAAGATGATAATTGGGCCTAATGATCGTGTTAGGACTTAAAAGGATAAAAATGATAGTTTTAATGTAAAAGAGGAATAATAGAATTAATGGACATTTAATTGTGCCTTTAATCCAAAATTAAGGTTATATGTTGTTAAAATGTAACCTTAATATCTTTCATGAAGAGTAGATGAGATAATTAGGGTTTGAAGAGTAATTGTATAAAATTAGGGTTTAAAATAGTAAAAATGAGGTGAAACCCTAATTGCATTGGAAACCCTAAAAGTGGACTAGAAACCCTAGGAAGTGAGCTAGGTTTAATAGATCTTGATGGCATGATCAATGATAGGAAATTATATGCATATTTTAGGATCTCTTTGTGTGCTTGCTTTCCTATTGGATTTCTTGCATTGATTGGATTCATTTTGTCTCAAATCAGCCTGACAACTATGTGGTTATGCTTATGGTCAATCGCTTTAGTTTCACAGTGATTCCTGAATGTTTTATCGGTTTCCTAAAAATAACTGCTTGGATGACTTTTATTTCATGCAACTATAAAGTGACTATAATTATCACCATAAATATGTTTACATGACTGCCTCAGATCCTCATCCTCCTCTGTGGCTTTGCTAATGATGAAAATGGTAACCTAGTATAGGGCCTACTTTTAAGTAGGACATCAGGTTATCATGAGTTAGAAACTGGGCTACCCAAGTGTAGTGCCATGAGACTCTGTAGCACACCATGAGTTAGGGAGTGGGCTACCTACGGGTAGTGCCATGCGACTCAACCCTAGAAATTGATTTACCTGTTAGGTAGGATCATGAGGGGTTTAATGGGGATCTACCATAAGGAAGGTAGCACCCAGGTCTCTTACAGGGACAACGCAGAGGTTAGGGTATAGATGGATTGAGCAGTTATGCTTAAAACGTAAAGTTGTTTGTTAAATCATAATTGACTGTAATATGTTGTTACATTTAATTGCACGATTATTGTTCCCCCCACATACTAGCATATTCATTTGTGATGACCAACGTTTCGTTGGTCGGCGTTTTAGGTACAACATTGAAAAGGACAAACAGTAAAGTGGCATATTATGAAAATAAGAAATAAAGTGCAAGGAGGATTAGTTAGAATAGATTCCATATGTGGATAGAAGTTAGATATCCAAGTTTTAAAAAGGTATGCAAAGTTGTATTTTATTCCAACTTTTTAGTATAGTTTTGGTAGAATTTAGTAATTACTATTGGTTATTTGTCAAACCATTGATCTTGTTAATTGGGATAACGGCTCTGACCTTTTGGTCTCCCTTAATTAGGGGTTACCGTGGGGCGGGGTCGTTACATTTGGTATCAGAGTACTGGTTCCTCATTTAATCTTTAGTAATTATCAAATTTTACAAACTCTATAGAACCCAAGGGAGTTATTAGAGGATTTTCCAAAAGAGAGAGGTGTCTCAAAAAGGATCACGTCCGGGGGCTAGCAAGATTTTCCTCCGCATTGCTAGTCAGAATACAAGGACTCCCTGATTTGTGTGACTGCCTGGCCAATCAGGATTTGACTCGAAATAATATACCTTTAGGACTCTCTCATCTTGTTCATCCCTTCTCAAACACAAATGTTGTTAAGGATTTTAAGGATTAGGGTTTTTCTCTCTCTTCCTCACCCTCTTGAGGTATGGGTAAAGTTGATAAGGTTTAAGGAATCCTCCACCAAATTAATTAAAAGCATGTAAATAGATTGTCGTTGTTATGACCCACTCCATGATTAACTAATAAATACCTTGAATTACGTGAAGACATCTCAATTAGTGTTGAGAATCAAATTAAATATCATGGATAATCAAAATAAGTTAATATGTGAATCAATAGTTGAGTTTGAATCACCTGAGGCGATTAATGATGTCAATGTTGATTATTTAGTACATTAAGTTGAATCAAGTAATCACAGTTGTAATAAGAGCTTTGATCCAGTGAAATAGTCCTTTTAGCATGTTATGCACTTTGAGGTTATAGAGAATTCCATGCTTAAATCGTTGCAAGAAAAATCACTCGAAACCGACTTCCGAGTTAAAAGATATGGACATTTGAGTGTTTAGGGACCTAGTTGTAAATATGGGAAATATATGGGAAATTTGCAGCTGGCCCCCTCTGCGACCTTTCTCCCTTATCCCTTCTTCACCCGACACTTACAGAACAACCGCAAAAGCGGTGCCCGACTGAACTAGCAGGTTGCGACCAGGGGCGATCTATGGGGCGATTTTGAGCGCCCATGGCATCGTGTAGCTGCGCCTACCTCCGCCCACTCCTCTCCTTCTCTTCTTCCTCGTCCTCCATGCCCTAGAGGTGCCCTTTAGCCACCGATCTGCTGGGCGGCGCCCCAGCAAGAAGCTGTTGCACGGCAGCCACAACAACGGCCAGGGGAGCCGTCGTGGACGCGCCCAGCAGCAAGAGAGCTCCCCTGAGCTCCGTCCTCCTTTCACCTCTTTCTTTCCTCCTCTGCGCGCCCACCTAGCAGCAGGGGCGGCGCCCTACGTAGCATCAGCAATGGCTGCACGATGCACGACCAGGGAAAAGTTGTTTGGCCCAGCTAGTTCTTCAGGAAGGTACCATTAATTCCGACCTTGAGATTCGCACAAGAATCTGGAGCTTTAGCCCCTGATTCCGCTCCTAGATGAGTTCCCATTCTTCCTTTGTGGGTGACGCTACTGCTGCTTGTAGCAGGTTCTAAACCGGGAGAAGCTGGGCGTATGAGACACCAAAGAAAGGTAGCTTTGGCTTTTGATTGAGATTCCAAATCAAGAATCTGTAGCTTATAGCCTTAATTAGGTGCTAAATCGAGTTCATCTACAATGAGATTTCCGTCTCTGCGCAGGTTGCACGGCATGCAAATTAAATTGCACGGCGTGCAAAATTACAGAAAGCGGAACGAGTTTCTGCCCAGGTTGCACGGCGTGCAAATCAGTTTGCACGGCGTGCAAAGTGGCAGAAAAGTAGAACAAGGGTGCACTGAAGGTGCACGGTGTGCAGCCCAGGTGCACGGCATGCACGCTGCTGTAAAGGGCAGAATTAGGCATGGTTGTGGACGTTTTTCGGTGTATACGAACACACCGAAGTGGGTGAGTAGTAGTTCATTCAGTAATCATTAATTAACTTAATTTAAATGTTTAATTGTTTCTGTATCAGTTAGTATAACTTCTAAACAGTGTAGTACATACAATAGAGTATGTTAGTTTCATTGGAACTTGAAATACTTAATATGCTTAGTGAAAATGATGAAATTTCATGTATTATAGTCGCAATGTATGTGCTGATTTAAAAATAGATGTTTAGCATTGAATGTGGATAAATGATATTGAATCATGTTTAATGATGATAATGGATTTATATTTGCTTCATGTGTTATTCAGATTGTGCAATATGCATGAAATGTGATATTCCTGTTTAAATGTTTATTTGTTAATCAATTATTAGACTTAGGTGCCCTAACACCGTAGAACCCCTAAGAGGTATCTGCAACTTAGGGGTGAAATTCGTGTTGCAACATCATCCGTGCTTGTGTCACGGACAAACGAGGAAAGAGAGGCAGTGTCCAACAACAATCGTGCTTGTGTCACGATGACACTGGGAAAAAGAAAACTTGGTTATCTAACACCATTCGTGCTTGTGTCACGAAGGTAACCCTGTGAGACTCTCCGCCGGTGTACTCAGGTTAAAGGAGAAGTCTGGAGCACACGTGGTTGTGCAGCACACGTGGTTGTGCGTTGAGGCCGTGGAGCCTGGGTCCTGTGCAGACCAGGACGAGTAGTCAGACTTAGCACTTCCCGGGTGTGTCGCTAAGTCTTGTACGGTGGGACCGTAGCATGGACTTGATGCGGATCTTTATATGCAGAGTACACTGCATATATTTATTGCATAATAATAAAATGAATAAATAATCAAGTAGGTTCACAGTAAATTTATATAACTGTTCATTTACCTGAAATACCGGTTGATGCTTAGAAATGTGATTATTATCTATATATCTGCTATGTCAATAGAACTGCCCTGTTTGAACTGTATATCTGTTTATTTTCAGTTAATAAACCTGATGAGTTGTTTAGTGATAGCTAAGTGAAATGCTATTCACTGAGCGAGTAGGCTCATACCTCTACTCAAAATATTTTCAAGTTATCATCAGCAGCAGGAAATCAGAAGAATCGTTTCATCCTAATGCCTAGTTTGTAGAAGGAATATGTAGTAAGTTGTTAGAGGACTCTTAGTCCTTTCCCCTTGATATGTGGGAAAAGGTGTGAGTGAGAGAGAGAATGTGTGTAAAGATGTAAATTAACTGTTATGCTTTATTTTATGTCGAACAATGTAATATGCTGTAGACTCTGTTTATATTGCTAGTCAGTTAATAAGATGCTTCCGCAGTTTGTTTAGTTTCATTTTACAGCATAAATCAGATAATCCTATTATTATCTTTAAATGTTTAAAAAAAAAGTGAAGAGTGATTGGCTTATGTGTAAATCCCATCCTGTCGTGTCCTAATTTCGTGGTTTGTGGTTAATGCGAAATTGGGGCGTGACAATTTTTGGTATCAGAGCTTTGGTTTGAGTACATAGTTACTCAAGGTCAGGGGACGATAAGAGACCAATAGGATTAAGGTTTAGGTGTCTTTCTTCTATCTGTAATTTTCTAACAGGAAGTGTTCTGTTATATTATTGCAGATAGCAGGAAGAGGATGTGGTCACGAGAATCAAGTAATGAGTTTAAGATGAGTCGTTAAGAATCATTAAGGTCAAAAGATAAAGTTATAAGTAAGGCGAATAATAAATGATGAGTTTTAGCTCTGGAAGGTCTGAGTGTTTAGATACCCTGGCCAGGTGTCTGAATACTTAGATTGACTAGTATCAAGCTACTCTGTCTGTTCTTCTCTGGATGCCCTGGGCAGGTATGCAGAGGAAGGATAGGCTAGAGAGAAAACCCTAGAAATCTTAGGGTTAAGAAATCAGAAATTAATAAAGGAATAAGAGATTACATATAAGATGCGATTCAACTCTTGTCTATCATTGTTTATTTGATTTAAAGATCACTAGAAATGCTTTTATATGCATGAAATGAAATTTTCAATTTGTAAAGTAAACATGATTCTTTTATATTGTTGTGTCATGAAGTGAATTGTTTAATGTATGTTTTCTTTGTATTAGAATAGGCCCGAAATTATGTATAAATGAGTTTGCCCTAAGTGGATATTATTTCCACATGTTTAAGATTAATAGGGGTTGATTAATCTCGAGTAGCTCTTGGCTTCAGGACTACAGGTTCGGCCTGGTCCGGCTGGCAGGATGCGTTACTGGGATCTAATGACTCCTATTAACAGTAAAATAAGAATAGACTCTGGATGATTTAGACCCGTAACATAGTGAGAATGTTTATACACTAGAATGTTTTAACTATGATAAGAAGTCTAAACGTTCTTTTGTCTTGAGAATTAGGGTTTGAAAGGCATAGACCCTAATCGGCCCAAAATAGGGTTTTGATGATACATAAATACAAATTTGATAAGTAAAGTGTCTCAGTAAATGATTTCTAGTATTTTATGTATAACTCTGATTTGGCTAAAATTGGGATATGAGTTGGATATATATAATGTAAGCAACATTTGGAAAATATCAGAATTTTTGAAGAATATTCTAACCTGTTTATCGGCCGAGTTTCAAACTCGACCGATCACATTTTCTGAATGATATAGCAGTGTGGTAATTGAATTTTATCTTTTTATTGGTATCCAATTGATCTCAAATTTTAACTGTGCTTGAACAACACAATTTTAGACACTCTGTAAAATTGGCGTAAATTTTTTGGATGACTTTTGATCTCTACAGTGAGGGTGTCGGCCGAGTTTGTAACTCAGCCGAACCTGCTGCAGACTGCAATATAGCAGTGCACTGTTTCATTTTTAATTTATTATTGGTAACTTGAAATGATATGAAATTTTTACTGGAGGTCTAAAACTTCATTAGGAACAACATATAAAATTTCCAGAATTTTTGGAGCTTCTGTTAGCTGTTTAATAAACGAATTACAGAAACTATTCTGAAAACTGAATTTTCAGCCAATATAATTAAAGATTGAGTGATGGGTTAATATGCTATTGACCCAAGCAGCTCAAATTGATCTATATGATCGATCACACACACAATAATGCTATGATACTGATACGGACCAAAACCCTAGAATGATTAAAGTTGTAGTAGTTTAAGGGATATCACTAGTGATGTAACGGTGAATACTAGTATCTTTGTAAAATAAGATCTTGAGATATGTTCTATGAAAAGTAAACTGGCTCTGATAGTGATCTAGGGTTTTGAGGTAGATAATCTTAACGGTACATGAGCAATATGTAATGACTTAGAGAAAAGAGTAAGACATAAATCTAAAATATAACTATAAGAAAGCAGCATAGAAATCGGAGTATTATCCGATATATGATATAAAGATAGCTGATGAAGTTCATGTTTTAAGACATGGCGTCACTATCTTTATGATGTGACAATAGATTATCACCCTGGTAAAGAGAATGTGGTGGCTGATGCTTTCAGCAGAAAGTCAAGTTCAACAACTAATGCATTCTCTATGGCAGGTTTCAATAGAGACCTGTTAGTAGAAATGTGGAAGTTGAACTTAGGCTTAGGGGTGACAACACAAAGTGATTTGATTGTATAGATGTAAGTTAAGCCTACTTCTTATGATCAAATTAAGGAAATACAATAGAGTGATGGTGGGTTAAACTAGATCATGCATGACATGATAGGAGGAAAAGAGACTAAAGTCTAAGTTTTTAGATGATAAGGTGTTTTATTAGCATGACATGTTGTGTGTACCTTGAGATAGTGTAAAATTCTTTTAAGAGGAAAAGGCTGAAAGAAAAGATTCTTATGGAAGTGTATGTATTGATGTATGCTATGCTTTCAGGAAACACTAAGATGTATATGAATCTCAAGAAGTTGAAATGGATGGTTAGATATGCAGAAGGATGTAGCTGAGTACGTGGTTAGAAGTAGTGTGTACCAGTAGGTTAAAGCTGAACCCTAGAAATTTATAGCTACCTTGTAATCTTTTTCTATGCCTGAATGAGAATGGGAACGTATCACAATGGATTTGTGATAGGGTTGCCCAAGACACCTAGAGGTTATGATTTGATATGAATGATTGTGGATAGACTAATTTAGTCTGCTTACTTTCTTCATATTAAGTCAACCTTTGATGTTTCGAAACTTGACTAAGATATACATGGATGGAATAATTAGGTTGCTTGGTAATCCAGTTTCAATCATGTCATTTTGAGAACCTAAGTTCACATCTAGGATTGTAGAAACAGTTGCATCGTGCTTCGGGCACAAAGATAAGATTCAGTACAATCTTTTCATTCGCAGACGGATGGTTAGTCTGAGAGAACCATTCAGACTCTTGAGTACATGCTAAGAGCATGTGTTTTGCTTTTCAGGGGAAGTTGGGAAGAACATTTAAATCTTATAGAGTTTGCTTAGTGTGAATGTTGAGATTAGAGATACACAACTGATAATGGTACAGTTTGATTATTAACCCAGGCAATACAAATTTGGTAAACCATTAGGTGCATGATTTCAAGATAGTAAGATAGCATTAAAATATGCAAATAAATCTAGTTGCATGCTTCCTGTTATGTTAATGTGTGTGACTTAACATTTACATAAATTGGCACGTTTCTCTGAGATATCATTAGAAATTCTCAAGTACTATTAATTATTTGTGTTATGATATGTAAGCAACTCTTAATTGAGTTATGTGATGCACAAACCAGGAATTTGGTTAATATGCACGTTCTTCGAGAAATTTCAGATAATTGAAAAATATTACAGATGGTTTATTATAGGTGAAGTAAATTACACTTATTGGTGTAATAAGATGTTCAATTACATGAATTCAATATGTATGTGCCAAAATTGATTTGAGTTTGAGATATTTATGAATTTTTAATCTGCCTGCATGCATGATATAAAGATTACTCAGTAATTACAATGATTTTGAAATATACTTCTCTGCCAGTTTTAGAATGATACCGTATTGTGATTTGAATTGCAATCAAACAGATGAGATAATGGGAACCCTAAGAGTAGGGTGTTGCCATGTGATTAGTGAATGAGATAACCCTAAGAGTAGGGTGTTGCCATGTGATGAATGAATAAGGCAAATGAAACCCTAAGGATAGGGTGTACGATGAATCAAGTATTTTGATATCAATTCTCAGTATGATATGTAGTGATGTTTAACAGTTAAATTACATGATTTTATTTTAGTACCAAATTGACATGCATTCTGTTTATTTAAAGAATTTTAGTTTGTCTGCATGTATACTATAATAATTTCTCGGTAATTACCATGAAGTGAGATACTGTTATAACAGTTCTGGAAAGACAATGTTTTGTGGGTTGATCTGGAATCAGATCAGATGTGTCCTAAGTTAAGGGACCTATGCAGATGGTTGATCAGAGGATCAAGAAACTCACGAATTGTGAGGTACCATTAGTGATAGTTTAGTGGAGAAATCTTAACCTCGAGGAAGCTATGTAGGAATACGAGTCAGAGATGAGTGACAGGTTTCCTTTCTCTTTTAGGAATTTCGGGACGAAATTCTTGTAAGGGGAAAAGGTTGTTATGACCCACTCCATGATTAACTAATAAATACCTTGAATTACGTGAAGACATCTCAATTAGTGTTGATAATCAAATAAAATATCATGGATAATCAAAATAAGTTAATATGTGAATCAATAGTTGAGTTTGAATCACCTGAGGCGATTAATGATGTCAATGTTGATTATTTAGTACATTAAGTTGAATCAAGTAATCACAGTTGTAATAAGAGCTTTGATCCAATGAAATAGTCCTTTTAGCATGTTATGCACTTTGAGGTTATAGAGAATTCCGTGCTTAAACCGTTGCAAGAAAAATCACTCGAAACCGACTTCCGAGTTAAAAGATATGGACATTTGAGTGTTTAGGGACCTAGTTGTAAATATGGGAAATATATGGGAAATTTGCAGCTGGCCCCCTCCGCGACCTTTCTCCCTTATCCCTTCTTCACCTGACACTTACAGAACAACCGCAAAAGAGGTGCCCGACTGAACTAGCAGGTTGCGACCAGGGGCGATCTATGGGGCGATTTTGAGCGCCCATGGCATCGTGTAGCTGCGCCTACCTCCGCCCACTCCTCTCCTTCTCTTCTTCCTCGTCCTCCATGCCCTAGAGGTGCCCTTTAGCCACCGATCTACTGGGCGGCGCCCCAGCAAGAAGCTGCTGCACGGAAGCCACAACAACGGCCAGGGGAGCCATTGTGGACGCGCCCAGCAGCAGGAGAGCTCCCCTGAGCTCCGTCCTCCTTTCACCTCTTTCCTTCCTCCTCTGCGCGCCCACCTAGCAGCAGGGGAGGCGCCCTACGTAGCAGCCGCAATGGCTGCACGATGCATGACCAGGGAAAAGTTGTTTGGCCCAGCTAGTTCTTCAGGAAGGTACCATTAATTCCGACCTTGAGATTCGCACAAGAAACTGGAGCTTTAGCCCCTGATTCCGCTCCTAGATGAGTTCCCATTCTTCCTATGGGGGTGATGCTACTGCTGCTTGTAGCAGGTTCTAAACCAGGAGAAGCTGGGCGTACGAGATACCAAAGAAAGGTAGCTTTGGCTTTTGATTGAGATTCCAAATCAAGAATCTGTAGCTTATAGCCTTAATTAGGTGCTAAATCGAGTTCATCTACAATGAGATTTCCGTCTCTGCGCAGGTTGCACGGCGTGCAAATTAAATTGCACGGCGTGCAAAGTTACAGAAAGCGGAACGAGTTTCTTCCCAGGTTGCACGGCGTGCAAATCAGTTTGCACGGCGTGCAAAGTGGCAGAAAAGTAGAACAAGGGTGCACTGAAGGTGCACGGTGTGCACGCTGCTTTAAAGGGCAGAATTAGGCGTGGTTGTGGACGTTTTTCGGTGTATACGAACACACCGAAGTGGGTGAGTAGTAGTTCATTCAGTAATCATTAATTAACTTAATTTAAATGTTTAATTGTTTCTGTATCAGTTAGTATAACTTCTAAACAGTGTAGTACATACAATAGAGTATGTTAGTTTCATTGGAACTTGAAATACTTAATATGCTTAGTGAAAATGATGAAATTTCCTGTATTATAGTCGCAATGTATGTGCTGATTTAAAAATAGATGTTTAGCATTGAATGTGGATAAATGATATTGAATCATGTTTAATGATGATAATGGATTTATATTTGCTTCATGTGTTATTCAGATTGTGCAATATGCATGAAATGTGATATTCCTGTTTAAATGTTTATTTGTTAATCAATTATTAGACTTAGGTGCCCTAACACCGTAGAACCCCTAAGAGGTATCTGCAACTTAGGGGTGAAACTCGTGTTGCAACATCATCCGTGCTTGTGTCACAGACAAACGAGGAAAGAGAGGCAGTGTCCAACAACAATCGTGCTTGTGTCACGATGGCACTGGGAAAAAGAAAACTTGGTTATCTAACACCATTCGTGCTTGTGTCACGAAGGTAACCCTGTGAGACTCTCCGCCGGTGTACTCAGGTTAAAGGAGAAGTCTGGAGCACACGTGGTTGTGCGTTGAGGCCGTGGAGCCTGGGTCCTGTGCAGACCAGGACGAGTAGTCAGACTTAGCCCTTCCCGGGTATGTCGCTAAGTCTTGTACGGTGGGACCGTAGCATGGACTTGCTGCGGATCTTTATATGCAGAGTACACTGCATATATTTAGGGCATAATAATAAAATGAATAAATAATCAAGTAGGTTCACAGTAAATTTATATAACTGTTTATTTACCTGAAATCCCGGTTGATGCTTAGAAATGTGATTATTATCTGTATATCTGCTATGTCAATAGAACTGCCCTGTTTGAACTGTATATCTGTTTATTTTCAGTTAATAAACCTGATGAGTTGTTTAGTGATAGCTAAGTGAAATGCTATTCACTGAGCGAGTAGGCTCATACCTCTACTCAAAATATTTTCAGGTTATCATCAGCAGCAGGAAATCAGAAGAATCGTTTCATCCTAACGCCTATTTTGTAGAAGGAATATGTAGTAAGTTGTTAGAGGTCTCTTAGTCCTTTCCCCTCGATCTGTGGGACAAGCTGTGAGTGAGAGAGAGAATGTGTGTAAAGATGTAAATTAACTGTTATGCTTTATTTTATGTCGAACAATGTAATATGCTGTAGACTCTGTTTATATTGCTAGTCAGTTAATAAGATGCTTCCGCAGTTTGGTTAGTTTCATTTTACAGCATAAATCAGATAATCCTATTATTATCTTTAAATGTTTTTAAAAAAAAAAGTGAAGAGTGATTGGCTTATGTGTAAATCCCATCCTGTCGTGTCCTAATTTCGTGGTTTGTGGTTAATGCGAAATTGGGGTGTGACAGTCATGGACATAAGTAGGGTTGTAAACGGTGTGGGTACGGTGCGGGTATGACCATACCCAGAACCATACCCAATTAATTTAGCGGGTACGGGTACGAGTACAGACCTGCATTACTCAAAATTAGACCCGCAGCATACTCGGACCCGCATAAAATGCGGGTATGCGGTGTGGGTTTATGGTTATATGTTTATGTTCCATCATACATAACAGGAAATGAAAATTCATGATAAGATTACAGAGTAGGAACATTGCAGGAAACTAAAATCAGAAATAGCACAAGAATGTAAGGAACAAATTAAGAAAGCTAGAAGGGGAAATGAATCAAACAAGTTGCTTGCATTTGTAGTACCTTTTCCCAGTCCGTGGATCAACACGGAGGTGAAGAAGAAGATGGTCAGTTGGGAGGAGCTGGAGCTAGAGCAGTTGAGTTGAGGTGACTGTCTAAATCGGGTGTTAGATCCAGCAAGAGTTGGGCCTTGGGCGTCGACTGAGAACTTTTTGTAAACGTGGGCGTCGTCCAGACTAGGGCTCCACCTTGGAGATGGGCGGCTTGGAGGGGTGGGGCAGCTGGAACTGGGTACCGACGTCAATGGGAGTTTGGGCGTGGCGGGCTGGATGGTCTTGCTCCCTGGTAGTCTCCTACACACTATGGTCGTTGTACTTTGGAGCAACGAACAGAAGCTGGAAGCCGGAAGCTTGGTCCACCGGACTGAGGTTAGGGCGTGGTAGATGCTAGATGGGGGAAGTAGGAGGTGAGGACTCTGTTATTACTCGATCGTGGAGAGTGGGAGGCTCCGGAGCGGCTAGGAGCAGCTGCCTAGCCCAAGTTCCGCGACATCTACCTCGCGCGTTGCAAGTTACAACTCAGGAAATGAGAACGAAGAGGGGGAAGAACGGTTGGAAGCATAGTTCTGAAAAAAAATGGCACTGCTAGTTTTGACTTAAACTAGGTTAGAAATACAGGCCATTGGATCATGCCTAGGTGATCCGTTGGCCATTAGATATATGTATATAAAATTTATATTTATTTATTTACTAATATGGGTATGCGGGTATAGTAGGTACGGGTATGACTATACCCATTATTGTACCCGCAATATTACGGGTAGGCGGGTACACTGGTATGCGGGTCTAGAAATATGGACCCATGACGGGTCTTAGCGGGTAAGGATTTGCAGGTACACGGGTAGACCCGTACCCATTTACAGCCCTAGATATAAGCTTAATAGTTAAGCGTAAACTAAATAATAGATACATGCTTAGGTCGTATGGCATATGTTGTCATGCCCTCAGGATAGGCCTGAGGCTAGACATCCTTGTTAGGAGGATGAGTAGAGAAAGTTAGTCTTGGAAGTAGAGACCTCCATTATAAGTAGAGACCTGGCACATCCTCTGAGGATGATGCTAAACCTAACCCTAAGTGGTGGTTAGAGAGAGAGATGGCATGATGAGTCAGATGCCATTATCGACCATGTATGTGAGCAGACATGATTTCAGATGCCCATGACGATATGAGCCATCTGAGGTTGGATGACCTAGTGCCTTTGGAGACCCAACCCTGGGAAGGGTCGTGCATGTTAGAGTGAAGGATAGCTCCTTCATTGTTGAGGTTAGTAAATAACCTATAGAAACCCTATGGGCTTATGCGAGTAGGGCATAGCATGCACCCAGAGTACGTCAGTAGTGCGGGCAATAGGTTGAAACCTTGGCCAGGATAGTATGATTGATGGCTTATGAGATAAAGCATAAAGAGCTATGGATAATATTGAGCAAAGATAGGCTTCACCCATATAGGGGTATGCTTGTAAGCTTGATCCACCTTCATGGAGATATAACCTCTAGTAGTAAGGTTGTTTGTAGGGCTAGCACTAGAGAGAGAGAGCAGGACCCAAGAAAGAAGGTTGGAAGCTTAGACTTCGAGATATGAGGAACAATGGGGAGTTGAGGATGATGCGACCTAAGAGGATGGTTGTGGTTGCCTCATGCATGATCCCTAGAGGCGGATGGTATCTTGGTTGCCTTTAGAGAAACCAAACCCTAGAGAGAAGATGAGACTACTGTTACCTATGTGCCTATGGTATATGTGTTTACCTTCTAGGGTTAAGAAGAAGAGTTCCTTAAGACCATGAAGAGGTTTAGTAACCGGTTGTGAAGCCTTACACTTAGTTGGTTGTCCTTGAGGAGGACTCCACTCTGAAGTTTTGTTCAAGTAGAAGGATCATGGGAAGTGCATGTCATACCTTGTACATGTTTGGTTCATGGTTAAAAGGTTGACCATGCTGAGGGACATCTAAAAAGTGAACTTAGGGTTGCTAGGCCTAAGAGGCGATGGAGTGTACCTGATGTTCATGACGAGATTTGAGTTTCCATAGTTCGAGCATGGCACTCCTCATGTTTAGAGTAAAGGGAAAACCCTTGAGTTGAAGGTATGTTTGATGAACCCCTCACAGCTAAGTTGGTGACATGGGAAGGTTTGTTCTTGGTCCAATGTTGAGGAATGAGAACAAGTATGACCTAGCATGGTTTAGTAGGTGGTCTTCTTGTGCCTTAGTAGCTTGCTAGGGCTAAGCACGCTCATGTGGATGTATACCCTAGACATAAGGACGTTTGTGACCTTTGTGGCTATCAAGAGATAGTTTCCTCCCATCCTGGGAGAGGGACCCTTTTGAAGGGGGTATACCCGTTTTTGTTGGTTTTGAGGAAACCTAAAGGGGTCTCATAGGATCTTGAGAAGCTAAGTGAAGAGTACATGGTAAGAGAATGAACCTGTAGACCCATAGATAACCATCTCTAAGTGCATGTGGATGTGTTACCATGGAGGTAACCGGTATGGGGCATGACCAAGGTAGGCAGGTCGCCATGACCACTATGAAAGGATGAAGGTCAGCCCATGAATGCAGAGAGAGATGATGGAGACTTGGGTAAGGTTCTAAGTTGGACATGTACTATAGTAGAATCCTAAGTCTATCCTAGGGTCAGGTAGGGATAAGACCGATGGAAGTAGGAGTTCCCTAATTCCCTAGTTGCACATGACCATAGGGTCGGGAGGTAACATCTATCATTGTATGAGGGCCATGGGTTAGGAGATTGATCACCTTCATGAACTCATGGGACCCAAAGGGCATGTGAGGAGGGAACTCTCTGGACGCATAAGGGAAGAGGGATGACCCCAAAAGTGCTGGCACCCTACATACCTAGAGGAGATGACCAAGGATTGTGTGGTAACCCAAGTGGGTTCAAGACCAGTTTTCCATGGAAGTAACTTTGATATTGATATGATCATGATGTAGAGACATATGGTGCTCATTTCAACTTTGGTTTGAAGGTGTACTGGCAAGGTGGGATGTACCATCTCTGCTCTTCGAATGGGAAGAACTTGGTATTTGGACTGCAGCCAAATGCTTATTTCCTCTTATTATGGGAGTGAGAGATAGGACAATACCCATGCCATACACCAAGGATAAAAGATGATGTGAGTTGGAACATTGCTATGATGTATGAGGACAAAGATGATAACATACCCTTGTAGAGTGAACAATGCATGGATGGTTTACAAACACTAAGAGAACTAAGGTAGTCATCCTAAGAGGATGTTTTTATCAAGAGCTATGAGTTATACAAGGTTGAGTTCGAAAACTAAGAGAATGAGTTCAGAGTTTTCTTGATGAAGATAGAATTATAGTTTGAGATGAGATAATAAATGGAATACATGGAGGTGTATGTCTTCAACATTACCTAACACCTAAGGATGTGAGGTAGTAATGGATGCTCTAGTTGAGATACATCTGCCTAGTTTAGCTAAAGGGTAGAAGAGGTTGTTAGGTTAACCCTAAGTTTGAAAAAAGGAGATATGTTTGGATAATACTCAGATGTAACGAGATTGTTGATTAAGTTAGTAGTTGTTTGGTTAGCCAACCTAGGCCTTGATGCAATAAAAGGATGCTGGTAGAACCTCAGAGGTACTTCTTTGGAAAAGAAGGTGATGAAACCCTACTAGAGTGGTTTAGGGTTTCCGAGGAATCAATTAAGGAATCATGACATACAGGAGATCATGATTTTAAGATCATCATACACCGTGGTATTGCTAAGATAGTA
This sequence comes from Alisma plantago-aquatica, assembly GCA_963693085.1. Classification (NCBI taxonomy): domain Eukaryota; kingdom Viridiplantae; phylum Streptophyta; class Magnoliopsida; order Alismatales; family Alismataceae; genus Alisma; species Alisma plantago-aquatica. The sequence continues at coordinate 52,621,570 of OY856412.1, forward strand.
AGTGATAGTAGTACTTTGGATGCTTAAGATGCAGTTGCACTTGGCTTGTCGCCATGCAAGCTAAGAGGTCAAGGATGAACACCAGTAACCCAATGAGTTGGTATAGAGGATAAAGAATCCCCAAGAGGAAATGAGAGTTCATCACTATGGTTGTTTTGGTAAGTCTCCCCTAGATCAAGGAAGGTCAAGATGCAATATGGGTTATGGTAGATCGCCTTACCAAGATGACATGAGAAAGAAAATTTTTTGTTATGGGATGGATCCGGTTGAACTGCATATGAGAAAGAGATGGTTCAACTACACCATGATGCAAGTTCAAAAGTTCTTGAGTATAACCTAAGGATTCACTTCCATGCGGTGGAAGTAGGTACATGAAGAACTCGATGTTAGTACAGTTTATCACCCCTAACTAATGGTTAGTATAATCCAGATTAGAGGGTCTGATAAGAGCATGTGTGCTTATTCAGGGTGATACATAGAGATAGTTCTTGTCCTATATAAGATGTGATGATAACCACCATAGCTAGTATCAGGATGTAAATGAGCTCTGTAAGGGAGGTTGTGTCGGTCACCACTTCATGAAGATGATTTGGTGAAGGGACCTCACGAATGTCAGAAAAGGACCACAGTGTGTGCAGATGAGGTCACTTTGATCGTGCAATGTCTGAAAGAGAGCCCAGGGGCAATAGGAGTCATGAGCTGATGCAAAGCAGACTGACATACAATTCACTGTGGGAGAGTATGTGATGTGAAAATTGACCCCTCTAAGTTATAGCTAAGAGAGCTGAGCCCCGGTTGCATGGGTCCATTGAAATGGATTAGTGGAGATGGTTATGTTTAGCCTTACCCCTCAGGATAACATGATGTATAATGTGTTTCATGAGTCCGATCTAGAGCATTATGTGAGGTACCCAAGCCATGTGCTGAGCCCTGAACCTATTCAACTTTATGAGAGGCTGAAATGTCCTGAATCACCTATGAGGGTATGATATACCAAGGTGAGAGAGAACTCAAATGAAAGAATATGAGATGATGAAGGTTCTTGGTAAGCACCATGGAAAGGGTGAGGCCACATAGGAGCCATGATGGACATAAGAAAGGCTTATCTTGTTTGTTTGTGTGCATGGTGGAATTTTGGGGGTAAAATTCCTATAAGAGGGGAAGGATGTTACAACCCCAATTTTTGGGTTTTTTTGGTGAGAAATGTAATTTCTCCTATTAAAGATATTTGAACAAATAATGATATAATTTGTTTTGAATAAAAGGATTGCGTTTACAACACCCTTGTTGGTTGTTTTGTGGGCTTTATTGGCTATTGGGCCCAATAACAAGGAAAAGACAAAGGAAACTCCATTATTAAATAAATGGAGAAAAGAAAGATGTAGAAACCTCTAGAAGGAAAATGAATATTATCCAAAGGTGGATTTCATTCCTCTTAGGTTCCTTAGGTTCCAAGGAGTCCAAAGTTATAAAAATAATACAATAAGAAAAGAAAAGATTAATTTAATATTTCTTTACTAAGAAAGAAATTGGAGATAATGATAAAATGTGGAAAATAAGTGGAAAGAGGTAAGATCGAGTCATCTTTGGTGGATTTTTGTATCCATAAGGTTTCTAATATTAGAAGGAATTCCAAAAAGGAAAATAAAAAGAGAGATAAAGATAAATCCTCGAAAAAAGATATTTTAATAAGAAATAAATACGATAATGAGAAATAATGGATATAGATGCATCTAGAACGATATTGAGTATCCACTAAAAAGAATTTCGAAATATTAGAGTTTCTTGGGGTCCAAGGAGCCCCAATGAAGAAAAAGAAAGACAAAATATAAATAATACAAAATAAGAGGATAATTTGATACATAATTAATGGATTTTGTGGTATTGTTAAAAAAGAAGTATTTTCTACTAAAAGAAAATATAAATTTGTGACAATGGATTAAAAGTCAAGCATAAAGAGACAACATTGCTTTTTTCTCTTTTTCTTCTAGATGAGAAGACCGCTGCCCGATGATCTTCCAACACTAACAGGTCACTGCAGTCCGTTATTACTAACTCCATTTTACGTTCAAACGGAAACAAGGAAGTAGGTGAAGTGTAGTCCGATAAGGGAAACAAGAAAGCGCCCACACACACATATTCAAGTATATTGTTTCGGATAAAGCTGCCACATATCAGTAGTTTTGGTCCTTCCCTGCGCTGCACGTTTGGGTTGAATTCAGATATGTTAACAGGCCCTAATTAGTCTGTTCAGAAATGTCTGTAATACAAAGTGGGGTCGTAGGTCAATATTCACTTAAATGGAATATCACTTACATAGAATATTTTCGGGTTTGTGGAAGGAGTATGTCAGCGATCACGTCCTTGGTATCCCATGTCTGGCGCGTTACCATGAAAGGTGAGAGAGGGGGTGAACAAGACCACAGAGAAGCGGAAGTGGCGGCATGGGAACGGGATCAGGTCACCTTGGGCAGATCGAGGTTCAGCTGAACCAGCGAAGCAGCACGTTGACATGCATGTGTGATTCTTCTTCAACTTTTCTTGCTATCCCTAATCCCATTCCTATCGATAAGTCACTACCCATTGACATGGAACATGAGTATTTGTTTTCATCCACAATATTTCCATTATGTTGCTCTTCTAAATAATTTTTATATAATGGTATCTTATCACTAATTCTTAAATTATATTTATTGATCTTAACGACTTCAATAATATCTAAAATATAAATAACATATATAACATTGGAACTAGATAATACAATCTATGAAACCATACATACAAAACAACCCAACCAGGGATAAAAATATATAAACAAATTAAATGACACTATATCATATACGTTAATGTTATTATAAATTGAAATGAAGAATTATTTTAACTTTATGTATAACAAAATTATTATGTATGATAATTTATGTGTACTGTCATGTATTACATTATTCTTCAGTATCTTTTATGTTGTATTTCTTTTGAGTATTGCACACTTCCTACATATTGATTTAGTACATATATATGTATCATATAATTTAGTTTGTGTATTTATTGTGTTTATATTTATGTATATTATTTTTTCTCTGTGGTAATGTTCGATTTATAATTTATTTTCAACATTATTGTGATTATTTTCATTTTAATTATTGAATAGTTTAGTTACATTTATTTAATACATATATGTTCCATTTTGCATTTTCATATTGTATATATTATTATGATACATGCAATTTTTTACATCTACTAATATTATATATTATTGAATCATTATATTTTTTATTATTTTATTCTAATTTTGGTTACCACTATATGTATTATTTTTATGGGGGGTGCAGACATTCCACATGTTAAAAACTATTTAATAATATTTTTATATCTCATCTTCCATCATGCAACAAATTCACCGTAAGTGCAAACAAAACTTTATAAATTTTTGGGCTACAAATTCTATTTAATAATATTTTTATATATCATCTTCCGTCATACTTTCAATATATTTGCTATTATTAGCCTTAGTTAAGTCATGGTGGTACATACAGTGAAAAATTATATGTTAATTAGAAATTTGAGATAAGACTGTTCAGAAAAACCCCTTACCATACACAACAACAACATAATATAAATGTCATATGTATCACCAAAGTTTTCTATTTACAAGTTATCGTACAACTTATAGGTAAATTGGCAATGGTCTGAAATACTTTGTTGTGAATACGTATCTCATTTATATTTTCATCAAAAGTTACCGTACAACATAAAGGTAAAATGACAATGATCTAAAACATTTTTTCGTTAATATCTAACTCATTTATGTCTTTATAAAAATTTTGCACAACTTAAAGGTAAAATGGCAACGATTTAAAACATTTTGTTGTTGAGCTCTATCTCATTTATATCTTTATTCGATGTTGGGATAATGTTGAAGCATCAAGAAATATGTGGTTTTTTTCTAGTAGAAGGGGTGGGAAATAAGGTCATCGCTCTATTGATAGCTCCTATATTTGTATATATATATCTGTGTGTGTGTGTGTATATGTGTATATATAACTAAAGTTTAGCCAAAAAATCAAAATAATATTTTTCAAAATATAATTACTATTGTGTCATATTTCCAAAATAACGACAATATTTCACTCTTGCAGGATAATACATCCATATTGGAGACATATTACTTTTGGTGGAGCTAAGACGTCCCTAAAAGGTGACACATTGTCTATTTTAGAGGCAATGCATCACTGTCTAGGATGTTGTACTATTTGTGATTAATACATCCTTATTGGGACACATTGGTCTTATCTTTTTTTATTATGATACCATGTTATAGGTTTTATTGTGTTTATTAGAAACTCAAATAATAAGAAATATTATATATTTTTGTTAGTACCTAAATATGAAACAAACTAATAGAATTAGATATTAATAATTAGATAATAATAAGAATATAAACAATATTATGGATCATTACTGAATGTATGAAAAAATGTATAATATAATATGCAAATAAAACTAAGATGTACAACATGTAATATATTACTAATATTGAATATAAATAATACAATACGTAATTATACACATAAAAACTATGTAATCAAAGATTATATAATAAATAAATGAAATAAACGTATTCAAAGTATACAATTTCATATTTCAATATGTAATTGGTATTGCAGTATTCATTAATATTTTATTTTAATAATACCTATAAAATATAAATAATAGTATATCACATAAACATATAGACCAGCATATCATGCAATTATGACATATTACGTTATAAAATGCATAATATAGTCTAATACTTTATTTGGTTACGACATACTTAATGTAAAGACAAGTAATAGAAATACCTATAAATGAATCCTAGTACAATCATATTACCAATACAAAAAGGAACAATATGTTATTTAAAACAAAAATCAAATTTCATTTCATTTTTTCCAAAAGTCATCAACTTAATTGATTATGTAGATCCAAACAAAGGAAGCAAGGAACAAAGTTTATGTCGTTGGCCACAATTTCCTTACATAAGATTTAGTGGTAAGTAGAATAAAGTTATATGAACTAGGTTACAAAATACCCTTTAGTATTCATCAATGTTTGCCAAATTTTGCACAACCTCAAGATTTTCTTAGTTGTGTGTATGATAAGGCGTCAGCTTCATGTTACTAGAAGTATCCCTAACCTCTCTGACCATTTTCCTTGAAGAAATGTGTAGAAGCTTGCTTGACTCATGCTCTTATGGTACAAAGCTAAATGAATCTTCTGACTGTAGAGTATGCACGACACAATTGTGATCGCAATCCAAATCTTATGGGTGTGTAATTACCCCATCCCCTTGAAGGTTTACAACATTACATAAATGATTTGTATTAACCATTGTAGATTCTATATGATCATATACATGATGGACATTGCTATTAGTCATCGCAACTACTGGTTAGGGAAAAAGGTTGAATCTTGTGATGTCATAGGATAGACCAAGAGATCTGCTTTTTGCACTATTTTGGTGTTTTCTTGCACCTCCTTGTCAAAGACTGTTACACCCTTGATATGATGATAGCTTCATTAACTAATAGGGCTTCATCAAATGCTTCCATGTCTATCATTTCCATTAAAGAAAAATATAGAATTACAGAAATCATATCTAGCTCTGCTTGAGTATCCAAATCAACTTCAACTTCTATTTCATCATGATTCTATAGATAAACAAATTTGTTTGTAGGGGTAGTCGACTTCTTTCTCATAGGAAACTATTTGTTGTGTTGTTTGCGAACAAGTCCTCTGCAATGGATATCTTTGCAAGAAAAGGTCTGTCATTTTTCTTGATGGTGGCCCCAACTGACTCCCACTTCATCCATACCTTAATCAATAGTTTCTAGGCTATCAATCAATAGTTTGCATTTGTCTTTAGCATGTCCCATTCTACCACAATTATGCAGATCACTGACAAGTATTTATACTCAACCTGAAACATTGATCCATCAATTACTACTACCGGTTGCACTGTTGGTCCTGAGTCGACTTCCACTACAACCTGAAACTAGGGCTGTAAATGGGTACGGGTAGACCCGCGGAGCCGCAAATTAAGACTCTTGAAAAACCTATCACGGGTCCAATTTTTTATACCCGTGTACCCGCATACCCTTGGACCCACATTTAAGTGGGTCCAATAATGGGTATGCATGGACCCAAACCCGCTAGACCCGTGTACCCTCTATACATAAGTAACTACTTAAATAACATATTATATATATAATACTTTACTAGTCTAATTAATATAATTCTTGAGATTATATCCTAATCTAACCACAATAAGGTTGAGACTAGTCATATCATAAAGAATTAACTATTCTAGTTTCAATAATGAACATTATATGTAAACTTAAAAATCAAAATGTCTACTAATTTACATTACTTTCTACATTAGTTAAACATTATGACGATGACTACAAATATGTAAACAATTAACTCAATTAATGTTAATGTATAAAATATAACATTGTCTAATATAACTATTGCATGTTAACATGCTATATAATAACAATATCTAGTTGTCATAAAATATATAAAACATAGTCATTTCTCTTACATAAATAATATGGTTTTATAGAACCGCTTACCCATATACCCGCACCACATACCTGCTATAATTGCGGGTACGGGTATGGTGCGGGTCCAGGTTTTGTATTATGTGGGTCTAGAACCAGAACCAGACCCGCTAAATTAGATGGGTATGGATATGGGTATTGCCAGAACCGCACCGTACCCGCAACGTTTACACCCCTACCTGAAACATATGTTCATCCACCTTGACCAATTTTCCTAATGATTTGCCTAATTTGTCAAAGATCACTGGATGATATGGATGGAGAGTGAGATCTAATATTCTTGTACATGTGACAATTCCTGAAGGTATCCCTTTAGCTGGAGAAAAACTACCAATCGATTCCCAAACCATTAAGCAAGTGTCAAAAATTGACCATCATCCTTCAGTTAAGCCATTGAGAATACCATGTCTAATAGAGAATTTAACCACAAAATTGTTAAAACTTACTTTGTAGACCATGCAACTATTAGTTGGTTTCCGCATCAACTGCAACCAATTTCATAGCGTAAGGTAGCCAAGGGTTCTTCTGATAGGATTTATCACCACTGTATATCACCATGGTGTGAAGGATAGTATTAGACTTTGGTACATTTTGGAATTCAGTTAACCCTTTTCTCCACCCAATGGATGTTGGTATGTATGCCCTGAGAGCCAATCATATGATGATTCCCTGAGAGCCAATCATATGATGATTAGATTGGCATACATCATGATTGATTTCATTAATATGAAAGGCAAGCTTGTAATTTATTCTAACTCAATCGATTATGAGATAAATGATGGAACACAATGAATGTCTAAAGAATGACTATACTCAATGATGTATGTCTTCAGGTTGAGGATCTAACCAATGAGATCATACAGATGCTAAGAGTATGCACATTCTTGTTATGTCCCTAGTCAGATGTCATTGTGGAAGGTTGATAGACAACAATGACACATCAAGACTTAAGTGTGTGTTGGTTGATGACAGTGTCTCATTAGTCATGATACATGATATCAAACCAAGAACATAGATACATGTTAGAGAATAGTGTATCAGAAAGACCCACCATGAAAGTGACACATGGAACCATGACATGGTAGTCAGAATCATCTCTCATAGTGATGGTGGTGATTGTGATTCTTAGACCTAAAATCACTGTACTTGTAGAATGTGATTGGGTACACTTTGACATCATCAAATGCAGTCCTGAAACATGGGTTGTTATAAAGGTGATGATTGGGTGGCTTTGACAGATGAGATAGACTGTGAGTGATAGATATGGGATTTGTCCCTCCTAAGGGAGTATGATGTCCATGCCACTTGATAAGTGAGACTGAGAAGGCATGTGCATGCACATGTGAATCAATTATGATATTGATGTGGCACATATCTCAGACAATCTACTCTAGTTCAAAAAACATGAATGAATGTTGAAAGGATGACAACTTCATGCCTTGAGTTCATTCAGGATATCAGAGACAAAAGAATTATACATGCACTAGAACACCAATATGTATTTCCTTTTCACTTGGATAGCACTGATGTGCGACTAGGTACCGCTCTTTGCTTGTGATGTCATAAGATACTTACGAACATTCTTTTCCAACGTGAAATGGGACCTATAGGGTAACACACAAAGTATTAACCTAGAGGAGGAGTTTATCCATGAATGGTGTTTGGATTGATTACTAAGGTGTTTAGGTACTCAATCAAACATTCAATCAATAGACTTGAGTCAAAATCATCAAGTTCAAGAGTTGAACTAACTGATTAGAGTGTTAGATTGATTGAGAACTGAATTGACTGTATTCAACACAATCTGGACCACCAACCGACCGGTTCACTAGGTACATCGATCGACTCATGGTTAGTGAGATGAGAGGTTCACTCTAGTGAATCGATCGGTTCAACTAGACCAAATGAGCAGTGTTGAGTTGTCCCAATTTTTGAGAAAAGTTTTTCATTTCACTTGTTCAATTCGATTGGGACAAGAATTAATCTTTGTGTTAATTAGAAATGAATAAGGAAAGTCAATTGTAGGCAGGTCTGGGAAGTGAAATGACCAGTTCGCTGGGTGAAGCGATCGACTCACACTCCCAACCGACCGGTCACTAGTGAACCGATCGGCTCACCTTGCCAAATGACCATTTTAGTTATGAAATGATCGGTTCACCTGGCGTAGTGCAAATTTTTCTTGGAATTTCGGACCCTTTTGACACCCATACTGTTACAACCCCAATTTTTGGGTTCTTTTGGTGAGAAATGTAATTTCTCCTATTAAAGATATTTGAAAAAATAATTATATAATTTGTTTTGAATAAAAGGATTTCGTTTACAATAGCCTTGTTGGTTGTTTTGTGGGTTTTATTGGCTATTGGGCCCAATAACAAGCAAAAGACAAAGGAAACAACATTATTAAAGAAATGGAGAAAAGAAGATGTAGAAACCGTTAGAAGGCAAAGGAATATTATCCAAAGGTGGATTTCATGCCTCTTGGGTTCCTTGGGTTCCAAGGAGTCCAAAGTTGCAAAAAGAATGCAATAAGAAAAGAGAAGATCAATTAAATATTTCTTTACTAAGAAAGAAATTGGAGATAATGATAAAAGGTGGAAAATAAGTGGAAAGAGGTATGATTGAGTCATCTTTGGTGTATATTCATATCCATAAGGTTTCTAATACTAGAAGGAATTCCAAAAAGGAAAATAAAAAGAGAGATAAAGAGAAATCCTCGAAAAGAGATATTTTCATAAGAAATAAATAAGATAATGAGAAATAATGGATATAGATGCATCTAGAAGGATAATGAGTATCCACTAAAAAGGATTTCAAAATATTAGAGTTTCTTGGGGTCCAAGGAGCCCCAATGGAGAAAAAGAAAGAGAAAATACAAATAATACAAAATAAGAGGATAATGTGATACATAATTAATGAATTTTGTGGTATTGTTAAAAAGAAGGTATTTTGTACTAAAATAAAATATAAATTCGTGCCAATGGATTAAAAGTCAAGCATAAAGAGAATAAGAAAGAGAATTTTCGAATTCCTAAATATCCAATGAACATGGTTTATTAAGAAGGTATTTAGGTAGAGAGAAGTTTGCTTCCTAATGAAAGAACTTGGGTTCCTATTGGGAAAAGGACTTTTTAACTCGTGGATGGTCATCTTAGGGTGTGGACACCCTCCCCTATATAAGGGGTAGAGCCTTTGGCCCAAGTTTAAGAGAATCCCAAGCATCCTTCTCTCCTCTCTTTGTTCTTTTTGTACAAACCCTAACTACAGGGAATAGAGAGACCCCCAGAGCGACAAGAGGAGATTGAGGGGAGTCCTGACCCCCCCCCCCCTTCAAGGTCGGGTAGTTGTGAGGTTGCTAGCTCCAGGGAATCCTCGCCCTGGTCACCAACAACTCGTCTGCAGGGGGGGTGAGGTTAGCAGACCCAAAGCTCCAGATCCCAGCTGACTCGGTCATGGATGGAGGTCGTTCTTTGTTCGGGAGAGTTTGGCGGAGGTCGAGGGACACTACTACATAACCTACCTTTAGTGTCGATTATTTAAGGCCTTTAGTGTCGGTTTCTAAGTGACACCTATGTGGGCGACACTAAAAGCTCACCCATTACGCGTCGGTTCCAAAACTGACACCCAAACTCTTCGCGCGCCACCGAAATCGCGCCTGTTCCCTGTTGCACGAAGGTATAGGCGTCGGTTATTAGATAATAAACCAACACCATATACCTTCGTGCCACAGAAAGGGCGCCATCTTGGACACTATCAGTGTCGGTTATTAGATAATAAACCGACACCATATACCTTCGCGCCACAGGAAACATGCGTCGGTTATTTATATAAAACCGACACTATACCTTCGCGAAGGTATAGGTGTCGGTTATTAGATAATAAACTGACACCATATACCTTCGCGCCAAATAAAGGGTGCCATCTTGGCCACTATCAGCGTCGGTTATTAGATAATAAACCGACGCCATATACCTTCACGCCACAGGAAACAGGCGTCGGTTATTTATATAAAACCGACACTATAACTTTATGTGTCGGTGTTATACAAATAACCGACGCCTATTATTTTTTTTTTCTATCAGTCTGCAGACCTATTGTGGCTGGTCTCAGGATGAGAAACCTGCAGTTAACTGTAGGTTTTATGACATCCATTGATATCAACCAACAACATGCCACAAACCTGCAAATTTAACAACAAAAATATTCACACATGCATTTAGCAATACAACCTGCAGTTCCATTTTATTTTCACACATTTAGAAGCATTCATGTAGCTAGCAATCTGTAGTTCCATTCATTCACATTCACACATGTAGAAACATTCATATAGCAACCAACACTTTCATTCATTTTCACTCAGACACATGTAGAAACATTCACACATATATTATAATTCAGAAATTCATGTACAAAATATAATTCTTTAGTCATTATTCGCTATCAACATCCCAATTATATTTTAAAACCCCCACTACTTGTATGGTTGTTGCCCATTCTTCTCTTACTTCATTTAATTCTCCCATTGTATAGGGAGCATGTACATCTGGTAAGTCCGTTCCTGTAGTGGGGTCAGCTTTAAACACCTGTAAAGAGAATGATGTATATATATAATTAATGAGCTATAAATAAGATTGATATATTTCATATTATCTAATGAGACTATATAATACCTGAGCAATACAATCGATGTCCATACAACATGACAGACTAACACATATATAGTACATAAAAACAGCAGCGTCGAATTTACATACAACACTAGCTTAGTACATATATAGTGGGACTTATAAGGTGACGATCCCACCTGGTAAAACAGGTTACCGACAACTACATGTTACGACTGGGAGGTCGTGATTCAACAATCGTATGCATTAGCATGAGGACAAACAGATCACCATATGTTTGTCCTCCTGCTAATGCATACGGTTGCTGAATCACGACCTCCCAGTCGTAACATGTAGTCGGTAACCTATTTTAGCGGGTGGTATTGTCACCTTAGTCCCACTATATGTACTAAGCTAGTGTTGTATGTAAATTCGGCGTTGCTGTTGTTATGCACTATATATGTGTTAGTCTGTCATGTTGTTATATGAATCTGAAGCACTTGTGTGTGCTGCACTTTATGTATTGTATCTGTATCCTGCTTCTCTTCATTGGGGCTTCTTCCTGCATATCCTGCATATCCTGCATAGCTATGTCATGGCCGTCCTGCATAGCCTTCTTCCTATATTTATTTTTCAAAGAGAATACAAATAAAAATTATTAGTGTAGAGTTAGTGAAATACTGATCAATGTCTAGAATTGGAATCGATCAAGAACCTATTCTCAGCATCGCGTATGTAATCTCGGGTGAGATTCGTCCTATAGTTCTTTAGCACCCTCCCACAATGTTTAGCATTTGTATTAACTAGAAGATAATGAAACATCAAATCAGAAAATGATATTGATATTAAAAAAGTAAACATTTAGCTTCAATAAAAAAATATAAACATGCATGCCTCTAAAATTGTGATCTTTTATCAATTAAAAATCCTTCATTGTGATCTCCACGCACATATAAGTCATCATTAGCTTCAATATTTTGTGGAGTTGGCAACCCAACTGAGAATGGACTGGAGTCATCATATTTATCATAGTACTCTTCTTCATCTATAGGATCTTCAATGAACTGTCTTTTACCATGAAGAACAACTGACCATTTATTATTTGCAGGATCATCGATATAAAATACTTGTTTCGCCTGTGATGCCAATATGAATGGTTCAGCCTTCTCGCCAATCTTTTCAAAGTTCACTAAACTGAAACCCAATTCATCCACTATAACTCCTTTGGTGTTATCAACCCAATTACATTTGAAGAGCGGAATTCTGAAATCTATGTAGTCAAATTCCCATATCTCTTCAATGACACTGTAATATGACATTTTAGCTTCACGTGGACTCTTATCCTTTTCACTTGCAAAAAACATAGTCGATGCTTGAAGGGTGACCCCACTGTTTTGGACGACACTCTTATCATCTTGGCGCTTTGTGTAATATGTGAATCCATTAATGTCATACCCTTCATAAGACATAACAGTCAACTTTGGTTTAAAGGCGAGGCATTTGATAGTTTCAGTAATATCATCTGGTGTTTGAGATAGTTGATGTAAGACTTTATCTTCAAACCACTTAATAAAAGCCTTGTTATGCTCTCTAGCAAGCCACATTGTATTGGCTCGAGGATATTGTCTTTTGATGAAATTGGTATGTTCCTCGATATAAACGTTCACTTCGTCCATGTTGTGTAAAATATACAAATGACCTTGTTCCAACTGCTCACGGCTGATTACTTTCACACATGATCCCAAAATTCCTTTTCCAAATAGCTCGTCAATATTCTTGTCATTATCAGGAGTGTCATTACCACTGAGAAACTCATTGCAGAAATCCATAACCTCTCTCGCCACATAACCTTCAATAATACTCCCTTCAGGCCGATAACGGTTTCGAAAATCACCTTTAAAAATGCTCATGTATCGTTCAAAGGGATACATCCAATGCAAGAAAACCGGTCCCAAGATTTTCACTTCCTTAGTCAAGTGGACAACAAGATGTACCATGATATCAAAGAACGAAGGAGGGAAAACATCTCAAGCTGACATAGGGTAACAACCACTTCTCTTTGTAAATTATCGAGAGTCTCAGGGTCAATAACTTTGCTGCAGAGACTGTTGAAAAAGAAACAAAGTATGGTGATTGCAAACCTTACATGCTTCGGCAATATAGATCGAATTGCCACGGGAAATATTTGTTGCATTAGAGTGTGACAATCATGAGATTTAAGACCTATCAGCTTCAGATCTTTCATTGATACCAATCTACGGATGTTGGATGAGTAACCATGTGGCACCTTAACATTTACCAAACATTCACAAAAAGCTTTCTTCTCTTTTCTAGACAATGTGTAACAAGCGGGAGGTAAGTATGTTCTTTTATTACCCATTTCACGTAATTCTGTTAATTCTGACCTTATTCCCATTTCACGTAGGTCCAGTATGGATTTTATCCCATCTTTAGTCTTACCTGGTATATTTAACAGAGTACCAATGATGCTATCACAGACATTTTTCTCAACGTGCATTACATCGATACAATGTCTGACTGTCAAAGAACTCCAATAAGGAAGATCCCAAAATATTGACTTCTTCTTGAATGAAGAATTGTCACTCCGTATAGTACATTGTGATCTCTTACCAAATTCATTGACAAAGTCTTTTATTCTTTCATAAACAACCTCCCCTGGTATAGGTTTAGGTGCACTGCGTTCCTCATTCAATCCATTGAATGCTTTGCGCTTCCTACGATACGGATGGAATTTTGGAAGAAACCTTCGATGACCGAGATATACATTCTTACCGCCATGTTTTAGTCTTGTTGAATCAGTGTTCTCTTCACATATAGGACACGCTTTAGCTCCTTTGACACTATATCCAAACAAATTCCCATATGATGGAAAGTCATTAATAGTGCAAAACAACACAGCATGCAAACGAAATGTCTCTCTTCGTGAAGCATCATAGGTCATCACACCTTCACCCCAGAGTTTCTTTAAGTCATCAATCAGAGGTTCAAGATAAACATCGATGTCATTTCCAGGTTGTTTAGGGCCTGATATCAACAACGACAACATTACATACTTATTTTTCATACACAGCCAGGGAGGAAGATTGTATATAACAAGCATGACTGGCCAAGTGCTATGTTGGCTGCTCAATGTCCCGTATAGATTCATCCCATCTATACAAAGCCCAACTCTTACATTCCTGACTTCTTCACCAAATTCAGGGTACAATACATCAATCTTCTTCCACTGTGGGGAATTAGACGCATGTCGTAGGATCCCATCATTATTTTTCTTAACATCTGCATGCCACCTCAAATTCTTCACATCTATCGGATTGGAAAACAAGCGTTGAAACTGTGATATTATAGGTAGATACCACATCACCTTGGCAGAAGAACCAGTTTTGGACTCCCCCGAAGTCGTCAATTTATACCGTGATGCACCACATTTTGGACAATCTTTCAAATCCGCATAGTCCTTTTGAAATAATACACAATCATTAGGGCATGCGTGTATCTTCTTGGCATCCATTCCCATTGGGCACAACAATTTATTTACCTGGTATGTTGAGATTGACAGCTCGTTTCCTTTAGGAAGCATTTCTTTCAACAAAGACAACAATGACGTGAAGCTTTTGTCGCTCCATCTATTGTTAGCTTTCAACTTATACAATCTCAACACAGCGTTAAGCTTCATAAACTTAGTACAACCTGTGTATAACGGCATCTCAACATCATGCACAATGTTTATAAAAATGGGAGGTGGATCGGTGTGCTCTACCCCACAACTATCCAGCATCACATCAACAATGTCTACTGGAACTGGTTCATTCACATCTACGTCATCGTAGGCAATTTCTTCTTCCACACAAGCACTGCTATCGACATCCACTAGTTTCAGGTTTGAAATCTCTCCATGCCAGTGCCATTCTGTATAGCCTTGTATAATCCCGTTGCACATGACATGAGTTTTGATTTCGTCACCAGTGTTGACTTTCAAGTTGTTACCGCAATGCCTACATGGACAGTAGAACCTATCTCCAGGTTGTTTCCTATGTTCCTCGACAAATCTAATGAACTGGTCAAGACCAGAAATAAACTTTGGGGTGCAGCGATTGTGAATGGACATCCATGATCTATCCATTCTATGATCAAAGAGAAAACAAGTATATATTAGGACAAGATTAGGGTCTAGGGTTAACAAATACATGTGATGTCATTATTATATATAATAAATGTGTACCACCTATCCATTCTTGAACACCTAATCTCACTAGTAAGTGTATAATGTGTATTGGGTTTTCAAGAAAATTTCGACATCATTTCCCCGCTGTTCTCCAAGTACATATGTACTTAGAGAACAAACGGGGAAATGCTGCCGAAATTTTCTTGAAAACCCAATACACATTATACACTTACATCCTAAGCGAGATTAGGTGTTCAAGAATAGTCCCAAACCGGGGACTATCCAAGATTTACTCCTAATGAGTAAATCTTGGACGGGTTTCTAGGCCAACAAATAATGTGTTGTCATTCTTATACCTAAAATCCTAGTTCTTCAAGTTAGGGTGACTATTGATGTCTTTAAAAGCATGATTGGCAATTTAGGGAAAAGTTCATCATTTACATTCCAAGCATGTCACATGTGTGCATTACAGTTCATCATTAAGCAAGATATAAGCAAGTATGTCATATTAAAATAGACTATACAATATGAGAAAATAGTAGTGTAATCATGCAAATGGGAACATTCATGGGAACACACACTTCAGTTATAAGCATTCATGTAGCAACTTTCAGTTCCATTCATTAATCTCTTTTTACATCCACACACAGGGGTGTACCCCTAAACAATAACTAAACAAAGGGGTTGGTGTACCCCTAAACATGCGCATAATTAAAAAAACTATTAATACAGACAAGTCTAGATAGATAGACAACTAGATACTACACCAACATGGTCCCGCATCAATAACTTCTTTTTGATGATGAAGCTGTGTCACAAAGCTCCTCACTGTATTTAGACGATTCTGAACTGACAGGGGCCTCAGATTCAGATTCGTCCGAGCTGATATGCGACGCCATGCGCTCATACCGCAGTAGATGATCGGGGGTCTCGCAGCTGTTGTTGGTTATCCAAACTTTGATGGAATTATGGCCAACTGGACGGAGAAAAATCATGTTGCAACGGACCACATGCATCTCTCCAATCCAATCACGCCAACCGGATTTTGATACAAGATTTCCCGCCAAATCATAATCAACCTCGATAACATGTGAATAATTGCCAAAAGTTATGGTCACTTTACCAGGCATGTAGTGTCTTCCTTTTAGAAAACGCTAATGTTTGGGTATGACCAATTGGTTTAAGGAACGATCATCTAGGATGATGTCCAATTGTTCTTCAATAGGGAACGTTAACATTGACATCGAGGCCCAGTTCATAGTGACTGTTATGGGTGGACAGAGACTGCACAATATTAGTATTAACAAAGTGTAAGTACATATACCGATGTTATATATTTTCAGAAAAAGTTGTATAACATCAGTTAACCTTTTATTGCCTGTCATAACCAACTTTATTGTGGTAGACATGATAGCTTGAAAAGAAGTCTACATATGTACTTAGAGAACAAATGAGGAAATGCTACCGAAATTTTCTTGAAAACCCAATACACATTATACACTTACATCCTAAGTGAGATTAGGTGTTCAAGAACAGTCCCAAACCGGGGACTATCCAAGATTTACTCCTAATGAGTAAATCTTGGATGGGTTTCTAGGTGTGTACTAAAATAGAACCATTATATGGAACTAATCCTACATTATACACATACTTTTCCTGAGTAAGATAATGTGCACTTCATGGAATTATTAAGATCTGAATATATATAAGTTGTTTCTACCTACTTTGATGGGATTTTATAACATTCGAGTCTTCCATTTAAGGCATTAGATGCATATATTGCAGTCCATTGTGTTGAGATAAGAATCCCATGTGATACACACGATTGAGAAACTTTCACGATACTAGGAAAATACACAACTAGATATTCATTTAGGTGTTAGACATTCATTTAGGTTTTCCTGATAACTCGCAGGTATGCACAACTATAAAACAATAGACTTGTCACACATAAAACACCCTATACAACTATAAAACAAAAAAGTATTAAGATATGCATGATACAATAACTATTTTGCATCACATTACAGCAGACTTATCATTGATACCTTACTAACTTATTTCCACATTTACATATCATCACTTGATCAAAATTACATGTATTGTATAGACAATAGAGGATTCAACTCAGTAGAAGCACAAAATCAGTACCTAAACCCTAAACACAAATAAGTAAATAACTTAAAAAAAATGCCCAGTAGCTGCTTGGGCGTGCCTTGGCACCGCCCAAGAAGCCGCCGGAGTAGAGGAAGAAGGAAGAAGGCAGGGCGGGCAGGCATACCTTGAGGGAAGAGGAGAGCAGCGACCGGAGCACAGCAACCACCGGCGGAGGCGGTGGCAAAGAGAAGAGAAGCGCCGGCGAGGACCCGGAGTAGCGGCGGCGAGGGCATGGAGCAGCGGCGAGGGCACGGAGCAGGAGCACAGACGGCCGCCGATGAGCACAGAGGGCAGGAGCAGGAGCAGAAGCACGGCCACCAGTGAGCATGGAGAAGCGGCGAGGGCAGGAGCACGAGCACGGCAGCGGCGGCGGAGGAGCAACGACCGGCGGGGGTGAGCAAGAAATCGCCGAACCTAACTGAAATCGAGAATGAAACTGGGAAAGGGGGAAGATTCGCTCGCGCTGGTGAGATATTAAGTTGACAATAAGCGTCGGTTATTCAAAATAACTGAAAACTAAACCAACAATGTCGGTTCTATTCCAACAACCAACGCCTATACTAGATTATAGTCGTCGATTTTTTACTAAAAGACAACCGACAACTATTCCTGTCCCGTGAATAATCTTTGGTCGTCGGTTATTCATTTATAAACCGACACCATATGTGAAATTTTGGAGGTAATTTTTTTGCTGGAATTTTGGTTTTGGCGGTTGATTTTAGGTGTCGGTTGTTTATTAATTAACCGACACTTAATAAAAGCGGTACCCGTGTCTGGTCGACCTTCACAGATTGTATGTCGGTTTATGTTATAAACCGACACTGTATAGTTTAGGTGTCCGTTTATGTATACAACTGACACCTTGAAAAGTGACTTTATAAGCCATTTCTGTAGTAGTGGGACCTCTGTGGGTGACCGCATGACCATGGGGTGGGAGACAAACCCCCGCGACGGACCTAGCCGACAACATCACTAGGTTTTGCGAGGAAGAAGAAGAGCGGGGAGGCATTGGACCGTTTTTCCCCTCCGTGAGCCAAAGAAAGAATGACTTACGCAAGGGTAAAATCATAATTGCATTATGTTCTTAAGCAGTTACGTTGCATAAGGATGACGTGGTGCTCAGTGATTGGCCCAAGTAAGTAAATATTGCAAAATTCGTATCTTTTTATTGGTAGCTCGGATCAGTGCATATAAAATATGAATTTTGCTTAAAAAAATGTGTGGAATCCACTAAAAATAGGTTTAGAAGCTAATTCCTCTTGCAATTCGAAAAAATAGTGAAGTCTATCAACTTTAATGTATTAATGATTAAGAAACCCTATTTTGAGATGATTATTGTATTAAGAGGGGTTTTATGGATGATTAAAGTTAATATTAACTTATTAATTATAAAAAGATACCTTAAGATAAAAAAGGATGAACTTTACATGTAATTGGATTAATTTAGGGTTCCATGTGCATGAATGTGCTTTAATGGGCCTTGAAACCCTAATGTTAGTAATTGTACTCTTAATGGCATTAATTGTTCAAATCTATGAATAAAGCTGAGATATGATGATTCTAAACTAATTTGAGTATGAAAGTTGCTATTTGTGGATAAATACCCTTAAATTGGTAATTAGGGTTTTCTAATGGATAAAGGTGGATTAATGATAAATAGAGTTCATATGTGAATTAAAACACAAAGAACCATGAGTTGTTAATACGGAAGGAACCAAACATGATAATTGCGCCTAATGATCATGTCAGGACTTAAAAGGATAAAAATGGCAGTTTTAATGTAAAAGAGGCATAATAGATATAATGGACATTTAATTGTGCCTTTAATATGAAATTAAGGTTATATGTTGTTAAAAGGTAACCTTAATATCTTTCATGATGAGTAGATGAGATAGTTAGGGTTTGAAGAGTAATTGGATAACATTAGGGTTTAAAATAGTAAAAATGAGGTGAAACCCTAATTGCATTGGAAACCCTAAAAGTGGACTAGAAACCCTAAGAAGTGAGATAGGTTTAATAGATCTTGATGGCATGATCAATGATAGGAAATTATATGCATATTTTAGGATCTCTTTGTATGCTTGCTTGCCCATTGGATTTCTTGCATTGATTGTATTAATTTTGTCTCAAATCAGCCTAACAGGTATGTGGTTATGCTTATGGTTAATTGCTTTAGTTTCATGGTGATTCCCAGATGTTTTATCAGTTTCCTGAAAATAACTGCTTGGATGACTTTTATTTCATGCAACTATAAAGTGACTATGATTATCACCATAAATATGTATACATGACTGGCTCAGATCCTGGTCCTCCTCTATGGATTTGCTAATGATGAAAATGGTAACCTAGTACATGGCCTACTTTTTAAGTAGGACATCAGGTTATCATGAGTTAGAAACTGGGCTACCCAAGTGTAGTGCCATGAGACTCTGTAGCACACCATGAGTGAGGGAGTGGGATACCTATGGGTAGTGCCATGCGACTCATCCCTAGAAATTGATTCACCTGTTAGGGAGGATCATGAGGGGTTTAATGGGGATCTACCATAAGGAAGGTAGCATCCAGGTCCACTACAGGGACAACACAGAGGTTAGGGTATGGATGGATTGAGCAGTTATGCTTAAAACGTAAAGTTGTTTGTTAAATCATAATTGACTGCAGTATGTTGTTACAGATAATTACATGATTATTTTTCCCCCCACATACCGACATATTCATTTATGATGACCGACGTTTCGTTTGTCAGTGTTTTAGGTACAACATTGAAAAGGAAAAACAGTAAAGTGGCATATTGTGAAAATAAGAAATAAAGTGCAAGGAGGATTAGTTAGAATAGATTCCATATGTGGATAGAAGTTAGATATCCAAGTATTAAAAATGTATGCAAATTTTTATTTTATTACAGCTTTTTAGTATAGTTTTGGTAGAATTTAGTAATTATTATTGGTTATTTGTCGAACCATTGATCTTGTTAATTGGGATAACAGCTCTGACCTTTTGGTCTCCCTTAATTAGGGGTTACCGGGGGGCAGGGTTGTTACATTTGGTATCAGAGCGCTGGTTCCTCATTTAATCTTTAGTAATCATCAAATTTTACAAACTCTATAGAACCCAAGGGAGTTGTTAGAGGATTTTCTGAAAGACAGAGCTGGAAAGATTTTACTCCGCACTGCTAGTCAGAATATCAGGACTCCCGGATTTGTGTGACTTCCTGACCAATGTCTAAGGATTTGACTCGAAATTAGATACCTTTAGGACTCTCTCATCTTGTTCATCCCTTCTCAAACTCAAATGTTGTTAAGGATTTTAAGGATTAGGGTTTTTCTCTCTCTTCCTCACCCTCTCAAGGTATGGGTAAAGTTGATAAGGTTTAAGGAATCCTCCACCAAATTAATTAAAAGCATGTAAATAAAATGTCATGGACATAAGATTAATAGTTAAGCATAAACTAAAGAATATATACATGCTTAGGTCGTATGACATATGTTGTCATGCCCTTAGGAGAGACCTGAGGCTAGACCTCCTTGTCAGGAGGATGAGTAGAGAAAGTTAGTCTTGGAGGTAGAGACTTCCATTATAAGTAGAGACCTGGCACATCCTCTGAGGATGATGCTAACCCTATCCCTAAGTAGTGGTTAGAGAGAGAGATGGCATGATGAGTCAGATGCCATGTTCGACCATGTGTGTGAGTAGACATGTTTTCAGATGCCCATGACGATATGAGCCATGTGAGGTTGGATGACCTAGTGCCTTTGGCGACCCAACCCTGGGAAGGGTTGTGTATGTTAGAGTGAAGGATAGATCCTTCATTGTTGAGGTTAGTAAATAACCTATAGCAACCCTATGGGATTATGCAAGTAGGGCATAGCATGCACCCAGAGTACGTCAGTAGTGTGGGCAGTAGGTTGAAACCCTGGCCAGGAGAGTATGATGGATGGCTTATGAGATAAAGCATAAAGAGATATGGATAATCTTGGGAAAACATACGCTTCACCCATGTAGGTGTATGCTTGTAAGCTTGATCCACCTTCATGGAGAGAAGACCTCTAGTAGTAAGGTTGTTTGTAGGGTTAGCTCTAGAGAGAGAGAAGGACCCAAGAAAGAAGGTTGGAATCTTAGACTCTGAGATACGAGGAACAATGGGGAGTTGAGAATGATGCGACCTAAGAGGATGGTTGTGGTTGTCTCATGCATGATCCCTGGAGGCGGATGGTATCTTGGTTGCCTTTAGAGGAACCAAACCCTAGAAAGAAGATGAGACTACTGGTACCTCTGTGCCTATGATATAGGTGTTTACCTTCTAGGGTTAAGAAGAAGAGTTCCTTAAGACCATGAAGAGGTTTCATAACAGGTTGTGAGGCCTTACACTTAGTTGGTTGTCCTTGAGGAGGACTCCACTCTGAAGTGTTGTTCAAGTAGAAGGATCATGGGAAGTGCATGTCATACCTTGTACATGTTTGGTTCATGGTTAAAAGGTTGAGCATGCTAAGAGACATCTAAAAAGTGAACCTAGGGTTCCTAGGCCTAAGAGGGGAAGTAGTGTACCTGATGCCCATGACGAGATTTGAGTTTCCATAGTTCAAGCATGGCACTCCTCATGTTTAGAGGAAAGGGAAATCCCTTGAGTTGAAGGTATGTTTGATGAACCCTTCACAGCTAAGTTGGTGACAGGGAAGGTTTGTTCTTGGTCCAATGTTGAGGAATGAGAACAAATATGACCTAGCATGGTTTAGTAGGTGGTCTGCTTGTGCCTTAGTAGCTTGCTAGGGCTAAGAACACTCATGTCGATGTAAACCATAGACATAAGGACGTTCATGACCTTTGTGGCTATCAAGAGATAGTTTCCTCCCATCCTGGGAGAGGGACCCTTTTGAAGGGTGTATACTGGTTTTTGTTGGTTTTGAGGAAACCTAAAGAGGTCTCATAGGATCTTGAGAAGCTAAGTGAAGAGTACATGGTAAGAGAATGAACCTGTAGACCCATTGATAACCATCTCTAAGTGCATGTGGATATGTTACCATGGAGGTAACCAGCATGGGGCCTGATCAAGGTAGGCAGGTCGCCATGACCCCTATGAAAGGATGAAGGTCAACCCATGAATGTAGAGAGAGATGATGGAGACTTGGGTAAGGTTCTAAGTTGGACATGTATTATAGTAGAATCCTAAGTCTATCCTAGGGTCAGGTAGGGATAAGACCGATGGAAGTAGGAGTTGCCTAATTCCCTAGTTGCACATGACCATAGGGTCGAGAGGTAACAACTATCATTGTCTGAGGGCCATGGGTTAGGAGATGGATCACCTTCATGAACTCATGGGACCCAAAGGGCAGGTGAGGAGGGCACTCTTTGGATGCATAAGGGAAGAGGGATGACCCCAAAAGTGCCAACACCCTACAGACCTAAAGGAGATGACCAAGGATTATTTGGTAACCCAAGTGGGTTTGAGACCAATTTTCCATGGAAGTAACTTTGATATCGAGATGATCGTGATGTAGAGACATATGTTGCATGTTTCAACTTTGATTTGAAGTTGTACTGACAAGGTGGGATGTACCATCTCTACTCTTGGAATGGGAAGAACTTGGTATTTGGACTGCATCCAAATGCTTATTTCCTCTTGTTATGGGAGTGAGAGATAGGACAATACGCATGCCATACACCAAGGATAAAAGATGATGTGAGTTGGAACGTTGCTATGAGGTATGAGGACAGAGATGATAACATACCCTTGTAGAGTGAACGATACATGGATGGCTTACAAACACGATGAGAACTAAGGTAGTCATCTTAAGAGGATGTTTTTATCATGAGCTTTGAGTTATACAAGGTTGAGTTTGAAAACCAAGATAATCAGTTAAAAGTTTTCTTGATGAAGATAGACTTAGAGTTTGAGATGAGATAATAAATGGAATACATGGAGGTGTATGTCTTCAACATTACCTAACACATAAGGATGTGAGGTAGTAATGGATGCTCTGGTTGAGATACAACTGCCTAGTTTAGCTAAAGGCTAGAAGAGGTTGTTCGGTTAACCCTAAGTTTGAAAAACGAGATATGTTTGGCTAACACTCAGATGTAATGAGATTGTTGATTAAGTTAGTAGTTGTTTGGTTAGCCAACCTAGGCCTTGATGCAATAAAAAGATGGTGGTAGAACCTCAGAGGCTCTTCTTTGGAAAAGAAGGTGATGAAACCCGACTAGAGTGGTTTAGGGTTTTCGAGGAATCAATCTTGAGGAATCATGACATACAACAGATCATGATTTTAAGATCATCATACACTATGGTACTACTAAGATTGTGGTGAAGCATTCGAAACATACATCATTAACTAAGCGGAAGCGATCACTAACATCGGATTACTGAAAATCACTAAAAATTAAAGCCTTTTTCAAAGAGATCCATTCATAGGAAAACTCTTTCAACAAGAACCAATGTATTACATTTACATCCTGGTTCATAAGTACATATCTTGTACCATCTCTTCTCGAGGCTTACAATATCAACTGCCTTGTTAAAAGCTATTCACAGACAACATAAGAACCTTGAGGCATCAAACCAGAAACTAAAAATGATTCATTAAAAACACTAACTATTAACTCCGAGGACCTGAGAGTACAGAGACGACACACATGACATCTATCTACAAGACATGACAGACAGTACACTCAACCTGAGCTATCACTACTGTCCTTACTGCTGCTGAAGTTCTTCCTCTACAAGATTGTTCTCAATCTCCTCCATGCTCGTCCACCTAAAAAAAAGTTGGATCCCACGGGGGTGAGACAATTGAAAATTTCCCCAGTGAGAGATATAACTCTCCACTAGAAACAATATTCTTGCAATTTATAATATGAATCAGAATAGAGGATAAGCAGTTTATATCATTCTCATCTTTAAATATTGCAACTATCTATGAAAGAGCATTAAAACATATATTCTCTTTATAAGGAATAGGAAGAACATGTATATCATTTATCTATTATATTAACTCAACATCTCATGCTTTTCTCATGATACTTATTACTCTGATATGTCACCCATGACTCTTTCTTATTTCTATCTGATGGCCTTAGCCAATCTACTAAATAGGTATTGGTTTATACTGGACATGAGAGTGTACTTCATCATGTCTTGTTTAGGCATTGGTCCATACCAATCATGTATAAATATTCCAGGCATTGGATTATACCAATCATGTGCAACTAGTATGAGCATTGGACTTATATTGTTCCTGTGTATCCATTCCAAGTATTGGACTATGCCAATCCCAACTATTCCAGGTATTGGACTATGCCAATCCTATGCAACTATTCCAGGTATTGAACTATGTCAATCCTGTGACATTATTCCAGGTATTGAACTATGTCAATCCTGTGACATTATTCCAGGTATTGAACTATGTCAATCCTGTGACATTATTCCAGGTATTGAACTATGCCAATCCTGTGCAACTATCCTAGGTATTGGGTTAATACCAATTCTGTGTAGTTATTCCAGGTATTGGGTTTTAACCAATCCTGTACAGTTATTCCAGGTATTGGGTTTTAACCAATCATATGCAATTATTCCAGGCATTGGGTTGTGACCAATCCTGTGATATTATTCCAGGTATTGAACTATGTTAATCCTGTGACATTATTCCAGGTATTGAACTATGTCCATCCTGTGCGACTATTCCAGGTATTGGGTTAATACCAATCCTATGCAGTTATTCCAGGTATTGGGTTTTAACCAATCCTATGCAGTTATTCTAGGTATTGGGTTTTAACCAATCTTGTGTAGTTATTCCAGGTATTGGGTTTTATCCAATCCTGTGCAATTATTCCAAGAATTGGGTTGTGACCAATCCTGTGACATTATTCCAGGTATTGAACTGTGTCAATCCTGTGACATTATTTAAGGTATTGAACTATGTCAATCCTTTGCAACTATTCTAGTTATTGGGTTAATACCAATCTTCTACAGTTATTCTAGGTATTGGGTTTTAACCAATCCTGTGTAGTTATTCCAGGTATTGGGTTTTAACCAATCCTGTGCAGTTATTGCAGGTGTTGGGTTTTATCCAATCCTGTGCAGTTATTTCAGGTATTAGGTTGTGACCAATCCTGTGATATTATTCCAGGTATTGAACTATGTTAATCCCGTGACATTATTCTAGGTATTGAACTATGTCAATCCTGTGCAACTATTCTAGGTATTGGGTTAATACCAATCCTGTGCAGTTATTCCAGGTATTTGGTTTTAACCAATCCTGTGCAGTTATTCCAGGTATTGGGTTTTAACCAATCCTGTGCAGTTATTCCAGGTGTTGGGTTTTAACCAATCCTGTACAGTTATTCCAGGTATTGAGTTGTGACCAATCCTGTGATATTATTCCAGGTATTGAACTATGTTAATCATGTGACTTTATTCCAGGTATTGAACTATGTCAATCCTGTGCAACTATTCTAGGTATTGGGTTAACACCAATCATGTGCAGTTATTCCAGGTATTGGGTTTTAACCAATGTTGTGCAATTATTCCAGATATTGGGTTTCAACAAATCCTGTGTAGTTATTCCAGGTATTGAGTTTTAACCAATCCTATGGAGTTATTCTAGGTATTGGGTTGTGACCAATCCTGTAATATTATTTCAGGTATTGGGATTTAACCAATCTTGTGATATTATTCTAGGTATTGGGATTTAACCAATCCTGTGATATTATTCTTCAATTGGACCATTGAATCACCCTTCAATTGGACCTTCAATTAGGGTTTTGAACCCATTTGAACTATGTCTTATAATCAAGAAACCATGAATTAGGGTTTTGAAATTGAAGAACCATCAATGGTTGACATTGTGGAACTAGTCCAATTGAAATCATTGGATCATCATCGAACCATGACATGACCTGACCTAAAATGGTATTGAGGTCATTTGGATGACCTCCAAATGGTCTTAAGACCGTTTGACTCAAACCTTTATTGATATTTGTGAAAATCAATTAGGGTTTGCATCATTGAATCGATCATCAATTAGCTATTGATTGTATTTCACTTTGATATTACTAGATCTTCAACCATCCAATCATACTTCATCATAGACTTCCAAACTGTCTTGGTTGACCTCCAAATGGTCTTAAGACCGTTCGGGTAACCTCCAAATGGTCTTGAGACCGTTTGGGTTAGTCAACCCAAAGATTAAATCAATCAATTTAGAATTTCAGCACTCAACCCGATTAGGGTTTCTAATTGGAGGATTGTCAATATATTGAATTCATTAATTGGATCCATTAGATCATCATCCAACATGTACTAGGGTTCTGACCTCAAATGTTCAACCCATCCAAACGGTCAACCCATCCAAACGGTTTGGGATCCAAACCTCCAAACGGTCAAACCGTTTGGTTTGGTGAAACCGTTTGGACCAAGGTCTTAAAACCATTTGCAATAAAAACTTATTGGAATGTGTGCCTAAGATGATGTCATCATCATATACCTTTGTTCATTCAAAATCTAATGCCATTTTCGTGGTAATTACATCAATGGATCAAGGAAATTTCGAGTAGAACAAAATGATCAACAATTAATGGAGAATTGAATGCAATAACAACATTTAAGGGTTTAAGTTATATAACCCACATCCAATTGAGCTTCAAAGCCCCAAGCTCCACGTCTTTAATGGTGGAAGAAGCTTTCTCAACTATCCCAAGCTCGTGCTCAAGCTCTTGAGTGAAAAGAAATGGCTAGGATAGAAGATTGCATAGAGAGAAGAAGAAATCCATCATTTATTTTCGATTTCCACCATGAAATCATGGTGAAAGAAGGTCAAGAAGCTTACCAACAGGTTGGGGGTCATCCTCCTATTGCTCCAAGCTCCCTTGGTCGTTTTTGCAAGCAAGAAGTGAAAGGAGTTTTGAAATTACCCTTTCAACTCATGGATAAAGGAGTATATATGCATTTTATTAAAAATTCATTTTAGGAGAGAGAAAGTAGGGGGTAACTCCTCCATTTCCTTGCCACTTTCTCCCTTATCTTCCTTAGATATGAGGTTATCGTCCTTTCCTCTTATTCCTCTCAATTACCCACGATTTAGAGAAAAAGAAATTAAGCACCTTAACCCTTTTAATAATAATATCCTAAAGTTAGTGGATACTTTTTTTCCTTTTAATAATGTGAGTGAGTTATCCACTTCCTTGAGATATTTTCGTGCCTTTTCAAGGCACATAGTCGTTCATTCTTTTGCAAAATCATCCCTCACCTTTTTGTTGAAGGGATCTTCAATTAGTATATTTATTTTTGCATTAAATTGAAGTAAAGTTGTATTTGTTGCTTGAGTGTTTTTTATTTTCACACCTGCGTATTATTACAAGCATGAGATGTAATTATTTTGATGATTTAGCCCATAAGAGGGGTGTGGGATGAATAAAAGCGACCCCTGGCTTAATTAAAAAAAATTGAAGTAAAGTTCCAATTAAGCTTAAATCTTGATTATTTTAATATCAAGCTTCTCTCTCCTCTAAAGAGATATAAATGAAACGACCCTCTCATTTTCTTTGCTCAACATGGTGCCAAGAAACATTAGGGACTATTTTGAAGTGGTAATTTGCATATTGAACCCTGAGTTTTGGGTAATTTGCACATTACACCAAAACTAGGTTTTAATGCACAAACATTGCTTTATCAGCTTTTTCATGGTACTCAGGCTACCACAGGCCATACCTATGCATCATATTCATTCTCATGATGCTTCAACACATGAGAAACATCTTATCATGTAACATTTGCAATTTAACCCCTCAACTTGGGTAATTTGCACTTTAGTCCAAAATAGACAAAACATTATTTCAACATTGTTCAAAAAGGACTAAAATTGAAACATAAGTTCCTCTTGAGCCTTAATTACTTTTCAAGAAATAAAAGCAAGCATATAATTAACTTTATTAAGTAAAACATCTAGTGTTAAGGCATAACCTAGGTCAGGGATGTTACAAATCATAAACCCTTAACAAGGATTTCATCCCCTAAATCCTATATAGAAGGAGACAAATATTATTCATTCGTTATATCATCAAGTTTCCACATAACATCTCATTTTTATGGAGATACCATAGAACTCTGATCAATACAAAGTTCTTCCACACAAAATTCTCACAGAATCAAACACATAGGACACATACTCCACTATCCTTTCATTATTGACTTTGGAGTTAATTCTGTGTTAGGTAACACTTTTCTTATTTAGATAGAGGTTATTGGTTAATTTAATTTGATAAACTATTCTAGCAATAATTTTACAGTTATTCCTTCAAATAGCTCATTCTCATCAATGTTATGTTTATGCAAAGCATAAACCCCTAACATATGATTTCCATACTACATTAGGTAACTTGATTGATTCCACAGTTAACCATTCCAGGTAACCATCATAAAATAGTTTGATATTTCTCAGATACCAGAATTCCTTACCTTGGTATCTAACACATGTGTTGATAACACATCACGTCCTCATCTTCCTGTTTGTTTACAAGTTGATTTATAATTAAATCAAATTCCTCTATATATCAATTAGAATGTGGTAGAAATATCCATGCCACATATCCTTCTTGATTAGGCTTCTTTGGGTTGTTTCAGAATGATTACTTGATCAGAGTAATCAGAAAGATAACAATCTAGGTATGTCATACTTACCTTGCCTTCAATAAATGAATACCTAGCCAGGGTATTCAAGAACTGAAATTAGGTAGTATAAATTTATTTTATTTTATGTATTCATCTCTTTAAATTTGATATACTTAATATCTCAGATTTTCTCTGAGTTCCTTTTTCATCTCTTCCCTTCCTTATTAGAGAAAGAGAAATTTCATTCTACTTATCATCCTCAAAGGATTATACAGATGAACTAAACAAAACTACCTTTCTTATAGTAGGGAACAAAAGATAACTCAAAATAGAAAGTTCCATCTTGACATGTCTACCTCTTACAAGTTATCTATTGTCTTTGTCCTCTACTACCAGAAGTAGATGGACCAAACTATGACACTTGTCTTCGTCCTGCACCTTCTGCTCCACTGGAATGAGGTCCTTGTGGGTTTTGCAGATTATGCCTTGACTGTTCGGTCACCTCACTATTTCTCCTTGGACATTGTTGTCTAAAATGTCCTAGTTGTCCACATTTATGACAAGCTCGACCCCAACTTGATGACCCCTGCATAGGTGCACCATACTGTGGTTGAACTGGTGAAGATTTTGGTTGTTTTTTGCCACTACTCCATCGTTCCCGTGACTGTGTAGACTTCCTTTTAAGGTTTGTCTCATGTTTCTTTATTGTAGACCTTTCTATCCTCCGTATAGACTCCACAAATGTGGCAAACCTCTCTCTACTTTCTAGGGCAGATGTCGGGATGGACATCTCAGCATTCAATCCCTTTTCAAAATGTCAAATCTTCTCCTCCTCAGTAGCTTCCATTTGAGGACAAAAACACAAAAGTTCCATAAACTTAACCTCATATTCATTAATCGACATGGCTCCCTGTCGAATCTTCTCAGACCGTGAGATCTTTTCATCTAAGTATGTCTTTGGAAAATACTTATTGATGAATTCTCGACGAAATGCCTCCCAACCAACCTCTTCATCATTCGTTTTTATTTCTTCTATAGCCCACCAATGTCCAACACTACCCTTCAAAAGGTATACAACATGTCTAACATAGTTAGCATCTGGGATACTAAGAGTCTTAAAGGCTTTTTCTAACTCAGTAAGCCAGCGATTAGCATCTGCTGGGTCAGATGTGCCAGCATATTCTATGGCTCCTAAACGACATAATCGTTCAAAAGTCTTTCCAGATCCATATCCCTCATTGGGAGCTGGTGCCCTAGGTGTCAGTGCTGGCATCCGATCTGTCATATGCATTACTATAGTCATGAATTTCCCAAAAAGCGTATAAAAAGATGGGTTTCTCATTATGACCTCATCAACAGGGGGATTCTCAGGCACTGTTTCTTCTCTTGCCTGATCCCTGGCACCTTCTACTAGTGCAGCAATATTGCTCTCAGCAACATGTTCCTCGTGTTCTCCAGAAATCTTGGAGTTATATATCTTCTTCTGCATAAGCAGAAGGCACTATAAGATACACTGAGGTACCCTTACAACAGACTCGATACCTTAGTCCTATGTCTCTGTAGACTCAGCAAACCTAGAGCTCTGATACCACTAAATTGTGGTGAAGCGTTCAAAACATACATCATTAACTAAGCGGAAGTGATCACTAACATCATATTACTGAAAATCACTAAAAATTAAAACCTTTTTCTAAGAGATCCATTCATAGGAAAACTCTTTCAAGAAGAACCAATGTATTACATTTACATCCTGGTTCATAAGTACATATCTTGTACCATCTCTTCTCGTGACTTACAATATCAACTGCCTTGTTAAAAGCTAAACACAGAAAGCATAATAACCTCGAGGCATCAAAATAGAAACTCAAATCGATTCATTAAAAACACTAACTATTAACTGTGAGAACATGAGAGTACAGAGACGACACATAGGACATCTATCTACAAGACACGACAGACAATACACTCAACTTGAGCTGTCACTACTGTCCTTGCTGCTGCTGAAGTTCTTCCTTTGCAAGATTGTTCTCAATCTCATCCGTTCTCATCCACCTAAAAAAAGTTGGATCCCACGGGGGTGAGACAGTTCAAAATTTCCCCAGCGAGAGATATAACTCTCCTCCAGAAAAAATATTATTGCAATTTATAATATGAATCAGAACAGAGGATGAGTAGTTTATATCATTCTCATTTTTAAATATTGCAACTATCTATGATAGAGAATTAAAACATCTATTCTCTTTATAAGGAATAGGAAGAACATGTATATCATTTATCTATTATATTAACTCAACATCTCATGCTTTTCTTATGATACTTATTACTCTGATATGTCATCCATGACTCTTTATTGTTTCTATCTGATGGCCTTAGCCAATCTACTAAACATGTATTGGTTTATACTGGACATGAGAGTGTACTTTATCATGTCTTGTTTAGGCATTGGTCCATACCAATCGTGTATAAATATTCCAGTCATTGGATTATACCAATAATGTGCAACTAGTATGAGCATTGGACTTATATTGTTCTTGTGTATCCATTCCAAGTATTGGACTATGCCAATCCCAACTATTCCAGGTATTGGAATATGCCAATCCTGTACAACTATTCCAGGTATTAAACTATGTCAATCCTGTGACATTATTATAGGTATTGAACTATGTCAATCATGTGGCATTATTCCAGGTATTGAACTATGTCAATCCTATGACATTATTCCAGGTATTGAACTATGTCAATCCTGTGACATTATTCCAGGTATTGAACTATGTCAATCCTGTGCAACTATTCCAGGTATTGGGTTAATACCAATCCTGAGCAGTTATTCCAGGTATTGGGTTTTAACCAATCCTGTGCAGTTATTCTAGGTTTTGGGTTTTATCCAATCCTGTACAGTTATTCCAGGTATTGGGTTGTGACCAATCCTGTGATATTATTCCAGGTATTGAACTATGTTAATCCTGTGACATTATTCCAGGTATTGAACTATGTCAATCCTGTGCAACTATTCTAGGTATTGGGTTAATACCAATCCTATGCAGTTATTCCATGTATTGGGTTTTAACCAATCTTGTGCAGTTATTCCAAGTATTGGGTTTTAACCAATCCTGTACAGTTATTCCAGGTATTGGGTTTTATCCAATCCTATGTAGTTATTCGAGGTATTTTGTTGTGACCAATCCTGTGATATTTATTCCAAGTATTGAACTATGTTAATCCTGTGACATTATTCCAGGTATTGAACTGTGTCAATCGTGTGCAACTATTCCAGGTATTGGGCTAATACCAATCCTGTGCAGTTATTATAGGTATTGCATTTTAACCAATCCTGTGCAGTTATTCTAGGTATTGGGTTTTAACCAATCCTGTGCAGTTATTCCAGGCATTGGGTTTTATCCAATCCTGTGTAGTTATTCCAGGTATTGGGTTGTGACCAATCCTGTGATATTATTTCAGGTATTGAACTATATGTTAATCATGTAACATTATTCCAGGTATTGAACTATGTCAATCATGTGCAACTATTCCGGGTATTGGGTTAATACCAATGTTGTGCAGTTATTCCAGGTATTGGGTTTTAACCAATCTTGTGCAGTTATTCCAGGTATTGAGTTTTAACCAATCCTGTGTAGTTATTCCAGGTATTGGGTTGTGACCAATCCTGTGATATTATTCCAGGTATTGAACTATGTTAATCATGTGTCATTATTCCAGGTATTGAAGTATGTCAATCCAGTGCAACTATTCCAGGTATTGGGTTAATACCAATCTTGTGCAGTTATTCCAGGTATTGGGTTTTAACCAATCCTGTGCAGTTATTCCAGGTATTGGGTTTTAACCAATCCTATATAGTTATTCCAGGTATTGGGTTGTGACCAATCATGTGATATTATTCCAGGTATTGGGATTTAACCAATCCTGTGATATCATTCCAGGTATTGGGATTTAACCAATCCTGTGATATTATTCCAGGTATTGGGATTTAACCAATCCTGTCATATTATTCGCGGTATTGGGATTTAACCAATCCTGTGATATTATTCTTCAATTGGACCATTGAATCAGCCTTCAATTAGACCTTCAATTAGGATTTTGAACCCATTTGAACTAGGGCTTATAATCAAGAAACCATCAATTAGGGTTTTGAAATCGAAGTACCATCAATGGTTGACATTGTGAAACTAGTCCAATTGAAATCATTGGATCATCATCAAATCATGGCATGACCTAACCTCAAATGGTCTTGAGGTCGTTTGGATGACCTCCAAACAGTCTTAAGACCGTTTGACTCAAACCTTTATTGAAATTTGTGAAAATAAATTAGGGTTTGCATCATTGAATCGATCATCAATTAGCTATTGATTGTATTTCAATTTGATATCACTGGATGTTCAACCATCCAATCATACTTAATCATAGACTTCCAAACAGTCTTGGTTGACCTCCAAACAGTCTTAAGACCATTTGGGTAACCTCCAAACGGTCTTGACACCATTTGGTTTAGTCAACCCAAAGATTAAATCAATCAATTTAGAATTTCAGCACTCAACCCGATTAGGGTTTCTAATTGGAGGATTGTCCATATATTGCATTAATCAATTAGATCCATTAGATCATCATACAACATGTACTAGGGTTCTGACCTCAAAAGGTACAAATGGTCAACCCATCCAAACGGTTTGGGATCCAAACCTCCAAATGGTTTGCAAACTGTTTGGTGAAACCGTTTGGACCAAGGTCTTAAAACCGTTTGCAATAAAAACATCTTGGAATGTGTGCCTAAGATGATGTCATCATCATCTACCTTCGTTCATTCAAAAGCTACTGCCATTTTCATGGTAATTACATCAATGGATCAAGGGAATTTTGAGTAGAACAACATGATCAACAATTAATGGAGAATTGAATGCAATAACAACATTTAAGGGTTTAAGTTATATAACCCGCCTCCAATTGAGCTTCAAAGCCCCAAGCTCCACGTATTTAATGGTGGAAGAATCTTTCTCAACTATCCCAAGCTTGTCGTCAAGCTTTTGAGTGAAAAGAAATGGCTAGGATAGAAGATTGCATTGGGAAAAGAAGAAATCCATCATTTATTTTCGATTTCCACCATGAAATCATGATTAAAGAAGGTCAAGAAGCTTACTAAAAGGTTGGGGTCGTCCTCCTGTTGCTCCAAGCTCCCTTGGCTGTTTTTGCAAGCAAGAAGTGAAAGGGGTTTCGAAATTACCCTTTCAACTCATGGATAAAGGAGCATATATACATTTTATTAAAAATTCATTTTAGGAGAGAGAAAGTTGGGGATAACTCCTCCATTTCCTTGCCACTTTCCCCCTTCTCTTCCTTAGATATGAGGCTATTTTCCTTGCCTCTTATTCCTCTCAATTATCCATGATTTAGAGAAAAAAAAATTAAGCACCGTAACCCTTTTAATAATAATATCCTAAAGTTAGTGGATAATTCTTTTCCTTTTAATAATGTGAGTGAGTTATCCACTTCCTTTAGATATTTTCGTGCCTTTGCAAGGCACATGGCCGTAAATTCTTTTGCAAAATCATCCCTCGCCTTTTGGTTGAAGGGCTCTTCAATTAATATATTTAATTTTGCATTAAATTGAAGTAAAGTTCCAATTAAGCTTAAATCTTGATTATTTTAATATCAAGATTCTCTCTCCTCCAAAGAGATATAAGTGAAATGCCCCTCTCATTTTCTTTGTTCAACATGATGCCAAGAAACATTAGGGACTATTTTGAAGTGGTAATTTGCATATTGAACCATGGGTTTTGGGTAATTTGCACATTACACCAAAACTAGGTTTTAATGCACAAACATTACTTTATGAGCTCTTTCATGGTACTCATGCTACCACAAGCCATACCTCTACATCATATTCATTCTCATGATTCTTCAACACATGAGGAACATCTTATCATATAACATTTGCAATTTAACCCCTCAACTTGGGTAATTTGCACTTTAGTCCAAAATAGACAAAACATTATTTCAACATTGTTCAAAAAGGACTAAAATGAAAACATAAGTTCCTCTTGAGCCTTAATTACTTTTCAAGAAATAAAAGCAAGCATACAATTAACTTTATTAAGAAAAACATCTAGGGTTAAGGCATAACCCAGGTCAGGGATGTTACAAAGATAGTAAGTGACAATATTACTTTGGATGCTTAAGATGTAGTTGCACGTGGCTTATCGCCATGCAAGCCAGGAGGTGAAGGACGAACACCAGTAACCCAATGAGTTGGTATAGAGGATAAAGAGTACCTGAGAGGAAATGGGAGTTCATCACTATGGTTGTAACGGTATGTCTCCCCTAGACTAAGGAAGGTCAAGATGTAATATGGGTTATGGTAGGTCACCTTACATAGATGATATGAGAAAGAAAGAATGTTGTTACGGGACGGATCTGGTTGAACTACATATGAGAAAGAGATGGTTCAACTACACCATGATGTGAGTTCAAAAGTTCTTGAGTATAACCTAAAGATTCACTTTCATGCGGTGGAAGTAGGTACATGAAGAACTCGATGTTAGTATAGTTTAAAACCCCTTACTAATGGTTAGTATAATCCATACTAGAGGGTCTGACAAGAGCATGTGTGCTTGTTCAGGGTGATACATAGAGACAGTTCTTTTCCTCTGCAAAATGTGATGATAACAACCATATCCAGTATCGGGATGTAAAGGAGCTCTGTAAGGGAGGTTGTGTCGGTCACCACTTCATTAAGATGATGTTGGTGAACGGACCTCACGAAGGTCAGAAAAGAACCACAGTGTGTGCAGATGAGGTTGCTTTGATTGTACAATGGGTGAAAGAGAGCCCAGGGGCGACAGGAGTCATGAGCTGATGCAAATCAGACCGACATACAGTTCACTGTGGGAGAGTATGTGATGTGAAATCTGACCCCTCTAAGTTATAACTAAGAGAGCTGATCCCCGGCTGCATGGGTCCATTGCGATGGATTAGTGGAGATGGTTATGTTTAGCCTTACCCCTCAGGATAACATGACGTATAATGTGTTCCATGAGTCCGATCTAGAGAACTATGTGAGGTACTCAAGCCATGTGCTGAGCCCTGAACCAATTCAACTATATGAGAGGTTGAAATGTCTTGAGTCACCTATGAGGGTATGATATACCAAGGTGAGAGAGAACTCATATGAAAGAATATGAGATGATGAAGGTTCTTGGGAAGCACCATGGAAAGGGTGAAGCCACATAGGAGCCATGATGGACATAAGAAAGGCTTATCTTGTTTGTTTGTGTGCCTGGTGGAATTTTGGGGGTAAAATTCCTATAAGAGGGGAAGGATGTTACAACCCCAATTTTTGGGTTCTTTTGGTAAGAAATGTAATTTCTCCTATTAAATATATTTGAACAAATAATGATATAATTTGTTTGAATGAAAGGATTTCATTTACAATAGCCTTTGTCGGTTGTTTTGTGGGCTTTATTGGCTATTGGGCCAATAACAAGGAAAAGACAAAGGAAACTCCATTATTAAAGAAATGGAGAAAAGAAAGATGTAGAAACCTCTAGAAGGAAAAGGAATATTATCCAAAGGTGGATTTCGTGCCTCTTGGGTTCCTTAGGTTCCAAGGAGTCCAAATTTGTAAAAATAATGCAATAAGAAAAGAAAAGATCAATTAAATATTTCTTTACTAAGAAAGAAATTGGAGATAATGATAAAATGTGGAAAATAAGTGGAAATAGGTATGATTGAGTCATCTTTGGTGGATTTTCATATCCATAAGGTTTCTAATATTAGAAGGAATTCCAAAGAGGAAAATAAAAAGAGAGATAAAGAGAAATACTCGAAAAGAGATATTTTAATAAGAAATAAATAAGATAATGATAAATAATGGATATAGATGCATCTAGAAGGATAATGAGTATCCAATAAAAAGGATTTCAAAATATTAGAGTTTCTTGGGGTCCAAGGAGCCCCAATGGAGAAAAAGAAAGAGAAAATATAAATAATACAAAATAAGAGGATAATGGGATACATAATTAATGAATTTTGTGGTATTGTTAAAAAGGAGGTATTTTCTACTAAAAGAAAATATAAATTTGTGACAATGGATTAAAAGTCAAGAATAAAGAGAATAAGAAAGAGAATTTTGGAATTCCTAAATATCCAATGAACATGGTTTATTGATAAGGTATTTAGGAGAGAGAAGTTTGCTTCCTAATGAAGGAACTTGGGTTCCTATTGGGAAAAGGACTTATTAATCCGTGGATGGTCATCTTAGGGCATGGATACCCACCTGCAACTCATCTGCAGGGAATCCTTAAGGCCGGGTAGCTGTGAGGTTTCTATCTTGAGGGAATCCTCACCCTGGTCACCTGCAACTCGTCTGTAGGGGGCTGAGGTTAGCAAACCCGAAGCTCCAGATCCCAACCGACTCAGTCATGGATGGTGGTCGTTCTGAGTACGGCAGAGGGCGGCGGAGGTCGAGGGACCTCTATTGGTGACCACAAGACCATGGGGTGGGAGACAAACCCCTGCGGACGGACCTGGCCGGCGGTATCACTCGGTTTCGTGAGGAAGAAGAAGAGCAAAGAGGCTTTGGACCATTTTGCCCTCTCTGCGGGCTGAAGAAACAATGACTTATGCAAGGGTAAAATCATAATTGCGTTATGTTCTTAAGCGGCTACGTTGCATGGGAAAGAGATGACGTGGCACTCGGTGATTGGCCCAAGTATGTAAATATTGCAAAATTCATATCTTTTTATTGGTATCTCGGATGAGTGCGTATAAAATATGAATTTTTCTCAAAAAAATGTGAGGAATCCACTAAAAATAGATTTAGAAGCTAATTCCTCTTGATATTTGAAAAATAGTGAAAGTGTTCAAATTTAATGTATTAATGATTAAGAAACCCTATTTTGAGATGATTAATGTATTATGGATGACTTAAGTTGATATTAACATTAAGTTCGAAAAGGATGAACTTTACATGTAATTGGATTAATTTAGGGTTCCATGTGCATGAATGAGATTTAATGGGCCTTGAAACCCTAATGTTAGTAATTGTGACTCTTAATGGGTTTAATTGTTCAAATCTATGAATAAAGAGTAGATATGATGATTATAAACCAATTTGAGTAT
Source organism: Alisma plantago-aquatica (assembly GCA_963693085.1). Classification (NCBI taxonomy): domain Eukaryota; kingdom Viridiplantae; phylum Streptophyta; class Magnoliopsida; order Alismatales; family Alismataceae; genus Alisma; species Alisma plantago-aquatica. The sequence goes on from OY856412.1 coordinate 52,659,847, forward strand.
AAAAGTTGCTAATTGTGGATAAATACCCTTAATATGGTAGTTAGGGTTTTCTAATGGATAAAGGTGGATTAATGATAAATAGAGTTCATATGTGAATTAGAACACAATGAACTATGAGTTGTTAATCCGGAAGGAACCAAAGATGATAATTGGGCCTAATGATCGGGTCAGGACTTAAAAGGATAAAAATGGTAGTTTCATTGGTAAAGAGGCATAATAGACTTAATGGACATTTAATTGTGCCTTTAATCCAAAATTATGGTTATATGTTGTTAAAAGGTAACCTTAATATATTTCATGAAGAGTAGATGAGAAAATTAGGGTTTGAATAGTAATTGTATAAAATTAGGGTTTAAAATAGTAAAAATGAGGTGAAACCCTAATTGCAATGGAAACCCTAAAAGTGGACTAGAAACCCTAGGAAGCGAGCTAGGTTTAATATATCTTGATGGCATGATCAATGATAGGAAATTATATGCACATTTCAAGATCTCTTTGTGTGCTTGGTTGCCTATTGGATTTCTTGCATTGATTGGATTAATTCTGTCTCAAATCAGCCTGACAGGTATGTGGTTATGCTTATGGTTAATCACTTTAGTTTCACGGCGATTCCTGGATGTTTTATCAGTTGCCTGAAAATAACTACTTGAATGACTTTTATTTCATGCAACTATAAAGTGACTATAATTATCACCATAAATACATATACATGACTGGCTCAGATCCTGGTCCTCCTCTGTGGCTTTGCTAATGATGAAAAGGGTAACCTTGTATAGGGCATACTTGTTAAGTAGGACATCATGTTATCATGTGTTAGAAACTGAGCTACTCAAGTGTAGTGCCATGATACTCTGTAGCACACCATGAGTTAGGGAGTGGGATACCTAGGGGTAGTGCCATGTGACTCAACCCTAGAAATTGATTCACCTATTAGGTAGGATCATGAGGGGTTTAATGGGGATCTACCATAAGGAAGGTAGCATCCAGGTCCACTGCAGGGACACTGTAGAGGTTAGGGTATGGATGGATTGAGCAGTTATGCGTAAAACATAAAGTTGTTTTTTAAATCAGAATTGACTGCAATACTTTGTTACAGTTAATTGCACGATTATTGTTTCCCCCACATACTGACATATTCATTTATGCTGACCGACGTTTCGTTTGTCAGCATTTTAGGTACAACATTGAAAAGGACAAATAGTAAAGTGGCATATTGTGAAAATAAGAAATAAAGTGCAAGGGGGATTAGTTAGAATAGATTCCATATGTGGATAGAAGTTAGATATCCAAGTTTTAAAAAGGTATGCAAAGTATTATTTTATTCCAACTTTTTAGTATAGTTTTGGTAGAATTTAGTAATTATTATTGGTTTTTTGTTGAACCATTGATCTTATTAATTGGGATAACAGCTCTGACCTTTTGGTCTTCGTTAATTGGGGGTTACCAGGGGCTGGGGTCGTTACACATACAGATTGGGAACTCTGACCCTACCCTCTACTATAAATAGAGGGGTACATGGGGTTTCTCTAAAAACACAAATCAGAACATCAGTTGCTCTGCAAAGTTGTTGTCGTCGCTAGTTGTGGTAACCGAGAGAGCCCAAGAAAGTTCTACCCATCCAGGGAGGAACAATGAGGGAAAGACAATTGTAGAATAGCAACTGGTTGTGAGATAGTGTGTTGGTGACTAGTATACTGACAAAAGGGGACAACTCCTTCTATTCCATTCTTCAGGATAACTAGAGTTCCCGATAGTCTGTGTGGACTATCTATAGAGGCGGGAGACATTTGCCGCTCAGGAGGACGACAGTCAATCACAGTCTGGGTCAAGACCAGGATCTGTACAAACATCGTCGAAGACATGTGGTTGAAGACCACACTTGCTATGAGGTATAGTCACTGAGAAAGCCTCAGGACTAGGTATATCTCGCTAAAACCATCCTTCGCAGTACATAGATGTTGCTGCGATCTTCTAGTTATGGGTTTATGGTCAAGTAATTTTTTTATTTCTACTGCCTACTCCTACCATGTAAAACCTAACAGTGGTATCAGAGCCACGTCAATAGTCTATGTTTTGGGATAATTGATATGATCATATTTTGGTTTTTTTTGTCTTTTATTTATCGCATACAATGCAAATATTTAAATGACTAATGTGAATATCCGATTAATACCACATGATCCCAAACTAATATATACATATATGATATGATTTAAATGCAATCGGTACAAATCGCCCTAAAATGGTTTTGATGGTGGATGTGTAGCATGGTTATGGCCTATAAACCCTATGTGCATGTGTGTGGTTGGTTATGGTTGTTTGCATCTTGGTCTATGCACTGAGCCCTCTTCTTCTATTCTAAATGTAAATTGAGATAACTTGAGATTCTGTTCTACCTTTGCTCCCCTCGAATGTAACTCGAGGTTTCACCGGGATTATGTAAAATAGGATTAGCTTTATTTCATAATGATGAAGACTGAAGATGATTGCTTGATGGACTAAGATGACCGACTGAGGAGTAGTTGGTGGACCGACGAGAATCCTAGATGACCGGACGAGTTGACAATCTGGAGGAGCCAGACGACCAGCTGGAGTAGACCAACTGACCGACTAAGAGGCGAGTCGACTGGTTCAAAGGTTGAACCAGTCAACCCGGATTGGCAAGCACAAATCTTCATCAATAATGGGATGCATGTGATGTAGACCTTAGATTACCATAGTTCCTTTTGGCTTCAAGGAACTACAATAGGATGGCCATAATCATCGCTTTATCATTATTGTATGTTTTCATTTGTGGGATATAGCATGTATATGATACATACTATATATGTGGTGATTGGATACATATATGCATATATAAGCATATTTCAAACCCCTCAATATAATATTAAGTCTTAGATGCTTTCCATAAGAAGCACACATGAAAAGCTTGATCGACAAGTGTGGGCATCCTAAGAGTGGTGTGATGCCTATCTCACAGAAATGTAGTGGTAGTTGTGTGAGCCCACCAAGCGGGTTGCACTCCTATCGTGTTGGCTTCTAGGTCAGGCTTAACTAAGTGATCTTAATGAGATTAAGCAATTAGAGGCATGCATATGACTATGGCAAAGATTTGTGCATATCATCTATCCAAGAATTGCATATGATGCAACTAGTAAATGTTACCTACCTTAATAATTAATTATGGATGCTGGCATTGGCCGGGTAATAACTCAATTGTTTTGGATCTTGGCTCACTAGAAGGTTGTACGCGGCAATCTTCTGAATTGATGGTGAGGGCTATCAGTTTGATCAAAATAGTTGGAGAGATAATTAATTAAAGACCTAAATAATATCATCAATTTTCAAATCAAATCAAATCAAAAGAATTTGGATTGAAAATTGCAAATTTCCTTTTATAGAATAAATGTCTACCAACAACAATCACTTTTCGTTGCGATTATTCCTTGAGAAGGACAAGCTAAATGGGAACAACTTCCACGACTGGTTTAGGACATTGAGAATTGTTCTCACTCAAGAGTGAAAGCTCTATGTCCTAGATACACCAGATCCAGATGAACCCGCTCCCACTGCACCAAAAGCTGAAAGGGATGCTTACAGGAAGAATACTAAGGATGCCATTGATGTGAAGTGCTTGATGTTGTGCTCAATGAACTTTGAGTTGCAGAGACAACATGAGAACATGGACATCATTGACATGATTCAGATTCTCAAGAACATGTATCAATACCAGGCACATCGAGAGAGATATGATGTCACCAAGGCATTGTTCAAGTGAGTCATGATAGAAGGAGATCCAGTAGGCCCTCACTCACTCAAGACAATTGGGTGTGTGGAGAACCTAATTCGATGGGATTCCCTCTGAGCCAAGAGTTGGCTACTGATGCAATACTCCAATCGTTGCCAGAATCCTACAGTCAGTTTGTGATGAACTAGAACATGAACAACTTTGATAGGTCACTGACAGAGTTGTTGGGCATGTTGAGGATAGTCAAGGCACATATGAAGAAAGACAAAACCAAATTTGTGATGATGATCATCAGAAAGAAGGGAAAGCCTAAAGGCAATGGCAAGGGAAAGCAAAGAAAGGTTCTGATGCTAGCGAGCAACCCAAGTCATCTTCAACTCTCAAAGTCAAGCGAAGGGTGAACAAGGGAGGAAAATGTCACCATTGTCAAGAGCCAGGACATTAGAAGAGAAATTTCACTCTCTACATAGATGAACTAAAGAAGAAGGAGGGGATGGAAGTCTCCACCTCAGGTTTCATGAAATAAACTTAAAATGCTTCTTTATCTTAGGTATATGATACCAAGATACAGATCTGACATATATGATGTGCAAGATCTGAAAAGAAGTAAGGACCTTTATGAAAGGACCAAGAAAGAACACTCATCAACATTGGAGCAAGTGTTGCTATAATATATAGTAGTACCTTTTAGTTTATTTCAGCCCAAAGGGCATGTAATAGAGTTATGAACTGCTATTTCATTTTGCCAATAAAGTGAAACACTTTATTTCTGCATATTGTAATGACAAGGATGTCTATCAATAAAGTTCATGTTTCAATTTTAAATATATGATATTTTATGGAAATGTCTTATTTATCTTGTGGTACTTAGTATGCATAAGCTAAAATAATAATACCTAAAAGTTATTGATGACTCAAAATATAAGTTAGCATTATCATCTAAACAAATGAATGAGAAATTCATCTCTAGGTTCCATGTTGATGGATAAAGCTAGACTCTCTTGGTTAATGAACCATTAAGGGATATGAGTGTCTTGTTTATTGGGCATGATGACAGGTCAATCTTCACTAGATGTAGTGGGAGAATGACTATTCTATTAGGTATAATACATATTGATGTATATACATACCTATTGGAGAAAATGCTAATAATTCAAATATGGTATTTAATGAAATAACAATATGAATATATTGAAATGTTCAAGAATATCATAAATGAAGAACAAACTTGGTAAAAGTATTAATTCTTTGATATGATCAATGAACGAGATACTTAAACCAAATGTTTGAGGACCTTGTGAGTAACTATGATAGTGTATCATAGAGAAATCATGATTAAGGCATAATGATGTCTTAATCAAAGAAGGAATCATACTCTAAATAGTAAGAACATGATCATCAAACAAATAACTAATCTTCTAGAAATCTTCTAAAGAACATGCTTTACACTAAATAAATGTACAAAAGGAGATTAAGAATTACAAATGTTGTGGAATCTCAAATTCCTTATGTGACAGATACATCTCATATATCTAGTAGAAAACACCTTGAGTTTGATGGATAATGATATCCTAAAAACTTAAAGGTGATTAATTGGTCATATGATGATGAGCCAATAATCCATCTAGATGATGTTGAGGAACCAGATTTTGAGTTATGGCTTGAAGCCATAAGATCCAAAATGACTTCCATGTGAACCAAATAAGGTATGACCTTAACGGTAGCACTTATAGGGATAAAACTCATAAGTAAAGTTGGGTCTTAAGAGTTAAGACCGGCATGGATGACATTTGAAGAGTTGATTGGTTGAGATGAATTCAAGTGAGTTCAAGGTGTTGAACATGATGATTTTATTTAACCAATTACAGTGGCAATAGGCGATAAAGGATCATGCTTGCTATTGGAACTTAAAGACTATGAAATATGGCTTATGGATATTAAAATTGCATTTCTAGTAGGAATAACATGAGGCTGTATATGTGACACAACCTAAAGGGTTTAATAATTCCATTAATGCAAATGCAGTCTATAAGTTACAAGAGATTAATCAATGTGATTGATTAAATGCAAGCACTTCAGAACAAGAGTCTTTACTTTGATTATATAGTCAAAAGATTTGACTGATATATTGAAATAAAGAAGGGATATATTATTACAAAGATTTAGTGGGAGTATATTCATATTCCACATGATGATGAGGAATTAAACGAAATTGGTGTGGAAATACCCTCTTTAAGGGAATAAATAGAAATGTCCTATGTGATAGGAATAGAGACCTATAGAGATAGTTCTCGAAAGTCTCTTGACCTGATATAAAGAGAGAGCATACATTGTCAATCTGTGTGGAAGGGTTCAATATGTAGAGATTCAGTGGGAGAAAATTTGTCCATATTACATAGAGTTAGTCTCTTAGATGCCTAATGTCCCAAATTCTTGTGAAAATTAGGAACCCATAGATAGATACCTTGTCCATTTACAACTGGATCTATCATGTATGTAATCATCCGAATATCTTGTATGTATCAAACATATATATATATATATATGGTTATTTTTTTAATACCTGTGGGGGTACTATAGCAAATCTACTCGACACCTTGATGCGGTGGTAGGTTTTGTAAATAGTTTGAAATGTAACTTTGAGATTCCAATCTCCGTCAGCCCGTTGATCCACCTGGTGCATCGAAAGTCAGCTAGCTTGGCGGTGCCGTCGGCGGCAAGTAGGATGTTCTGGGGCTTGACATTGTAGTGGGCGACTTTGCGGCTGTGGAGGTGGGAGAGACCCATCAGTATGTACTGAGCATACCCTCTGATATGGCAGTCCTCGAGGCATCCCTTTTTGTTCTTCCTGATCTCATCGCTAAGGCTGCCACTGGGGGTGAATTCGAGGAATAGGTTGTAGGAAGACCGTGTGACGTCACAACAGAGGTAGGAGATGATGTGCTGTGAACATCCGACAAAGCTGAGGAAGTGCTTCTCGTGCTGGAGAGGGGCCAAAGATGAGATGTTAGCCGACTTGAATGGCTTCCCCAGTTATCAATTTTTGTAGAGGAGGATGAAAAAGGCGTATTTGCGCAGATTTGAACCTTCTGTGACGTTCGTCAGAGTATCCAGTGAAAATATCGATCTTCACCAGGTCAAATCCACACTCTAGGCCTGTTGTTGTGAAGCTCATGCCGTTGAAGAGGAGGGGGTGGGAGAATTCCCTGATCTATCTGCATTTTAGGAGTAGCAGTTTGTCCAAGCTACAACTAGGTAGTTTTGTATTCTCTTCATCACTTCAATCAGCTATACTTGTTTTCTCACTTTTTCATCATCACAATGTGTATTCATCTCTCTATCTTTTGTGTGGGAAAGAAACCCAATTTTGTGTCTACATTTTTTGTTTTTGAAGTAGTAACTATCATACATGTTTTTATGTTTCACATAGTTACTCTTTTGTTATACGTGGTTACTCCTAGGACTGACAGAGTTACTCTTTGGTGTTTCAGGGTTACTCTTCTATCTTGTAGAGTTACTCCCACATGCTGTCATGGATCCCAGCCTTGATACAGATGTTGCTGATGCAAGTGTCAGCCGCGACAATGATAATCCTCATTCTTCTCCTTCTATTGGTGCTTCCACTCTGACCCCAGCTGCAGTCCCTAGAATTGGTCTCCAGTTTGGAAGTTTAGATGAAGGTATCTCCTTCTATTCTAGCTACGCTGACATGATTGGTTTTAACATCAGAAAAGATGACAACATGTATGAACGGGGAACTAAGATTCTAGTTTTCAAAGATATGGTTTGTGACAAGTAGGGTAAAATTGGCCGTTCTAAGAGGTCAAGAGGGATTCTGAGCCCCATTTGCGATGAAGTGGGTAACTTGTAGGATAATTTGTATAAGAAGCACAAGCGTTCTGTGAAGAGGTGTGGTTGTGGAGCCATGATCTGGTTCACACTGGATAAGTCCTCATCCATGTGGGTTGTGACTACCTTTCTTGAGGAACACAACCACAATCTTGTTGATGATGCTCATATCCGTTACCTGAAGTGTAACTCATATCTTGATGAAACTCAAAAAGAGATCCTTTCTTCCAAGAACCAAGCTAACATACCTGTATCAAGACAAATTGCATTGATAGCATCCAAGTCTGGCGGCTATGAAAATATGACATTTACCAGTAGACAATCTCATGGACACATCGGTAGCAAGAGGAAAGAGTCGGCCAAATACGACGTCGACATGCTTTTGGATCGCTTTGCAAGGTTTAAGGTCCTAGATCCAAAATTCTTCTATACCTACCAAAATGATCCCAATTGCTACCTGACTCATCTGCATTGGGCTGATCCTATCTCTGTTGAAGACTGTAGGTTGTTCGACGATGCTATTGTATTTGACACCACCTACTGCACTAAGAAGTATTCGATGGTTTTTAGAATGTTTAGTGGTGTTAATCACCATCGCAAGATAGTGTTGTTTGCTTCAGGTTTGCTGGTCGATGAGAAGTACAACTCCTTTGTCTGGGTTTTCAAGCAGTACTTACTTTGTTTTGGCAAAGAGTCGGTTTCCATCATAACTGATCAGGGCCCTACTATGAATGCTGCTATCATTACTATTTTTCTAAATTGCAAGAATCGCATATGCAGCTGGCACATCCTACATAAGCTTCCATCTAATGTTGGTGGTGTTCCTAACAAGGACCATATCATAAGCTCCTTGAATGATTGTGTGTGGAATGTGGATGATGTCGACATTTTTGAAGAGAGGTGGGATTTTGTAGTTTAAGAGAATGATCTATTTTCCATTACTTGGATTTCTGATATGTATGTGATGCGTTGGGATTGGGTTCCGTGCTATATGCAGTCTTCTTTCTTTGCAGGCATGAGGATAACTCAAAGGAGCGAGAGCCTGATTGCGTTCATTAGAATCCATGTGATTAGTAGGAAGACTCTCTTTGAACTTGTATGTTCCTTGGAGACTGCTTACTCTCATGTGTGGGAGATTGAAAATTTCAAAGACTTTGACGACGAGTACAGTAAACTCCTTTTGTCATCATTGTGGTCTCTGGAGGAGCAAATGAGAGGTATATACACCAAGTCTATCTTTAAGATCTTTCAGTCTGAGGTTCATCAAAGCATGGTCTACAATGTAAAGGAAGCTTCAAAAGAAGGTGTCTTTGAGGTGTATCATGTCAGTGGCCTTGGATCTCCCCATTTGTTGAAGAAAGAGTCATCTTGTGAGATTGTTGCGTGTAATTGCTTCATGTTGGAATTCAAAGGTATCCCTTGCAGGCACATCCTGTCTTATTTGAAGAGCCATGACTTTTTCACTATTCCCGAGCCATACATACTGAAGAGGTGGACCAAAGGGTACAGAGAACACCCTTTGATTTTTTGGCAAAGCGTCAGTTAAGCATCCATCCACTGGGAGGACACTTCAACTTGTTTCTTCCTACAATTCAATTGTCAACATGGTGTGTAGGAACTATGCTATAGATCTTTGCCATGAAAAACTATTAGCTTTGCGAAAGGAGCTCTTAGACTTAGATCTCACTGATACTGGTGCAGGTGATGGTGTAACTGCTTCTAATACAACTTCTTCTTCTATTGTCAAGGTCCATATCCCTAGTATTTGCAAAACTAAGGGGAGACCTAGATCGACCGATGTGAGGTTTAAATATGGAGTTGATATTGCCCAGTCTGAAAGAGAGAGGTAGTGCAAGAATTGCTTAGAGTTTGGGGTTAACCATGATAGCATGAACTTCCCTATGAAGAAGTAGTCCATTCTCCAGGGACACTCTTTCTGGACTATGTGTTGTTGTTGTTTGCTGCTCAACGATTATCTCTGGTGCTGCTCGTGTGGTTTGTTGATGTTGGACGTGTATATTCGTTATCTCATCTTGCTACAACTATTTTATGTTCTTTCAAGCTGCTGGTGTTGCTAGCTAACCCTTCTTTTCTGCTACTGCTGTTGATTTTGGGGAGCATCCTGGTGCTGCTTAGTGTGTTGTTCTTTTTTCTATTATCATGTGGTTGGGAGCTGCTGCTGCTATTTGTATTGATGGGTGGTTGTCTTTTTTAGTGGAGTTTGTAGTTGATTAGTGTGTGAGTGAGGCATATTCAAATCTGTAATGTCTTTTTGTGTAGTTTTGTGAAAGTGATTTTGTAACCCTCCATGTATTTCACTTGTGTTTGTAATCTATCTATGTGTTACCTTGAGCTCCAGTAGTTGTACGTATACTTTGAATATGTTACAAAGTATCTGTTATGATCAGATGTTACTCTTTTAAAGAATATGTGTTTATCTTCATGTGTAATGGATACTCTTTTCATCTGAAATACCTACATTTTTGGATTAGTACAATTACTTTCATGTTTATTCAGTTACTTATGAAATGTCAGTTTGCTACTATGTGGTACACATACACTGGTTTCGTGTTCTTGACAAACCTTCATCCACAAGAGTTACTTTACAAAGTACAACAGTTACATTTTAAACACTAGAGTTACTTTTTATATTGTCACAGTTACTCTTAGTGTTGTCACAGTTACTCTTAGTGCTCTTACAATTAATTTTAGTGCTCGTATAGTTACCTTATGGATTACGAGTTCACCACTCTTCTTTGTTAGTGAGTTCTGATACAGTTACCATTTTTTTGGAATCGAACACTTGCTCTCATGCTCGTACAGTTATTTTACAAGATGTCCCTGTTACTCTGTCTTTCCACATACATTGTTTTTATGATATGTTCTTTACCACTCTATTTTTAGAGTTACTCTTACAAAGTATAAGAGTTACTCCTTCGAATCAAAGGGTTTCTTTTCTAGACTATCACAATTACTCTTAGTGTTCTTATAATTACTCTATGGGTTATGATATCATCATCACTCTTCCTCTTGAGTTAGTTTATTTTTTGGTAGGCTAACTAAAAGTATATATTTTCATACAAAACGAAAATAGTTGTACATTCAAGAACACATAATTCAAAGCATAAAACATTATATATTAAACCCAGAAATACTCGTATTTACAATATGATTCAGATCAAATGTATTTTTCAAGATTTTTGCGACACACAAGTAAATGTATATCTCGTAGAGGTTAAACATAAGAACTCCAGAAGCAAATTGTTCAAGTTTTACATTTCAATTAATAATTCAGTATTTCATCTAGAATTCAGCCATCTATCTAGGCTTGAAACAACTTCTTCCTTCATGCTCTTTTCTTCATGCATTTCTGCATCTGCTGCTTCTTTCTTCTCTGCTTGTTTCTGCTTCTGACCTTCATCTTCTTCTCCCTTGTTCTCCTCAGATGGACCTTCTTTTATGTCTTCATTTGCATCCTTTTCATCCGCTTGTACAGGCTGCAGCTGCCCCCTTGCCATCATTCTCTAAAAAATATCAGCCCTTATTGCCGGCATGTCCTTGCAGGTGAAGTCCATATGTTTTCCATTGACCAGGCATTCTAGGTACTTCATGAAGAAGATCCCACAGTCAAGTGAGTCTTCTTCCTACTATGGTCACATCGGATACTCCCGTTCCCACTGCGACAATTGGCTTCCTTTTTCCGGTGCACCCCTAAAGAATTCATGCACAATACCCACCTTCATTAAAAAAACACAACTTTTATTAATCATCAATCAACGAACATTAATCCCGTCAATCCACTACTAATAGAGTTACTTTTTATATATCACTTACCCATCTAAGGAATTCCTTTCTTGACTTTCTATTTCCACTCATCGAGTTATAAGACCGGTGTGCTCCATCCCTGAAGCTTGCTTCATACAAGTGCCAGTGGCTGTCGTTGTTTAGTATGGTGAACATTGAGTCCATTGTGTCCCAATCTTTCAACGGAATGTTGATGAGTGGAGATAGCATGTCAATCTTGTCCATGGTGATGTTCTATAAATCAAGTGCAAGTTTCTGCTGCAAATGTAGAATTTAAAAATGCACATCTATAAGTTTCAGTTTGTGTATCTATTTTTATTTTTTGATGTAATGTTGTATACCAATTTTGCTTTTCTTACCGAAGCATAAGTTATCATGCAGTGCCATGTCAAACCCTTCTTCCTCCACTTGCTTGTGCTCGCCTTGAGCATCTCCACAAAGTAGTCCAGAACCTAAAAAAACCACAAGTTTTCTTGTTTAGCAATCCAAATTATCTGTTTCAAAGGGTTACACTACATTCTTATTTTGTACAGGTGATTGCATCATCTGATCTTTGTACATGAGGGCAACGAGGTCCTTCCCCGTGCACCAAGTGTCATCACTAAATCTCCATTCTCATTTGACCTGCCAATCATTTTTATGGATGTTATACATATGAGTTGGATATTGAATAAGTAATGTTTTATCTTTGTACACTTGACAAAATAACCAATTTTCTTACATTTCTTCTATGTGCCATGAAGTGATGGACAATTTCCCTAGTTTCTTTTGTTTTGAAATGCTCAAAACCAATGAAATTTGACAGCTTGTGCTATCAACAACAAAAGAGTAGTCCATGTTAGAATCAATCTTCATTTTCCACAAGTTACACAATGTTGATATGTCGCATAGTTACTCTAGACTAGCGTATAGTTACTCTTTATGTTCCTACAGTTACTCTACTAATTCACATAGTTACTCCAAACTATCATATAGTTACTCTTTATATTCCTACAATTACTCTTCTATATCACACAGTTACTCTACTATATAAAACAGTTACTCAAGTACTGATATACTTGAAAGGAGATTCAAACTTACCTTTTCCTCCCTCCTTTTCTTTACGTTCTTCTCTACGCTCCCTATTATGTGTTGTTCCATCTTCTTCCTCTTTGCCAACCTTTTTCTAGGCTCCTCCTTCTACCCTTCTTCTTCGATTATTTTCTCTGGTTGTTCCCTTGTTTCTTCTTGGCTCTTTTCTTCTGCATCTCGTGCATACTTTCCTTGGTCAGAACTATCAGCTGCTTTTTCTTTCTTCTTCTCCTCTTCATCACCAGTTTTCTTATCATCATTCTCATCTTCTGATTCCTTCTCTTCCACATACTTTCTTCTCAGGCTCAACCTGCCTCGTTTCCTCAGTGTGTCATCCTTATCCACACCTTCTTTCTCTACTTTGTCCGCCATATCGACATCCTTCTTACGAAGCACATTTGACCTGTCTTTGGGTTCATCAACATTCACTGAGGCAAACCCCTCTGCAAATTGTTCGAACCCACTGGCAGGTGACTGTGCTTTGTCACCTTCATCTCCCCACTTTCTCTTCAGATTTTTATTTTCCTCTTCTAACTCGGCTATCCTTTTTTGTAGTTGTTTCTTCTCCCTCTGCAGGTCAGTGAATGCCTCAACAACTATTTTTGTGCAGATCTCCTTCTACATCTTTAGCTCCTCCTCCAGTATGTGGATTCTTCTCTCCAGGGTGGAGTTCTTAGCAGTCACTCTTTTTTTTTATGATCGGCTTTGCTGGCGCCTTATCTGTCGTTGTCTTACTTTTTGCCCTTTTTTCTGCAAGGTAGTAGGGCATGCCCTTCATTGTTCTTGCAACTCGCCAATCATCTCTTTGGTCTAGCTTCATCCTTTGACAAACCTGTCCAAAAAAACAAAAATAATGTGTCACAATGCAAACATGTAGGATTATGTTTTTTTTTAAAGTTAAAAAGATAAATTTCATTATGGAGAGGCCATACGACATCTACATGAGGAGAAAAACAAACTAAAAGACCACACAAAGATCAAGAACAGATACAAACCACAACAAAAACTCATATCAGAATCTGATAAGGACAATGATTTATAGATCCATCTTCTCCTTCGCTGGCTAAAGCAACTTTCTATGAGGAATAACTTCAACCTGAGTATGTATATGTGGTAGAGTACTTGCAACAAATCGGTGTTCCAAAAGGATATTTTTCCCGCACTTGCTGTCATACAAACTCCACAAAAAAATTGACCAAGAAAGAAAAATCTACAACGAGAAGAGAAAGCAGCGCTGATTAATAGCGAGATAGAAAAAAGAAGAGAACAATCTAAACAGAAAGCTAGTAAAAGAGAAAGGAGATGGGAAACTCATCGCAGCCAGGCTCAACAGCAGGGAGGAAGAAGACCGCTGCCTCCAAAGACACCACGCCCACACATCTCCCGAAGAAGAGACCCTGCTAATGACGGGCGATAAGAGGCTAAGGGGGAGCGGGGCTCTACTTTGCGGCAGTCAAACCCCCCCTCCCCAACCAGCCGCCTATGAAGGAAGAAAACCTAGTGGCACTAGGGTGAGAGAGCGGGGAGAGAGTGTAACAGTACTGCGATTACATGTAGGATTATGTTGTATATTAGCTTTTGTAACAAAGAAGAAATATTCTTACATACTTAGGGTCCACAGCCCCTAAATCCATCAATTTCTCTACCGGCACAACCCACTTCTTTATCCCTGGCTTGGCGTCAAGGAAGGTTGGCTTTTCCATCTTTTTCATCTCATATGCCCAAACCTACATGTAACAGAGAGAAAATATAATGCATATGTAACTGCCCCCCTAGTCATTATTGTAACAATGTAGATGAAAATAATTTTGTTCACTTACGCATAGGCACATCACACACCCTATTGTGTAGAGGGTGGTTTTCCCTTTCTCCCCTTTCCTCCTTAGCTGGACATTCTCCTTCAACATCTTCATATTCTTGAAGATACTCCCATGCACCAGCTTTTTCCAATTCATCTGCCCAGTGGCAGTAACATCATATAATAGTGCATTATGTATATTGGTGTGCAATAGCTGGTGTCTGGGAGTAGGAATGTTGCCAGTAGGTGCAACATCTACGCACTACACATGTTCTGATAGTCTGTGGGATCGTCGGTCTTGGCATATTCTTGCCAAAGCTTTGATAAGTTGTCCTTATGCAGAACATCCTTTTCCCTTAATCTCTTCGAGGTCTCACCTTCATTTCCATGTTTACCTATCGCCCTAACAAACTCTTGCCATATTGAGCTCACTATCTCAGAATTTTTCCTAGGTATTATATCCATACCTTTGTTGGGGATATCTAGAATTACCCCCACATCCTCAACGGTCATCCTTCTTTCCACCCCTTTAGCCAACAAAAATCTGTCATCATCCACATATCTATCTATTAAATCCTCCAAAAGGCCTATGTCAACCATACGATTTAGCATCTTTATCATCTTTACAAAGGTTGTCGACCTCATCATTGTAAGCTGATTACTTGTAAACACCACATTGTTTCTGGTGGTGATGTACCTCTTTATGTAACACTTACAACCTTTTGATTCCCACTGCAAACATATCAAAACTTACTCTTAGGTTTTTTTTATTATTACTTCTTAGTCAGTCAAGTTACTCTTAAATTTTTCACAATTCATTATACGTGGTAGGTTGATCACATTTTTAAAGCTAACTATTTATTTTGTAATACCCATTTAATAAACGACAAGTAAGTGTCCTATGAGAGTAATAGAAATTAACACAATTATAAATCAATACAAGCTTACCTTCATCTGCCTTTCCTTTCCCCTTTTCTATCCTCTTCATTCTTTCCTCTTTTACTCCCTCATCGGTAGCCTTTTCTTTTCCCTTCTCTTTCCTCCTTCTTTCCTCTTCTTCTCTGTCATTAGCAGCCTTCACTTTCTCCTTGGTTGCTTCGGCCTTCCCTTTCCCCTTCTTTTTCATTTTACTTCTTTTCACCTCTCCTTCATCCGTAGTAGCCTTTTCTGTCTCATTCTTTTGTTGATTTTCATCTGTACTATCATCATCCCCTATCCTTTCTTCTCCTGCATATAGTTACCCAAAAAGTGTAGTCTTTAGCTTAACAATATGGTTTTCCTATTTTAACTGCTACATCTAGTGTGTGAGATAGTCTTTGTTCTATAATAGTTAGTCCAATATTACTTCAGTTACTCTAGACTATCGTATAGTTACTCCAATGTTTTGTTGTAGTTACTCTAGGCATCGTCTAGTTACTCTACTTCTTATAACAGTTACTCTTTCAACATGCATTGTTACTTTTTTGTTGAAATCTTTTTGTTTATGTTTTTCATTTGTAATGTACATGCAAACACAAATTACCTCATCATTCTTTGTTCTTCGCTTTGTCACGCGGAGGTTCTTTAGTCTCGGTAGCTCCATTGCCTCCATTACCAGTAGTACCATCTTACAGCGTTTTGTACTTTTCACTGAAGGTTTACCCATTAGGGGATCTGCAGCCACTCTTTTGTTCCCTTTCCATCTTGTCTGAGGAGTCTCAGCAGCACCTCCCTTCTCCCCTTCCGTAGTTGCTTCTTGTCCCTCTTCATCCGCTTCTTTGGCCATCGCAGCCCCTCTTTTATTCCCTTTCTGTTTCGTCGGAGTAGTTGCCGCAACACTTTCCTTCTCCCTTTCCACACCTGCTTCTTTTCCCACATCATCTTCTTCTTTGGCCATCGTAGCCCCGTACTTATCCTCTTTCGGAGTACTCGGTGGTGTTGTATCCCGTTCTATCTCCCCTTCTGTGGCCGCTGCTTTTTCCGCTTCCTCTGGTTCTTTGGCCATCTTCTTGTTGGCTTGATAGTGGTGCAATTCGAAGTCGTCATCTTCTTCAATCACGGTCCTTAGATTCCTTCTCCACGGTGGCATTGTCGAGGTCTTCCGTGCTGCCTTCTTCATCCTCATCATCTCTGAAGAGGGTAGCTGCTCTGTAATTGAGATGTAGTGAGAGAGAGGAGGTGGAATCAAATATGATGGAAACGGAATTTACAGTCCGAGCGATTGGAGATGGAGGAGGTGGGGATGGAGGGGTTGTGGGATGTGGTCGTCGGTGCTTTTGAATGAGAATGGTAGTTATCGTAGGGTAGAGCGAGGGTTCAAATGGAGGTTTTGGGGTTTTTTCGCTCACTATCTTTCCGTCTATTTTCTCACTTTTTCCGCTTGTTTTCTTTTTGAAATAATTACGGCCCTATGCCACCATGCCCTGCTGCCGGGTAGCTTCCCCTTTGTTAACCATGCGGGAAACAAAGACAAACTCTCTCTCTCTCTCTATATATATATATATATATATATATTCATCATCTTGTATGTATTGGACATGACAATATGATATACTCATCGAGTTATCTTGTATGTATTAGACATGAAGAGTGGATGTCTGTCTACTTCCAATGAGAGTCATTGGAATACCATAAAGAACTTATTAAAGTACTTGTGAAGTACTAAATAATTAGTTCTATGGTAATAAAAGGAAGAGTTGAGTGTAAGAGAGTTACACTAATGCAAGCTTCCAAAATGATAGAAAAAAAATGATCGCAAAATATAAAAGTTATATTCAATTGTAAAGTGAACAAGGGTTGTTAAGTGGAAATGTTCTGAGTAAAATTAAAAGGCTATTTAATTATAAAAGGAATGTCAAGCATACTTTTGTTATGAATAGTAGAGGATACTGTATGGATCTAGAAGTTCATATAGATGAACTTATAAATATTGCATCAATTGATGACAAAGTAGAAATACTAAGTCAAACTATGGAGTTGCTTATTAGGCAAGGAATAACAGATACCATATTATGACAACTCCATCTCATATGAAATGCCATACATCGAGGAGATGTGAAACATGCAATATATTGACTAAAGAAATATGTTGCTAACTCACTGCATTAGCACTAGTGCAGCAAAAACTTGTAGGACATGTTTAGAGATCATTAAGAATATGATTCAAAGGTGATTGGCTCTAAGTGCAAGTTGGAGTTTGTTGGTATGTATGCCCTGAGAGCTAATCATATGATGATTGGATTGACATATGTCATGATTGATTTCATAAATATCAAAGGCAAGCTTTCAATATATTCTAGCTCAATCGATTATGAGATAAATGATGGAGCAGAATGAATGTCTAAAGAATGAAAATACTCAATGACGTATGTGTTTTGGTTGAGGATATTAACAATGAGATCATACTGATGCTAAGAGTATGTAAATTCTTGTTATGTCCCTAGTCGGATGTCATTGTGGAAGGTTGATAGACAATAATGGCACATCAAGACTAGAGTGTGTGTGTTGGTTGATGACAATGTCTCATTAGTCATGATATATTATATCAAATCAAGCACACATATACACGTTAGAGAATTGTGTATCGTACATACCCACCATGAGAGTGACACAAACCATGACATGGTAGTTAGAATCATCTCTCATAGTGATGGTGATTGTGATTCTTAGATCTAAAATTACTACACTCGTAGAATGTGATTGGGTACACTTTGACATCATCAAATGCAGTCTTGAAACATGGGTTGTTATAAAGGAGACTATGAGTGATAGATATGGGATTTGTCCCTCCTAAGGGAGTATGATGTCCAGGCAACTTGATAAGCAAAATTGAGAAAGGCATGCACATGCACATATGAATCAATATATGATATTGATTGCACACATATCTCAGATAGTCTTCTCTAGTTCAAGAAACATGAATGAACATTGAAAGGATGACAACTTCATGCCTTGAGTTCATCCAAGATATCAGAGATAAAGGAATTATGCATTCAGTGGAACACCAATCATAGACTGTAGGATTGAAAGTTGTTCTCCAACTTTCCTTTTCACTTGGGTAGCACTAATGTGCGATTAGGTTCCACTCTTTGCTTATGATGTCATAAGATAGTTATGGACATTCACTGCCAATGTGAAATGGGACCTATATGGTCACACATCAAGGATTAACCTGGAAGAGGAGTTTATCCATGAATGATGTTTGGATTGATTATTAAAGTGTTTAGGTACTAAATCAAACATTCAATCAATAGAATTGACTCAGAATCATAAAGTTCAAGTGTTGAACTAACTGATTAGAGTGTTGGATTGATTGAGAACTGAATTGACTATATTCTACACAATCTGGACCACCAACTGACTGGTTCACTGGGTGAACTGATTGGCTCATGGGTGAGATGAACGATTCACTCTAGTGAATTGATTGGTTCAACTGGACCAAATGAGAACTGTTGTGTTGTCCCAGTTTGTGAGAAAGGTTTTTCGTTTCACTTGCTCAATTCAATTGGGACAAGAATTAATCTTTGTAATAATTAGAAACGAATAAGGAAAGTCAATTGTAGGTAAGTCTGGGAAGTGAAATGACCAGTTCATTGGGTGAACCAATCAACTCACACTCCCAACCAACTGTTTCACTAGTGAACTGATCGGCTCACCTTGTCAAATGACCATTTCAGTTATGAAATGACCGATTTACCTGCCGTAGTGCAATTTTTTCATGGAAATTCCAGACCCTTCTACTCCCGCACAGACTGGGAACCCTGACCCTGCCCTGTACTATAAATAGAGGGGTATAGGGGGCTTCTCTAGAGACACAATTTAGAACATCAGTTGCTCTACAAAGTTGTTGTCCTCTCTGGTTGTGGTAACCGAGAGAGCCCAAGCAAGTTCTACCCGTCCAGCGAGGAATAGCGAAGGAAAGACAACTGTAGAATACTGACTGGTTGTGGGAGAGTGTGTTGGTGACTAGTACTCTGACAGAAGGGGACAACTCCTTCTAGTCCGTTCTTTAGGACGAATAGTGTTCCTGGTAGTCTGTGTGGACTATCTATAGAGGCGGGAGACTTCTGCCACTTAGGAGGATGACAATCAACCTCAGTTTGGGTCAAGACTAGGAGCTGCACAGACGTCGTCGAAGATAGGTGGTTGAAGACCACACTTGTTGTGAGGTATAGTTACTGAGAAAGACTCAGGACCATGCATATCTCGCTAAAATACATAGATATTAATGTGATCTACTGGTTACAGGTTTATGGTCAAGTAATTTTTTTTTCTTCTGTGGCCTACACTGACCATGTAAAACCCAACAGCGGTATCAGAGCCACATCAATACTCTATGTGGGATAATCGATATGATTAGATTTTGGTTTTTCCATCTTTTATTTATTGCATACGATGTGAATATTTAAATGACTAATGTGAATATCCAATTAATACCACATGATTCCAAAATAATATATACATATATGATATGGTTTATATACAATCGATACGCATCACCCTAAAATAGTTTTGATGGTGGATCTGTAGCATGGTCATGGCCTATAAAACCTATGTGCATGTGTGTGGTTGGTTATGGTTGTTTGTATCTTGATCTATGCATTGATCCCTCTTCTTCTATTCTAAATGTAACTTGAGATAACTCGAGTTTCTCTTCTACCTTTGCTCCCCTTGAATGTAACTTGAGGTTTTGCAAAGATTATGTAACATCAGATTAGCTTTATTTCTTGTCATGATGAAGAATGAAGACGATTGCTTGATGGACCAAGACGACCGACTGAGAAACAATTGGTGGACCAATGAGAAGCCCAGACGACTAGACCAGCTAACCATTTGGGGGATCCAGACGATTGGCTGGAGTAGACCAACCAACCGGCCAAGAGGCGAGTCGAACGGTTCAAAGGTTGAACCAATCAACTCGGATTGGCAAGAACAGATCTTCATCAATAACAGGTTGCATGTGATGTAGACCTTAGATGACTGTAGTTCCTTGTGGCTTCGAGGAACTGGAATATGATGGTCATAATCATCACTTTATTGTTATTGAATGTTTTTATTTGTGGGATATAGCATGTATATGATACGTACTATATATGTAGTGATTAGATACATATATGCATATATAAGCATATTTCAAACCCCTCAATATAATATTAAGTCTTAGATGCTTTCCATAAGCAACACACATGAAAAGCTTGATCGACAAACGTGGGCATCCCAAGAGTGGTGTGATGTCTATCTCATAGAAATGTAATGGCAGTTGTGTGAGCCCACCAAGCGGGGTGCACTCCTATCATGTTGGCTTCTGGGTCAGGCTTAACGAAGTGGTCTTAATGAGATTAAGAACATAGAGGCATGCAAATTACTATGGCAAAGATTTGTGTATATCATCTATCCAAGAATTGCATATGATGCAATTGGTAATTGTTACCTACCTTAATAATTGATTATGGACACTGGCATTTACTGGGTAATAACTCAATTGTTTTGGATCTTGTCTCACTAGAAGGTTGTACGCTACAATCTTCCAAATTGATGGTGAGGGCTATCAGTTTGATCAAAATAGTGGGAGAGATAATTAATTAAAGACCTAATTAATATCATAAACTTTCAAATCAAATCAAATCAAAAGAGTTTTAAACTAAAAATTGCAAATTTCCTTTTGTAGAATAAATGGCTACCAACAACAATCACTTTTCATTGTGATTAGTCCTTGAGAAGGACAAGCTAAATGGGAACAACTTCCACGACTGGTTTAGGACATTGAGAATTGTTCTCACTCAAGAGTGAAAGGTCTATGTTGTTGATACACTAGAGCCAGATGAACCCGCTCCCACCGCACTAAAGGACAAGCTAAATGGAAACAACTTCCTGACTGGTTTAGGACACTGAGAATTGTTCTCACTCAAGAGTAAAAGATCTATGTCCTAGATACACCAAAGCCTGATGAACCCGCTCCCATGGCACCAAAGGATGAAAGTAATGCATACATGAAGCATACCGAGGAAATGTGTCAACCCTAAGGATGCTTACAGAGCATCTCAGTAGGTGAGAAAACATCTCTAAATTGGGAAATGTGTCCACCCTAAGGCTTCTTTAGCCACACTTAGAGCAATACATCTCCCACGAGGACTATTTGATCAATATTTTGGAAACTATGACATATAGTTAATTAAAGTTAAACATTATTCATACTTTTGGACTTGATGTTTTAGGTGCATGGGATGCTATTCTTCAGAACACTTGACCAAGGAAATACAAAATGCATGCCATACTTTTATCATTCAAAATTTTTATACACTAGTGGAAGGATGCACATCTAGCTTTTGCACAAGCTATGATCACATACTCATATTAACATGAGTTAGGAAAACAACCCATTCCAACTTCTTTGATCTCTCAAGCAATCACATGTGCAACTTAATGGCTTGAGGAATGACTTGTGAAGTGGAAGATCCAAAGGGGGCTAGAAGGAGTCATGGTCCCCCAAAAGAACATAAAAATCCTTTATATACTTATGTAGATAAGTTAACTAAACAAAATATGCAACTTACAACGTAGATGAAACATTATTGATAAAATGAAACAATTGTAAGTGAGAGGCTTTAGATTTCTTCATGCCCAAGTTTGAGTCACAAATGATGCATATTATTTCTATGAGGAACGTGGTGTGTTTCTAGTACCCATATTCCTTAGAAACTAAAATTTGATTTGTTTGAAGAATGCATAAATTGTTAAAATACTTGATAAAAACATACCAATCTTAAATAGACAATAATTCTAAACCAAGAAACATTTCAGAAATCATGGCTTCTGTAAGAACATCTATTATTCTGGTCACAATTTGAGTTCCAAACTATTCATTATTTGTATATGATTCTTTTACTTATTCCCCAACATGTATATAATAAAGTTATTAGAACATGAAACCTCATATGTCTAGTCAAAATATAGGAGCTCCACAATATTTTTAGGCATGGAACCCATACCAAAATAAATCATACTCCTAAAGTAGTAATATCCTTTTCAAAAAGATATTATCAAATTTATAATCCAATAATATATGAATGTCCTGTTCAAAGTCTATCACAGTAAAAATACTTTGTGATAATAAAAAACGTTTTTATGTGATTCATCATGAGTTATTTGTTTTCCTCCAAAAATATTTCCAAGCATGAAGAGTGATTCTTAATGGAAAAATTCTAAGAAATATCTTAGTGTTGGTCATTGATAGAAAACAAGCATGGACTATATAACCCTCCCGCATTCTAAGACAATATAGCTAGATTAACCATTTGGAATGATTTTAGAGTTAGATTCATAACCCTGACTTGAGCCATCAACATCCACACTGGGAGGCTCCATCTTCTCATTACCATCAATGATTCCCAAAGTTATGAAACTATTAGTAGATAAAGGGATGCCTAGAACCTTATGTTGGGGTACCTTGGACACATTTCAACATGGGGTGGAATTTTGTCTGCCACCTGGGTTGATCCATCATTCATTAGACTCAGGAGTTTTAACAAAAGCTTCCTTAATTGAAACAACATGAGTTTGTGGACTATCAATTTCCCCTACATTAATACTCTATCTCCTTGTTGAGGCATTTGTACATGGATATGCACTTCAACAATAGAGCATTTGTAGAAGGTCTCTTCTTCAAAGCTATTATTTTCAACCCATATTTTCTTCATTTCCTTTTTCAGAATAATAATTTTGGAACTCACCCTCTCTATGCCCAAATGTACCACACTCCTTACAACACTGAGGGTTCCATTTGTATTGGGTCTTGACTGTATCCTGCACCACATCACTTGCCAATTATCTTCACTAGGAAAAGACGATGTTGTCGACACTAGAACTTGGATTCTCAATAATTCCAATCTTTTAAAAACGTCCTCATCCCAAAGCATTAATGGTAGGTCATGAATCCTGATCCATATAGGTTCCTCTGTCAAATTCAGTTCTGCCAACGACTCTCCCCTTTGCCATTTCTTTAACATTCATAAGCTTACCCCCCTATAAGACAAGGGCCCTACTCCAGAGAGACTCTCATATCTTCCATGTTGGGAAACATTATAATGAAGAACCATTTCCTCTGGACAATATCTCAAAGTCCCATTTCATTTTCCATATCATTGATAGATGTCGATGTAGAGTTGGCCAATGAGGTTGCCCACTAACATATCCGACAACTATGTTATCCCATCTTTATATATTCCTTTCAGCAAAAACTTTTATATACTTAACATTTTCATCAACAATCTCTAGAAGCTTGAACTAAAAAATTGTTTCCCTGGTATTAACCTTCTTGAAAACTTCCAACCATTATCTGGTCTCTTATTCAACTAGCACATATTAAAAGCCATGATGCACATGCAGACATGCATTTGGTCATGCAAAAGGGGGGCGACCTACACCGACAATGATCTGTTTATAAGATCTAGACATAGGCTTACCAGTGTCTCTGACCCTATTGCCAGAGCCATAAACAATGAGCTCATTTCTATTAACTTTTTTATACTATATATTAACCACTAGAAGAAAACCATTCATACTCCACGGTTATTCTTGTGGACTATACATCATGATCTATGATTTAAATGGTGGACCATTTAATAACGGTGAACTATCAGTCATATATTAGGTTTCCATAGACTATTCTCGAAAGCCATGTACTATGCTTCATATCCAGGTTATAACCATACAGAGACAACAACTATGGACTATGTTTATTTCTAAATTTTAATTGATATTACTATAGACAATTGGAGAAACCGTGGATTACATCAGTTAGTCTACTGTGTAAACCTTATACTATATTCATTTTAAAAAAATCAAATACCAATTATATCATAAAGATTCAACCTCACTTGAATATGATTTCTCAACTGAAAACCTCTAGTCGTTGTGACATAGATTCATAAAAACTCAGACTGAGTCATGCATTCTTAAACAATTCACAATCAACTTCATAAAAAGTATTCATGTGTTTGGCAACTTCTAAAACATAGTGTTCAATCATACTTCCATTCAAGTTAACAAATGACACATTCTACTTATTCTAAAAACACTCGGGTGTCTCCATTTAAGTTTGAGCTTTAAAATTACAATATGACATGGTTTAACAAATAATCACGACATGGAATCAAAGTAACTACTGCAATGTTGTACGATATGCATTTTCATCTGTCAACTTTATCTTTAGAAAGTGGGCCTTCATGTATAATGAAATTGCACAAAATTCATATTCCTATAAAACAAAATATTGAAGTCAACCATTCAGAAAAAATGTTCAATTTATGAAAACTATCATGTCTTGTATGCAAGTCGCTATTTAATAACAAAGTTAATTGAATGAAAATACATTTAGATCTGAGAAAAGAAATTACAAAGGCTAATTATGTATATTTTTATAGTGGCAAAGTAATACATGGATTTTTTTGCCACATTTAGTTTAATTATAGAAAATAAGACAACAAGTGAACACAAAAGTAATGTATTAATTGGATAAAGATATTAGAGGTTAAGTAAAATTAATCTATCTATTATTAAAATATATAAGTAATTAAGTTACTATTATCCAAATAAAAAGACAAGAGGTGAACATGAAAATATATTACCAAGTCACCTTCTTCAACATATATGTGTGTATACATATATATATGTATGTAAATATATACTCTCTTTAGTTTGAAAATAAATTAGTACACTTGCCAATCTCTTTGAAAAAGTATGGGCGGCATTTTTAAGAGCATCACATGTGAACCGATATTTTTCACATAAGCATTAAGGCCACCCAGCCACACCACATGCACACATCCTTTTTGGATATAACCAAAATTAGTTAGGTAGGTTAGATAGATAAACAACTAAGATATTTGAATTAAGTACTATTAAATTATATTATCCACTCTCTAATCCTACATGAGGGTGTTTCTTCTATTTTATCATCTATAAATTTATCCTCAAAATTTCTCAAATAGGTTATTATTATGATGAATAATTAACATCGTCCCCTTAGTTTCCTTCACTTTTAATATTGCAGTATCATACATGCAACACAATAACCACATGTAATTTCTTTATGGAGTATTTGTTTGAACTAGGAGATTATGGTAGCAATGATTGCAACATTGTTCATGTATCTTTTCTTATCAATATAAAAATACAATTCTTACCTCATTTTATGTGGTAGACTAATAAATTTCAATTAGTTTAACATGCTAAAATTGTATTGTTAAAATTCTCGGCGAGGTAGTAGCTCAGGTGGTGAATGAACTAACCACCAAGTGATGCCATGATAATAGCTCACTAACCATGATAGGTGATACCATGACGGTAGTCAACTAACCACCCTCTCCCACTCATTGCAGACCCTATGTGGGAACATTTCTTACTTCTTGGTTGTCTTAATGTTTATATTAGGCATAAAAGAAGGCAAAATCCTTGTAATTAAGCGATTGTCTTAATGTTTATATTAGGCATAAAAGAAGGCAAAATCCTTGTAATTCAGCACATAGATATCTAGTATTTCAACTTTAACTAAAAAGGAGCATGGCAATAAGTCCTCATAAAAAATGAACTCATCTAAGAGAGTGTTGTATAACGTAAAAAGTTAAGTTTACAGGTAATACATTGAAATTGTAAAAAAGAAGAAGTACCTCAAGAGATTGGATTTGGCATTTGTCTCTCATTTAGAGGGAACATATAGGGTCCTCTTTTTTAAGGGAAAATGTGCAACTGGCTTTCTATATATGCAACACATATTATAGTAAATATAAATTTGATGTTAAAAGATCTTGGTAAAAGGGAAAGAGAAGACCAAGGGACACATTAAAGAAATCATGGATGCATTTTAGAAGACAAAGCATAGATTTACATAAATATACTTGGATGTGTGCTCATAATATTGTATGTACTTAGAAGTTTGTTGGATTTGAAGTCATACTATTACCACAAATCTAGAAATAGACCAAACAAGTACCAAAGTAAAATTAAAATGAATATATGAAGGACATTAAGAAGATAATAGAAACCCTAGCCGATGGGAGAGGAGACGGCAGAAGCCGTGGCCATGGCCGTGGCGGCCGTCAAGGAGGTAGGGGAGGATACTCCACCGAAGGACATCGTCCCCCATCGCAACCCACACCGTACAACAACACTTTGATCCAGGAGGATACCCCAAGCGGGGCTCATGCAATGAGAATCGACGGTGCATCGGATAAGGCGCCGGTGGACTCCAACAACCTGGGAACCCCACCCAAACTCTCATACGCGGTTGTGACATCTGAAGAGGATCCCCGTGTGCCCCAGACCATTAAACGAGTATCGCCAGAAAGCTTGAAGCCAGAAGACATCTCTGTTGATCGCAGTGGTGCCATCCCCGCCATCATGGTGAATCCTGTGGTCCTTCAACCACTCCTAGAGCCCTGGAAATTCGCGGTGATCGTGAAACTTATCGGCATTAACATCGGCTTCCAGGCCCTTGTCAATCGACTACAGGATCTTTGGAACCCGACCGAGATGTTCAGGGTCATTGACCTGGAGCTTGGTTACTACATCATCCAACTAGCTAATCAAACCGACTTCATTACAGCGATGACAGGCGACCTCTGGACAATCTTTGAAAACTACTTGTCCGTGCAATCATGGACGGTCGAGTTTTGACCCTCAACTTCTATCCCGAACAAACTAGTAGTCTGGATGAGGATCCCAGACCTCCCAGTCTATCTCTTCGAGAATCATCTACTAGCTAGCATTGGTGATCTCATTGGAAAGACCATCAAGGTCGATGAAACAACCACTACGGGATCTAGAGGGAAGTTTTCTACGGTCACAGTAGAGGTGGACACTACCAATCCACTCCTCCTGGCGATCACAATCAATGGCGAACAATTCCGCATTGAATATGAAAATATGCCCACAATATGTATGAGATGTGGACGAATTGGACACGCTGACAAAGATTGTGCATTTGTCCCTTCGTTCTCAACTCCAGGTGCATCCTCCTCTATGACCCAGCCTGTGGTGCCTGTCACCCCCTACTCGCCGGCGATTCATGCCAAAAAACCTGAGCGCAGGCAACCCACAAAGAAAACCCTGCCACACTCCAAGGATAAAGAAGTGCCCCAGAGTGAAGACACTCCTGCACCTCAAAGCCACGAGCCCACAGATGATGGTTGGGAGACTGTAACTTCCAAGAAGAATAAGAAGAAAGCAACAAAGAAACCTGTTACAGTGCAGGCCAATCCACTATCCGAGAAAGGGCAATCCGCCAAGATCTCTCAGGATAAGTAGGACACTTCAGTCGTGCTTGTGGACGACGAGACATCTGTGGGCCAAGAAAGTGACGACCCCCCGTTCCAATTCAACAGTGGCATTGTTTCCATGGAGCAGTTCGCGCCCTCCTTCAACTGGGGGGACAAGGGGAACGCCCCCAAGGGAGTCCTTCTATGAAACCACCATGTGGTCTATCAGCTAGTGATGACCAGCCCAAGAAGGGAAAGAAAGAAGGGCAAGATCGCCCTACACCTTGCCCAAGCCAATAGTACCAGGGAAGCCCAACGCATCCTTCAATTCAATGAAAACCAGGCCATGGAGGACGACCAGGCCAACGATGGCGGCCAAGCAGTAGGGCTTGTTGCTGCTATCAACTAACTTCTCAAGTTTTTCTTAATGTCGAACATTCTTTGCTGGAATGTTCAAGGGGCCAAATCGGATGACAAGATTAGGCTTATAAGGGAATACAAATCTTTGTATAAACTCCATATCATTGCACTCGTGGAGACAAGGTGCAGCGGCTCCACTGCTCTTGACACCATAAGAAAGTTAGGCTATTCATCCTCTCACCGAGTGGAAGCCCTTGGCTTCTCAGGCGGTATCTGGATCCTCTGGGACCCTAGACATTGTGACATTAATATCTTACTCAATCATCGACAACTTATCCATTGTCAGGTGAACCATAGATGGTTCCTTACTGTGGTTTATGGGAGCCCTAACCCCAGTAAAAGACCATTGCTATGGAAACAAATCCTGGAGATCTCACAAAGTATTCACTGTGCTTGGGCTGTGGTAGGAGATTTTAACACTATGTTGGACCCTACAGAGAAGAAAGGCAGCAGGTACTTTGATAAGAGAGCATCCCAACAGTTAAAAGACATCCTCCTTGATACGAGCCTTGCCGACATCAAACCCAAAGGCCACTTTTTCACCTTCAAATGACTGCAACTTCGCGAGAGGCTGGATAGAGTCGTCGCCAATGATGCCTGGCTGAGTATCGACGGTGGATACACTGTCACGGTCCTACCCAGACTCTACTTGGACCACAACCCCATCCTCATCAGCAATACTACCACCAATAAAACAACCAGACAACGCTTCTACTCCAAGGCTAGTTGGAAGATGTCTCCGGATTTCAAAACTGAACTTCTTCCTCAATGGAACACCGATCTCACTTTCCATGAAGCGCTGCAGCCCTTTCAAGCGGCTGTTGTCTCCTGGGAGTCCCGAAGACGCACTGCAAAGAACAAGGAAAAGCTTTCCACCCTGCGCCAACTCGATAAGAGTCAGGTAGAAGCTAACTTATGCCCATATGTTTCTAACGGTATTAAAACTATTCTACTGCAAGAAAAGTATCATCAGATCCTTCTGCGGGAGGAGATGGACTAGCACCAGAAATCTCACATCCAATGGCTGAAGGAAGGAGACGGTAATACTCATTATTACCAAACCTATGTTCGAACTCGAAGACTAGGGAACAAGATCACTCGTCTGCGTACAGACTCAGGCGAGTGGATCACGGAACCAAACACAATCAAGGCGGCCCTGCTCCACTACTTCCAAACCCTGACATCTTTGAATTTTATGGTGACGGCGATGATGGATGCCATTGTCAACTATATCCGGGAATTCCCTGGTATTAGCCCACAGTCTGCCAACTTTCTTGCTCGCATGCCAGGACATGATGAAATCAAACGTGTGGCCTTCTCCATGGCGTCTAATAAAGCCTGTGGACCGGATGGTGTTCACGCAGAGTTCATTCAAACCAACTGGTCCACTGTTGGGAGATCAGTTGTGAAAATGATCCAGAAGGCTTCCAACACTGGGGCAGTTGAATCTGCAATGGCGGATGCTTTAATGGTATTGATTCCTAAAATTCGTCAACCTCAACGATGTGTTGACTATCGCCCAATCTCCTTGAACAACACCTGCTATAAATTGATATCCAAAGTGATTGTGGAGCGTCTGAAGCCCCTAATCCCCGCCTGGGTTTTTGAAAACCAATCCAGTTTCATCCCTGGGCGTCACATTAGTAGCAACATTCTCACTGTGCAAGAAGTTATCCATTCTATGAGGAATAAAAACTCCAAGAAAGCACAAGTCTGCATCAAAATCGACCTGTCTAAGGCATTTGATAGAATGAACAACCATTTCATCAAAGACACTTCAATCAAAGTTGGACTGCCCAACAATTTGATCAACCTAATCATGGACATCATCTACAGCGGCTCCACGTCTATCCTATGGGAAGGGGAACCGCTTCCACCATTCAAACCCTCTCTTGGAGTTCGCCAGGGGGATCCAATAAGCCCCTATGTCTTCGTTCTTTGCATGGAAAGACTAATCCAGGCCATTACCCACGAGGTTGAAACAGCCAACTGGAATCCGATCACACTCTCTAGAGGAGGCACAAAGCTGAGTCATGTCCAGTTTTCTGATGACATCATGTTAATGGCAGAAGCATCCAGATCTCAAGCAGTAGTCATTGATGAAGTCCTGAGGAACTTCTCTGCTATCTCCAACCAGGAGATATCCAAGGAGAAATCATGTTGCTTCTTTTCTCACAATATGCCCAGGTCATCACGACTATCCTTCTGTAACAAGCTTGGCATCACCCACACTGACGACCTGGGAAGGTATTTGGGTGTTCCACTACTTCATAATCAGCTGAATCAGTCAACTCATGAGAGTATAGTTGCAACGATGAGTGACCACATGAATAGCTGGACCACTAAACAACTATCCCTAGTTGGGAGGATCACCCTCGCCAAACAACCCTACAGGCCATCCCGGCCTATGTGATGCAATCTGTTAGAATCTCCCCAGCCATATGTGATAAAATCAATAGGCAGGTTAAAGATATTATCTAGTCAGGAGGACTTGTACATAAGAAGCTTTCTCTAGTCTCTTGGAGAAAAATCACCTCGCCAAAGAACCATGGCGGACTTGGCCTTAAAGATGCTCGTGATCTTAACGAAGCACCCATGTTGAAGAACGTCTGGAGCTTCCTCAACAACCCAGACTTGTTGTGGGTACGAATCATGAAGGAAATATATATGCGGCATGGACACCTTATGAACAAGCCTTGTTCACCTGCTTGGTTCTTTATCAAGAAACACCTTCCCAAACTAAAATAAGAATGCGGTAGAATTATTAACTCTAGTACGAACGTGAATGTTTGGGTAGATCGTTGGATCACCGGCCTCCGCCCCCAAGACATCGATCAGTCCTGCCAAGTGCCATAAGGACTTGAGGACCTCACTGTCAGCTCCATGGTCCAAACCGATGGCTCCTGGGACAGTGACTTCATCAACATGTATATATACCCTGTCGTGTTCTAGGTGATACAACATATCGCACCACCGGTGCCCTCCTCCGGCCGAGACAATTGGGACTGGCCCCACGAAGATGATGGATTACTGCGATCCAAATCTGCTTATGTTTGGATTAGGCAAGAGAAAGATGTTAACATACCTGGGAAATGGGATATAATATGGTGCTCCAAGGTCCCTGAGCGGATCAAGATCTTTTCCTGGCTTCTCCAACACAAAGCTCTGCGGAAGAATGTGGAAAAACTCAGACGGCATATTGATGTGGATGTGACTTGTCCAGCTTGTTAAAATGTTGCGGTCACCTTGCTTCACATCATCAGGGGCTGTCTGATCATCAAGCCTATATGGCATGGCCTCCCTACCCATCCAGGGTTCTTTGAGCTCGATGAGGACGCTTAGATTGCATCCATCTTGGAATGGGACATCATCTTTATTGTGGCTTGCTAGCACATATGGCAGGTCTGGAATTCTCTTATCCATGACAGGAAGCAGCCCCGTATCGACTCCTGTATCGCCTTCATCAAAGAACGTGCTAACACAATCGCTTCTTCTCTGCAAGCGCCAAGCAAAGCTACCGTCTGTAATGTTCCCACTCCAGTCTTCCATCTTCAACACTCATCCTTCTATGCCTTCTCGGATGCAGCCTTCCAGCATAGCTCCAAGGTAGCTGGATATGGCCTCCATATTGTTAATAGTACTGGAACCTGCATGCTTGGCCTTGGTCGCCATTCATACGCCTATTCACCCCTTGATGCTGAACTGCGTGGCATTCAACTAGCAATCAATACCTGCAAGAGCAAGGGCCTCATTCCTGTTACAATTCTATCAGACTCCCAGAAAGTAGTAACTTTGGTGACAAGAAATCTCCCTTCGACACCAAGGATAGAATCAATTCAGAGATACATATGGAATGAACTGAGTCTTAACACAGGTGTCAAGATTCAGTTCATTCCCCGTGCACTGAATGCTATTTCAGATGCCCTTGCAAAACATACCCTTTCAACTTTAATGTCCTTTCAATTCATGTCTTCTAAGCCTCCTTGGCTTCATGTAAGCAATGAACTTAATTTTAATAGTCCTCTCTGGAATAGAGCCCAGAATGAATAAGATATAATGCTCTATATTCCCAAAAAAATGAATATATGAATTCTCATTGGCCATTGTACTCATGAATTCATTACTTATGGTAAAAAACTAGTGCAATTTTAAAATAAACCCAAGAAAATGATAGACCAACTATCATAATAAACTTTATGACATAATCTTGAAAACAACTTCATGATCCATACATGCTCCAACTTAATCCAAAAAATGCAAGAATGAGAATCAATAACATAGAATGCAAGAAACTATGTTTTTACTTCACTAGAATATAAACATGAGAACATATATATTGGATATGTACCTTGATGCAGCCCTATTTTAGGGCTCCATCCTGTGCCATTTTGTATATAAGTTGCATCTAAACATGTTAGATTACAAGTATTTTCCCCCAATTTGATTATCATTGCAAATACACTTATGGATGTTCTTTGCGCAGTTTTTCAGGTACTTGGACCACAATGGATGGACGAGTGTGATGGAGGGACCCAAAGGAGGCCCCAAAGCTCCCCCGACCTACCTTAGTGGCCAAGGATCGTCTCCAAGAAAAAACATCCAAGAATTATGAAGTTTGAAGCCATGCTAGCACTAGAAGACCCCAGCACGGCCGTGGTGCCATGGAACGGTCGTGCTGGCAATTGAGCAGAATTACATGTTGATCGACAAATTTTGGAAGTTCAAGCAAGTCAGTCACCATGGCCGTGTTGACCAGCACGGCCGTACTATGAAGACCACACCACGGCCGTTCTGACCAAAACGGCCGTGCTGGATGAAGATGGAACGGGCGTGCTTCCCAGAACGACCTCCTCCCAACTCCACCACCATGGCCGTGCTACCCAGCACGACCGTTCTACCTAGTATCCAACACGGCCGTGCTGCCCAGCACGACCGTGCCACCAGCCTTCGTTTTCACCCACCAACCTGTTAAATTAACACTTACCCAACACGGCCGTTCCCCTCCACCACGACTGTGCTCACTCCTACCCAGCACGGTCGTGCCACCACCCCAAAACCTATACAACTTTCACTGATTTTCCTATTATACCCCCACTTAACCCTAGCTCCTATATAAGCACTAGTTGCTTCTAGGGCTCTAGGTTAAGCACCCCTAGCCGACCCTAGCTGCTTCCTTGCCTCCATTACTCCAATCCACCTACTCCCTTGCATCTAACCCCATTTCCACCCACTTTCCACTCATTTCCACCATAGAAACCTAGTTTCTCTAGGTTTCTATCCATCCATTCCACCATTTTCATGCACCCCTACACCTTTGGAGGAGGGAGGTCATCTGTAGCTTCTTGGAGGTGAAGAAGGAGGCCACTACATCGAGCTTCATGGTGTTTTCCCTTCTTCTATCCCCTTCTTTTCCTAGTTTGATCATGTATAGCTAAGCCCCCTTGGGTGGGCTGTTTGGGGCAAAAATGTGACTTTGATACCATGTTGGGGGAATATAATTTGTAATGAACATATTTCATTTCTATGATGATTGCCTTTGCTTATACCTCATTTCCCATTACTTGTGCATGTGGTTGTTGTTTAATTACATTAATTGCTTGCCTTGTGGTGTTTGAAGACATTTGTCTCTGGGATGTTTTGGTTTCTATGTAGCTATCATAGGACTGGCTCCTAGGTCCTTAATTCGGATCCCTAGCTAGCCCCTTATCTTCCTACATAATCACCTCCTTCCTACATGCAAATGTGAGTTCTAAGTGACTAGTATAAGTGTGATTAGTGCAATTGCCTAGGATTTCCTAAAGGCTGAGGTGGCTAGTGGCATGAGGTCAAATACCCTCATCTCTACTCCCATCCTTACCCTTGGTCCTCAATTGACTAATACCACTTATCCTAGAGACCTAGACTTGGTACGTCCTATGAGAATTACACCTAACCCTAGTTCTCCAATTAGTAGCTTAGGGTACATTCCCATAGCACCCACCTTGTTGTTTGGTTTGGTAATCTAGAATGAGTTATGTTAATTGCTTATTATGGTGACATCCCCCAACTAAGGTCAAGGTCACATTCCCAAATGGCCCACCTCCTTCATCTAATTGCTTAAAACCCTAATTGCCTAGTTTGCTTGTTAATGCTAGTGTAGTTCATTTTCTTTAGTTAACTTAGTTAATTGCCTAGTTTTGTTAGCTAAGTGGTAATTTAGGTTTTTGATCTTGATTAGTGGTTAACTTAGGTTCTCAATTGCTAGTTGCTTGCTTAGTCTAGTATAGTCTGTTCTTGCTCTTGTTTAGATAGCTAGTTAACTCAAATTGCTAATTTAGTCTTTTGATAACTTAGTTTCACATTGCCTTTCATACTTGCTCTCTTAGCGTGATTAACAACCAATCAACCTTAAAACCCTAAAAACCCTACTCTTTGCACTAGGAACGTAGCTCACGCCATCTAACTCTAGTGCCCCCTTTATCCTCGTGGATCGACCTCATACTTGCCACCTCACCTATACTACGACACGACCCCGTGCGCTTGCGGGTGTAATGTCTTAGTAGAAGTAGGTAGTGAGTGTGGGACCATACAAATTTCGAAAGAAAAGATCCCATCTCATCCCGTGCCCCCGACCTCGTGGATTGCACTTGTTGCAAGCCTCTAGCGGGAGCGCACCATACCTCTTTATAGATTATAAGATATATCACTTGCATTGTATAAAATTCTTACCACCAATAAGAAATAATTAGATAATGTCACTCGTGTGTAATCTTGAAATAGTCAATGCGACATTGCATCTATAAAGCTAACAATATTCTTCAATATTAAATAGCAGAAAAATAAAGCAAATTATTCATAAAATCGTGATCAAAGTGTAAGGAAATCAAATTGATCCTTCACAATATAGAGGCACAAAAGAGGAAACATAATATATTTATCTAATCATCTCAAGCACTATAATAAATCCATGACATACAAGAAAGACAAATTTTTTCTTTAAGGATTTACAATTACTTTCATGTAGCAATTGGACATGAACAACCATCATAGAAAGATCACATTCCTGAACCACGTTGGACTGAAGAACCACTAGAAAATTATGGCACTAGTTTGTCATGAATCCTAAAGCTAAAAACCTTATATTTACATTCATGTTTAAACACACCATCTGGGTATAGCAGCGAAAACATCATGAGGATAGAAGTTGAACAATTGAAATCTCGTGCAAGGATATAAATGATGTACTGAATGGAACACAAATGAAGACATGTAAATAACACTACTAAAATTGTTGTATGATCAGAAACATACACAGAGAATCACCATTTGAACTTTGTTTTTTGCCGGCACTGTGAAGTAACTCATTATGTTAGGCTTCAGACGTTCTCCTTGTGAGGGTAGCCTCGTTTAGCTCCATGGAACCCATCATCCTTCCATGATTGAAGGATAGAGGGAGCTAGAAATGGAATCACATACTGGAGAAGTGGGGATTCCATGAAGATCAGATGGCCATAAAGCGAGTAGGGGATTAGGAGGAAATGACTAGAATGAGTTAGAAAATCACTAGAGGGGAAAAAGGGAAGAGAATGCCAATTGAAAATAACCATTGGAGAGGACATGAGGAGATGGCCAGAAGGAGTGGAAAAATTGTCAGAGGGGAGAATGGTAGGTGAGGGCTAGAAGGAGTGGCAAATGGGGGTGTTTTCATTGTCGTCACGGTTGCTAGTTACCGACTTCCAGGTAGGTGGATGTCTATAATCAATCCATTTTGGCTCCCCTCATCAGAGCATCTATCGTAAAACCATCTTCAAGCCATCCTAAACTTTGTTGGCTTCAAACATTTGCTGCTAGGGATCTAAATTTTTGCGACCAGGTGAAAGGGTGCAAATTTTGACGACTACACAGTGGGTTGGGGTTACAAGAGGGGGAGACGAAGTGAACGAGAAAATGTCATCCTAGAGAGAATTATATTTGGATTAAAAGTCAAATAGAATCAACGACAATTGATCCACCAAAATTTTGGGAATGAAGAGGGCATGAAATTCCATTCTAATAATCGTGAAGTAAGCAGATATAAAATACAGAATGTTTATAGGTAGATTATAAGGGAGAAATAAATGTGGACCTGCAAACAATCCATGGACTATAACAATTCATATGGTAGTGAACATTTCTAGTAGAAGTATTTAATCAAATAAAAATCAACTCGAACAATGCCAAAATATCATACCATTATCTCCCTCACTGGTTGTTTACCTCTAAACCCCACATCCACCTCTATGCAAGTATAGCTTGGCCTTGTTAATGTCTGGTATAGATTTGTTAGTGATTGAATACAATATATTCAAACCACAAAAGTGAGTTTGGTCAGTGGTGTTGGGTCCAAGTTATATCAGGGAAAACAATGCCTCGCCTATTGGTGGATGGAGGGCTTGGCGGATTGATGCGACCGTAAATGTAACTAAAGTATATTAATATATTATGTTGAAAAGCTAAAAAGTGTAAGGAAATCAAATTTGTAACATCCCTGACCCGGGTTATGGCATAAATCTGGAAGTTTTTCTTAAGTTATTTATAAACTTGTTTTAATCTTTTAAAAAGTAATTAAGACTCAAGGAGAGTTTAATTTTCAAGTTTGAGCTTATTTGCAAAGTGTTTGTGCATTATATGATAGTTTTAGTGTAAATTGCAATTTAACCAAGATAAGGGGTTATATTGCAATATGTCACATTTTGAACGTGCCTCAAGTGCTTTAACATCATAAGAGAGAGAATGATGCAAAGGGGTGGCTTGTGGAAAGCCTAAGTTTCAAGTTGGAGCTTGTTTGAATAATGCTTGTACCTTGTGTACCAATTTTGGTACAAATTGTGTCCCTACTCTCTCTTAGCATCATCTATATGAGAGAGAAAGAAAGAGGCACCATGTTTGAATCATATTTGAGTGATGGTATTCTTGGTGATGAAAAGACCAAGAAGAGTTGTATTGAGTTGTAGAGCTTATATGGGAGTGCCTATTGGACAAGAAGCCATAGAGGAGGTCCCATATCATTTTTTCAACTCTTGGCAAAGGCCATGATGAGTTAAGCACCTCAAGAAGGTGATGGATATCGATTTACAACTTTCCTTTGAAAAGTTGTATTAGTTTGTGAATAAAGTAATGTTGGGTTGAAATATCTTGTTAAACAAGATAATTAATGGCCGAAATCTTATCCCTAGATTATCCCCAAGAGTTTTGCATGTCAAGATAAATACGTTTGGATGCATGGACACATGTCAACCCATGCATGGACATGTGTCACCTAGTAGTATAAGGTGATGACACCTCTTATACACTCTCTCTGGTTAGCCTCAATTATGTATACCACTCCTTTCACCCACTAGTGAAACTTTTTGAATCCTACAACTCTCTTTCTCTGAGATATCATGCATAGTAGTTGAGGATAAAGGAGGACCTCGAGCTATAAGCTTAAGGTGAAGCCATGGTCATCTTCAACCTTGGTTGAAGCATGATTCTCGGGTTATGATTCTTCCTTTCTTTTTTTCTTCACCAAGTTCTTATCTATGGTGATTCTTTGCATATAGAGGAGTTGTGAACAAGTCTTGTATGTTTGACAAGTTCATCTTCAACCTTGGGAATGTGAAGCTTTGGAGCTTGGAGATTTGAAGTTGTCCTTGAGGTGGGTTATATAACTTGAACCCAATCATGTTATTATTCACCTTCAATCTTGCTATGCTTGCTAATCTGCTTTCAATTTTTATTTTTCTTGAATTATTGATGATTCTATGAGTTCTAATAGTTGCATAGGAATGTTTTCCATGAACTAGAATAGTAAGGGATGATAGTCTAGAGCTTGATGATGATGACATCATCATGGCACAAATCAATATCGGGTTGAAGCACCTCTAACCCGATATGGTAATGAAACCCAATATGGCGATATGAAATCTGTTATACCTTGGAACCCCACACCCCTACTGTTTTTTAAATTTGGGTTGGTTGAAAAAGGACTAACCAGTTGTCTAGGTTGTTACTCAACACATGGTAGGTTGATACTTTGAAGGTTTGAAAAGGTATGAGCATAAGGGTCTAACCTGATATGCAAAAACCCTACACTTGAGTAACCCGATATAAGTGACACACACACCCCTCTTACCCAACATGGTAGTAAGCATACACCTATTTCCTGATATGGTGTAAGAACACACCTCTTGCTTGATATGGTGTAAGCACACACCTCTTGCCCGATATGGTGGAAGCACACACCTCTTGTCTGATATGGTGTAAGCACACACCTCTTGCCCGATATGGTGTAAGCACACACCTCTTGCCCGATATGGTGGAAGCACACACATCTTGCCGATATGGTTGAAGCACCTCAAAACTGATATGGAGGTAATCACCTCAAATCTTATATGCTTTATTGAGTAACACATGAAGTGTGTTATGTCAAATGACACTGCAGCAAAAATTCCCATTAGTGGCCTTTTAGAAATGCCACAAAAAATAAACAAACGCCACTAAACATGTTTAGTGGCATTTTTTGACACTTAAAAAATGTCCCTAGTACCAATGCCACTAGAAAGATAGTGGCATAAATTGTAAATGCCACTAAATGTTTGTCTTTAGTGGCTTCCAATAAATGCCAAATAAAGGCCACTAAAACATCATTTGGCATTTATAAAAATGCCACTATCTATCAACTGGCTTTTATACAAATACCACTATTTTGTGTTATGTTTTTGTATGAAACCGTTCTTATTGAGTGTAATGGCGTATAAAAAAGCCACTAATGACATACTAGTTCCGTATTATTACATTTTCATGGGTTTTAGTCATTAAATTTTTAGTTCATTATCAGGTTTTCTATTTGAATGCCAATTGCAGTCGAACTCAGTTTTCCAAAAGTATGAATATTTTTTATTTATAATAAAATGACAATTACATGGGGAGGACATTTTATGTTGCCCCTTAGATTGAATATGACACCAATGATATAGTTTCATACAACATTTTTCTATTCAATACAATAACTTCTACATCATTGGATCTGTCTCTCCCCTGATATGACTATCTACTTTTCAGCATGCTGACTTCAGAGCTCCTTCAGGAAATAACTTTATGTTTTGGTAGAATCCCTAAACCACCTCCCAAAACCACTGGACAACATGTGATGCATTATTGTAGCCGGAGTATTATGTATTCTGAAGTAATAAGTAACCATGATATAATTGGAACTGAAGTTTCTGGAAGATTATGCGTTGTTTCAGCTGTTAAAAACCTACATCACTTGAAAATGATTCAAACACTTATGTTAGGTGCACCTAAATTTTAGCATATATACAATAAAATGAGTAGTAGGTAAAAGTTGGTGTTTATTGTCTGGATCTAGCATGTATGCAATAAAACGAGTAATATTAATAAGTAGTTGTACCTAAAGACTAGCATGAATAATAGATTCAAGACCATTATGGAAACAATAATAGATAGCAACTAGCATGGGTTCTAGTTGAAGGAACTTGTCTTCAACCATACTTGCAGCCTACAGGACATCTTCCACATCTTCAAATGTCTCTTTCTAGTGGTTTCCCATCAACCACCCAGCCTCCACCTACAAGCCAGCTTTTCGATTTAGGCATAATGTTACCTTCTTCCCATCTGATTGTGCCTCAAGGGTTGTCGTCTACTTTTCATAGTTCAGTACATGTACCAGGAGCATTGGATAACACCAATTATAACAACAATAATCTGGATTAAGTAAACCACAATTTCTTCAGCAGCCCATTCAGCAAGCACCTTCTCAGATGGCACTTCAGTAGTAGGGACAAGCATTACAATCAGGCTTGCAACCTTCTCAACCATCAAATTCCCAGCTTCAGCAGTAGTTGCAGCTAAATAATTCATTGAGCTCGAGGAAGCAACAGTTCGAACTATTGCAACCGGTGCAATTCTGATGACCTGTAATTGGAAGAACTGAAAAAGATTAGTCCTAGAGATAAAATAGTAAAAAAAGAGACACTTTTGCAATTTTTTTCTAGTCACAATTGGCTATCATATTGGATGGAAGATATATCCATTATTATCCTACAAACATATCACCTGGAACTAAATGCTTGGATAAGAATATGCCCAAATGAACCCCATTTTTCTTCAATATTATCTTGCCATGCCCTTTCTTACAATTTCCTAAACTACAAGGAAAGTTTGTATAGCAAAATATAAATACTTGAGAACTTCTTTTATACTTCAAAGGTTAAATTATGCACTGGATCTATTTTTATCTAACAACACGTATAAAAAAGAAATAATACTAGTCTGCTATAAAGAATTTTAAATAAGATAGAAATAATATTGTTTGCTATAAAGCATAATGGAATGCAACTCTTACCTCAAGGTTTCTAATCATTTATTCTCCAAAAGCATCGCTAGGATGAATCTATATCATAATGAAACACACAAATTAGTATAGACAACTGTAAATGAGTTATTAAAAGAATGAAGAATAAAAGGCAATTGAAACATTACAGAGGAGAGAACCTGCTCATATAAGAAAGATACTACAATTGATAATGTATTTGCAACCCATCTAACTATAGCACAAGATGAATTAGGATCCAAGTATATTAATACACATTCAACAATTATAAATGTGGGCAAGCTGATAACAATATCATAAACACTGAAATTACTCAATAGAACCATATGATGAGAACTCAAAAAGATCAGTAGCACAAACAAATTTGGAACATAGTAAAGTGCATCAATACCCGTATATGAACAACTGCAGAATATAATAAGTGCACGATGTCAGGCAGGCAAACAAGGTGATGTTTTAAGAATGCCTAATAATATAACATGAAAGATGAATTGTGCCAACAACTAATAATAAAAAGATCAGGATACAAGAGGAATGTCGTTCAATAGGTCAAGTAGGGGTATTGTGGGTAGTGCAGTGGTAAAGCTGCTAGGTTCTGTGAGTAGTACGACCATGGTGTATCACCACAGTTGTGGTGGGAAGGGGTGAGCATGGTCATATTGGAATGGAACACTCGTGCTGAAAAATGGGAAAATCATAAAAACTTGGTGGATTTTACACTTGGATGGCCACCGACGTGGTGGGCACCATGGTCATGGTGATATTATGATAGCACGGCCATGATGGTCATCACGGTCATGGTGAGGCTGGTGATAGTGGTCGTTGTGGATTGGCCCGCCCGTTTTGGGTGTCTACAGAACAGTCGTGCAAGGTGGCATGGCCGTGGTGTCTATCCCCTACAAATAACTATTGATATAATATGATGGGTAAATGAGTAAAACATGCACAATGAAACTGGTTTCTTACCCTACCTAATAAAAAAACAAGTGGGAGCACATAGTGAGTAAAAATTTTGCTAAATACCCTACCCTACAAGGTATGGATGATAAGTAAATGGGAAATACCCTACTAATATAGAGATCTAGTGAACTATGAAAAAAGCTTGAGTAGAGTAGTAGGTGCTTGGGTTCTGGAAGTTCCTCGTCTACAAATGTATGTTTACTTATGTGGCATCCAACTTATGAAAATAGGATTAACTAATGCGGAAGTGAAATTTTAACAACGGAATTACTGAAAATCACTAAAAATTAAAACTTTTTGCACTGAGATCCACAAACTATAAAACTCTTTCATAAAGAACCAAAGTAAGTTATTTACATTCTGATACATTAGTACATCTCTGTATCATCTCATCTCGAGAGTCATAACATTGACTGCCCAGTTAAATTGTACATAAGCAGTATACAAAAATCCTGAGGCATCAAGCCAAAAATCTCAGATCTATATCAAACTATGTACTGACTCCTAGGACCTGAGAGTATAGAGACGACACATAGGACTCTCTCTATATAGAAGACTTGACAAACAGTGTCTCTACCTGAGGATCACTACTGTCCTTGCTGTTGTTGTTGTTGTTGATGTGGCTGTTGTTGCTACTCACCCACTGAAGGGTTTCTTCTTCCTTGACGTCTACCTAAAAAGTTGAATCCCACGGGGGTGAGACAATTGAAAATTGTCCCAGCGAGAGATATAACTCTCTGTCTGAAACATTGTTATTGTTGATAATAGAATAACACTGAGCAGTAGAATTATAAATATTCAACAACAGGTAAATCATTGATTAAGCTAAGTAGAGCAGTATTCTCTATACAGTTCATTCCAGTTATAACTTGATAAAGCAGCAAGTTATTTATTCAATAAGGAATATGAAGAACATGTATATCATTTATCCAACTAGGATAAAATAGACAATATATCATCAATCATTGATTCTCGTAATTCAAACCTAAGCAAATATACTACACGGCTGATTACATTTTACAATCATACTTATGCCCTGAGGAGATGAGGTATACCGCTCATGCTCCAACCGACCATTGCAAAATCAAAATCGGTACCATACATAGGTCAATAGAAGAGCCAGATTCCCATGACCTCATCTTCCTCAGTCAGTATGAGGAACAACATGCAAGACATCTCGTGTCTCTGCCAAATAGCTTTCCAGGGTATACTGGCAACTTCGCTATTAGAGTTACAGTGGCATGTTGTACTCTCTTTGTAATCGAGAGATTTCTTGTTTATCTCACATCGATTCAGCATTAACATCATCATCAGGAGATTAGTGATACATCATCCTGACATATTCATATAATGAAGGATTGAGAGATTTAATGTTTATCTCACATCAATTCCTCCATTAGGGCGTAAGGATATTCACGCCCATTACCCCCACATACTCAAAAGTATGCTCTCTAGGAGTTCCCTTAGGAAAACCTGTTTCACCATCACCTAACTCCTGACGATGATGGATCTATGGTCAGGGCTCTACATGATATCATTTCACTTGATTAATTAAGTACATTACATCATTCTTTTAACAACAGGCATGTATTCAAACATAAACCATTATAATAATTGCTATAAAGAATGAGTACTATTTCTATCAAGTTCATTTCATAGCTTTATTAACATTGGGATCTCAATCCCTAATCATCTCATCATCATGATTCAAGAATATGGGTGTTCAAACCCTTAGATCATCAAAATACTTGTTACAACTTTAACAGGTAACTTATTGCCATTAAGTCATCTGTCAATGTAAACATGATAATTGCAGTGCAAGTATTTCACATGGCTCCTACATCCTATCAATCTCTTTTGTTACCTTTCACTAGGCAACATAGCATATCATTGCTTACAAGGCTCATAAAGTACTTTCAATAAAAAAAGCATCATAGCTCATACCTGGCTATGCTCAATATCTCATAAAACCCGCATGATTAGTACAAATGATAACAGATACATTAATTTCATATCAGCATATTGCAAAATAATTATGACATCATTATTCAAGGGTTACACCACTATACCCTTACTAGGGTTAGGGTTTCCCTTTTCATTTTTATTAGGGTTAATCATACCCTTAGCTCAATTATGATAAATGACTCATCATTTCATTATCCAACCTTAGAGCTTCATGTTACAAAGTATAGCCCAGAATTAGGGTTACACATTCTTATTTACCTTATTTGAAATTAGGGTTTACTATTCACATCACATCACCCTAGATTAGGGTTTACTATTCACATCACATCACCCAAGATTAGGGTTTATTATTCACATCACATCACCCTAGATTAGGGTTTACTATTCACATCACATCACCCTAGATTAGGGTTTACTATTCACATCACATCACCCTAGATTAGGGTTTACTATTCACATCACATCACCCTAGATTAGGGTTTACTATTCACATCACATCACCCTAGATTAGAGTTTACTATTCACATTTCATCTCCCTAGATTAGGGTTTACTATTCAAATCACATCACCCAAGATTAGGGTTTGTATTCAACAATCCACAATTAGGGTTTACTACTCATTCCAAGTAGGAGTGATCATCAAAGTACCCTAAATTAGGGTTTCTCATGTCATCAT
The DNA here is from genome assembly GCA_963693085.1 of Alisma plantago-aquatica. NCBI lineage: Eukaryota > Viridiplantae > Streptophyta > Magnoliopsida > Alismatales > Alismataceae > Alisma > Alisma plantago-aquatica. The sequence goes on from OY856412.1 coordinate 52,703,721, forward strand.
TATAAATTAAGATCATACCATCATCATGTATTATGATTTTACCTATCAATGCCCGCAATCAGGGTTATGATTCATTAACCTTCATAATTAGGGTTTCATGATCTCACTATAAAGGATCATACCCTAATTAGACATTCATTCATATTGGAAATCCACTACTTGATTATCATTCATGTAAGAAATCTTTTCTCGCTCTCATCCTCTATAGGTTGATATTTACTTCAGCCTTGATAAGGATAAGTCAACTCAATCTTGAAGAAGGATTGACATCATGGTTTATGTCATTATCACCATGATTGTTAAAGCTTAACTATTCAAAGGGTACTAATCACCCTATCCCATTAAAGGTACCATTATTATAAACACCATTAATTTACATCATGTAATTGTTCACTTAAACAATTGACCTTTATTCCCTTTAAGTGTTCATACAATTTGATTAATTACCTTCCAAAAGATCTTGGTCACTTAGACCTCAAACGGTCTTGACCAATCAGACCTCAAACGGTCTTGCTCAAAAAAACCTCCAAACGGTCTTGAACAAACCAATGAAACCGTTTGGTAAAGTTCAATTTTGAAACCGCATGAACTCAACCGGTTTGGGATCGTTTTCTCCCAAACGGTCTTGAGACCGTTTGGTCCAAACCTCCTCAAAACCGCATGGACCAAAGATAGTCTCAACAAGTCAAATTGAATCAGGGTTTCCAATGTTGGTTCCTTCAACCATTGAATTCATGTAACCAATCATCAATTGGACCTATCACCATACTTCAATTGAGTTGAATAGGTCAATCTTTAACTGATTTGACCCTCAATTGATCATCAATTAGGGTTTGAAATCGATGATCCTTCCACATTAATCAATGTGTAACCAGTTACTTTAAAACTATTGAACCATCATCCAAATTGGACATGACCTGAACCCAAACAGTCTTGAGGTCATTTGGATGACCTCCAAACTGTCTTGAGACCGTTTTCCCATCTCATCACCCAAATCCATGTCATCCAATTAGGGTTTGGATCACTAGATCGATCACCAAATCAACATTTGATTGCAAATCAACTTGGTATCTTTAGATCTTCAAACACCTAACCATACTCAACCCTAGACCTCCAAACCGTCTTGAGTGACCCCCAAATGGTCTTGAGACCGTTTGGGTTGATCCCCAAACGGTTTTGAAACCTTTTGGGTCAATCAACCCAAAACATCAACTTATTCAATTGCAAAATCAGCACTTAGCCGATTAGGGTTTATACCATATCTTTGGATCTTCAAACACTTAACCATACTCAACCATAGACCTCCAAATGGTCTTGGGTGACCCCCAAACGGTCTTGAGACCGTTTGGGTGATCTCCAAATGGTTTTGAAACCGTTTGGGTCAATCAACCCAAGTTTCTAAATCAATCAATTTGGAAACCAGCACTTAACCCGATTAGGGTTTGGTGATTGATGGACCTTCAACTCATGAACCAACTAGAACTAATCAATTATATTTAGTGGATCATTAACCAAAATTATTAGCAAAAAATTTCCAAATGGTCAACCCTGGTCAACACCTCCAAATGGTCTGAAACCGTTTGCTCTCATGCGGTTTGGTGAAACCATTTCATCTGAAACGGTTTGAAATCGTTTGCTCCCAAACGGTTTGGGAAACTGTTTGAGCAACTAAGGAGATCGTTTGACCTGGGATTTTTCTTTGGATAAACATCTAGGATGACGTCATCATCTTCTTACTCCGTTCAACCAAGAACAACAATCGTTTTTCATGGGAATTTCAGCAATGAACCAAAAGAGTATCAAATAGAAAAGAATAACCAACGATTATCATAGAAATGGATGCAATAGCAATGATTAAGGGTTTGAGTTATAAAATACACCTCTAGAAATGATCCCAAGCTCCAAGATCCACGGATCTAATGGTGGATGGAGTTCCAACAACTGTCCAAGCTCCGTCCTTGAGCTTTTGGATGAAAAAGATGGCTAGGATTGGAAATCGGGTGAAGAAAACCAATAATCAAGCATTGATTTAGGGTTTTCACTATGAATCCGAGATAGAAGATGATCAAAGCTTACCAACAGGTTATGATAGTCCTTCTCCTTCTCTTGAGATCTCCCTTGATCGGCCAAAGCAAGGTGATAAAAGAAAACTAGGAAAAGATCCTTAAGTGGGTAGGAAAAAGGATATACATAAGGGGTTTTTCAAGGAAAGAGAAAAAGAATTATTTTCCTTAAATTCCAAAATAATTTCCACCAAATCCCCCTCCATTTCTTGGACACGAATCCATCTTCATGTTCTTTCATAACCTCTTCATTATCCAAGAATTAATGGAAAAGGAATTAAGCACCTTAAAGAATTTTATATTAATATCCAACCTTTTAGTGGATATTACTTTTTATTATCTTAATGTGAGTGGCTTCCACTCAACCAAGATCTTTTTGTTCCATAGCAAGTCACAAGCTCGTCCAAAACTATTGCAAACACATCCTTCAACTTTTGGTTGAAGGGCTCCTGAATTAATTTATTTCTTTTTGCATTACATTAAACTAAAGTTCCATATATGCTTAAATCTTGATTATTTTAATGTCAAGATTCTCTCTCCTCCAAGATAACTCAAATGAGGCACCCCTCTCATTTTCTTTGCTCTACTTGATGCCACGAAACATGATAGACCCTCTAGAGATGACATATTGCATATTGAACCCTAGATTTTGGGTAAATTGCACATTACACCAAAACTAGGTTTTAATGCATAAGGATTGCTCTACAAACTTTATCTTGATGCCCAAGCTTGTGGAAACCATACCACTACATCATATTCATTCTTATGATGTCTCAACATCATAGGAACATCTTATCATGTGGAATTTGCAAGTTAACCCCTCAACTTGGGTAATTTACACTTTAGTCCAAAATTAACAAAATAATGTTTCCACATTATTCAAAAGGGATTGAAATTGAAATATAAGTTCCTCAAGAGCCTTAATTACTTTTCAAAAGATAAGAGCAAACATCTAATCATCTTTTTTAAGCAAAACATCTAGGGTTAGTACATAACCCAAGTCAGGGATGCTACAACTTAAGAATATTGTGAACCATGTTTAGTAACAACAAATAATACTAGAGATGCTTACAAAAGAGATTCTTTTGACCTCTAGTCTAAACTACAAATATAAATGATGTTCGACTAAAATAGTTTTGTACATCATCAACAGAAGAATCTTAGTTATAATTTACTATCTACCACCATTTAGGTTTGTGGAAATTCTAACAATATATTTATAGTTGACCAATTATCAGATAATGTCTTTACATGCCGAAGGAAATCATTGAAAGTTTATAGAAGAAGTTATAAATTGGACTAAACATTCATATGCCCATGTAATTGTTAATATTTTATGTGGACTTATGCTCGTGAATTATTAAGAGGTTCTTTCTTATAAATTGATATGAATATACATAAACTAGGTCCTTTTCCATAAATTAATGATGTTGCTATAAAAATATTTTGAACATGAACAATACTTTGAATGTTATAAGATGGAGATTCACCAAAATTTCAATATTGATAATGACAAGTAAGTCATGAACACATTGATTTAGAATTGTGTCAGTGATAATCTTATGTTTGTGGCATGAAAAGTTAGCAAAACAAAGACAAGAAGTTTGTAATTATAACACAGGGTGAAGGGCTCGATACATTGTATTAAGGAACATCTTCAACTTTTTCATTATAACCAGAATGCAAAACATCATATCAATAAAAAAAGAAATCATATGATGTTGTATCAAGTTTTTTCTTATTTAAGATATATAGATCAAGTTTCAAACCAAGAAAATCATTAATATTTCTATGTATTCATATATGAGTACTACTCAAGAATACTATGTTGTTTTTAAACTAAACAAAGTCTTAAGACTATCACTTATAATCATAAATTTTTTGTTTATGCTACAACATGAAGTAGAGTTAGTTTGTCCACTTACTCCTGACCAATCAAGGAAAAAAACTCTTCACTAATATTATGTTGATGATCAAAACATCCTGGATAATTAGTGATGACATAGTTAGAAAGAAGGTACAATTGTAAATTGGATGTGAGATCTACTCATATAAGAAGGTGTCTCTCCAATAACAAGTTACGAAATGTTATACTAAATATATGTTTATGCATGCGTACAAAGTGTTGCTTATGTAAAGTTAGTGATAAAAAACCAAGTTCTAACCAATGTGTGACTAAAGTAAGAGATGAAAAATACATAAAACAACAAATATATTAAAAAATACCATCAAATTCTAATCAGGAAATATGCAAATTTCTTTGTAACTAGTAGATATGACAAGGAACTCACTTTTAGGTGCAGCTAGCTTCTTGGATGTGATAGAAAATGTATGAAAATGCTTCATTATCATGAACCATGCCTTTATCAACATCCTCAACATGTTGTAGAATAGATAAGGTGGCACTCTATGGCTGAACAATATTAAAAACAATTAGTGGTGAGAAAAAGTAGAGAAGTCAGTATCATCTTGTATGGATATTAGATTAGTAATGATCTTATCATGTATTCAACTTATATCTATATAATGGACTATACCTATGTAATTTTCACTCAAATTCAGGACGAATGCCAATTTCACAATAATTCATATGTGCTATGCATTTTGTGTTAGTGAAGCATTCTTCTGGGATTAACATATATATGATACTCTAAAACTAACATGGTTTACTTCCACCCCTACATCTACAACATGTTAGTGATCCTGTTCCAGATATATGTTGTTGGATCTCTTCTCACCCCAACCCCAACCTAAATGACCAACTGCAAATTTCAGATATGTTCTACTAGATTTTGCATTGTAGAAATATCTAAGACAAGTCGTGTAGACATGTTATTTAGTGGTATATATCTATGCAACATTTCATGTGTCGTGTTTGAAATATCCCTTTCTAGTATTAGGTAGAGAGTAGTCCAGAGGCCTACTTCAAGTATCAGTTAAATGAATCAAGGTGAGAAGGTGACCAAAGTAAGTCTACAACTATACATTTTGGAAACAGAAACTAGGTCTTAAAATCAAGCCAATGATATACGTAGCACTCTATCATTTTAAATAATAGAATGAATAAGCGTGAACAATGAGGGACTAGGGAGACTATAGAAGAATTTAGACTTTTCATGTTTATATGGAATGTCAAAAGTAACTAGTTCTGGATATAATATATTACCTTGCTCGAAGCATTTTGCACATGCAATCCCTGAACACGACATTCCAGTTTCAACTAAAATAGTACAACCAATTAGAGAATTATATGATCAAGATGAATAGACATGATTGGATTAGATTGAATGTTAATATAACAAAGCACTTAAACTATCCCTGGGGTAGTAGTATTATAGGAACTGAAAGTAATAGGATATTTTTGTACAAATGAAAGACAACAAGCGTTAGGGAATTACAATGATGACTGGAAATGCGGCAGTCCAAACGGGATGCAAAATTGATATCAAGACAACTTGCAATGTGGACAAGAGCATGAATTAAATAAATCAGGTGTTAGCTACACGTGATGTAACATGCCTTGGAGAGTTGGAGCGGTCACAGTTCTCAGCTGTGCACCATATCGAGCACATGAGGCATGTGTTCAGCCTAATATATGATAATTGTATCATAGACTAAGGATGAGAATTTAACTGGTATGCATTACTTTAATTGGTCCTACACGTTCCCTAGCAACACTCATTGAGTTTTCCTACAAAAGGGGGCATGGTCACGCTATCATCAGAGCAAAGAATATCTATTCCAGTATGCCATGAATGTTCTGGTGTATATGGTTAGTTTATTTATGAACTGAGAAGGTTCTACACTGTCCCGCAGGCTTACGGTCGTGATCTTGAATCATGTCAATGGCCTTGTTTGCTGGAATGATGACGGATCCGCAAATTTAGGGTGACGGCGACCTCATCTTTAGGATTTAGGGACGCCGTGGAAGTGTGGCAACCTCGCCAGTGGGATTCAGGGGCGGCACCATCGAGCAGCCCTCGTACATCGATTTGACGGGGTTGGATGATATCCTAGGACAAATAAATCAATGGGAGAGAATATTGTTGTATTATTCTGAAGATGAGGAGAGGACGTGTTAGAGAGAATATGTAGTGGCCTCTCATCGTTGGCGCGTAGAACTGAAATGGAGAGACTGGTGGGTAGGGCAGCGCCATAGAGATGAAAAAAGGGATAGTCGACTAGTGATCATTGTGGAAAGTCTGGGTGAATGCCAAAAATTGGAAAAGGCGTACTGCGGTCTTTTGTTTTCAGCGCCCAAGATCTAAAATGCAAATGATTTTACTAAAAAAGAATTGGCATCAAATACTTTTGGAAAATGAGTAAGACGATAAATGAATGAATGGGCGTTTAGGATGTGCCGATTTCTATATATACAAATGCCAGAATCAGTGTGCTCTTTGCGTAAGACGTATATCATAATATGTAATGGCAATTGGATAGAAAAAGCCAGATAAACAAAGGCGAATACAATAAATGCCACTAATGGACATATTTGCAGTAGTGTGATACATTAAGATGTAAAGAGCTTAATGTATTTTATAAGTGTAGGCCAATGTACCTTGAGAAAAGGATTGAGCCAACTTAATAAATTATGATGTAATCAATATCCTAGTGAGTATGAGAGAGAAACTCATATTATGTGTGATAATCATTTAATGATAAATGATGAGAAAAAACAAGTATGATTGAATACTTATGATATCAATATATGCTCATAATATGTGTGGAGCTATGAATTAGGATTTTGATTCTTGATAATATGAACTTAAATACCTAATCGGCTAAAAAAGGAAACCCTAACCCTAATAATGGGAAGGTTGTATTTATGTTGTATTGCATGGTGATGATTTGTACTTGATATTGTTTTTATCATGAAATACTAACTATGCAGGTATCATGAGATGATGAGCATAGCCAGGTATGAGCTATGATGTTTCATATGATACAGATTAAATGTGTCGTGTGAGCCATGTGAAATACTTGTGCAACAAGTATAATGTATACCTAGTTCTGAGGACCTAGAGTTAATAGTTACCTGATAAGAGGTGATAATATTTGGTGATGAACTACGGGTTTGAATACCTAGATCTAGCAATCATGATGATGATAATGTTAAGGGATGATAATCCCCAATAATGTGATAAGAGACTGAGATCCCGAGTGTTATACACTCAATGTGTTCTAAAGATTATGAAAGTACTTGATAAATGTATTACACCTTTCTTTGTAGCATCTGTTATAATTCATACGTGTAACTTGGTCGATGCTAAGATATTATAATGTAACTAATTAATCAAGTGGAACCCTATCATGTAGTTTCCCTGGCCATAGATGCATTTAATGTCAGAATTTACTGAATGGAGAAATGAGTTTAACTCTGAGAGTATATTTTTAAATATGTGGGAGTGATGGGCGAAAATATCCTTACGTCCAAATAGGGATTGATGTGTGATATTTCCCTCATACCGGGGTTGTTGTGTGATCTCCCCAAAGAAAATATACCAGGGTTGCTGTGTGATCTCCCTGAAGAGAGTGCATGTTGCGTATGTAACTCTACAGTGAAGATGCCACTATACCCTGGCAAGCTAATTGCAGTTTGACACGTGATGTCACTGCCAGTAGTCTCATACTGACCGAGACAGGTGAGGTCTTGGAACCCGGTTCTTCCTTTGACCTTGTGTAGTATCGATTTTGACTAAGAGGTGGTCGGTTGGAGCATGAGTGGTATATCTCATCTCCTCAGGGCATAAGTGTGATGGTAAATATGTAATCAACCGTGTAGCGTATTTGCTTAAGGATTGAATACGAAAATATTGGTTGATGTTACATTACTTTTATACATCTTAAATGGATAGATGTTATATGTGTTCTTCATATTCTTTATAAAGTGAATAGATGATTTATTGTTCTATCATAGATAGTTGGATTGCTTTAAAACATGATATCGCTCTGTTCTCACTAGTACAGAACCGACCTTTGGTGTTGGTTATTTAAGGCCTTTGGTGACGGTTAAAAAGTGACACATATGTAGGCGATGCTGAAAGGTGAACTCTTAGGAGTCGGTTTGAAAACCGATGTACAGAATCCTTCACGCCATCCAAAATGCGCCAGTAGGGGCACTATAGGCATCGATTATTAGTGGGGAAACCAATGCCAGAACCCTTCACGCCACAAAAAGGGCGCTAGCAGGGGCACTATAGGCGTCGGTTATTAGTAGGGAAATTGATGCCCAAACCCTTCACGCCACAAAAAGGGCTCCATCCAGGACACCATAGGCATCGATTTCTTAGTAATAACCGACGCCTTATCACCGAGTTGTCTGGCCACATTAAGCGGCATTTTTTTTCTATTAACCGACGTTGTAAGCCTTTATTGTTGGTTTTTGACTAATAACCGACGCCTATGTTTTGATTTTTTTTTCTTATCAGTTTGCAGGCCTGTTGTGGCTGGTCAGCAGGATGTAGAAACCTACAGTTCAGTTTTGAACTGTAGGTTTACGACATCCATTGATATCAGCCAGCAATAGGCCACAAACCTACAAAATTAACAAGATTCATTTTCACACATTTAGCAACCTACAGTTCCATTCAATTTTCACATTCACACATACAGATACATTCATGTAGCAACCTGCAGTTCCTTTCATTTTCACATTCACACATGTAGAAACATTCAGACACATGTAGAAACATTCATGTAGAAACTTGTAGTTCCATTCATTTTCACATTCACACATGTATAAACATTCTTTAGTCATTATCACTATCAACATCCCAATTATATTTTAAAACCCCCACTACTTGTATGGCTTTTTCCCATTCTTCTCTTACATCATTTAATTCTTTCATCATATAGGGAGCATGTATATCTAGTAAGGCCTTACCGGTAGTGGGGTCAGTTTTAAACACCTGCAAAGAGAATGATGTATATATATAATTAATAATATATAAATAAGATTGATATATTTAATATTATCTAATGAGACTATATATAATACCTCATGTATGGTATCGATGCCTACTGCGGCATGTTTGATAATCATGTGCATAAATCACATCACATAGTATGCACATGCCCAACCGTTGTCTTGTGTAGCACACTATAAATTGAAACATACAAAATATTAAAAAATACAACTAAGCACAGTTCACATAAATAATATATACATTGGAGTCGAAAACTTACTTCCATGTTCTCCCAAATTATTGACTGGTTCTTTTTCCTGGGGACCTTTCCTCCAGCCTTTTTAAACTCATGTAAACCCCTACATGTTAATGAGATATAGTAAATTATATAATTAAATAGTAATGTAATAACAGATATTAACGGATATAAAAATGAAATATTCTCAACAGAACAATGCCATTTTCATTGCATGTCCATATGTTGGATTCAATTTAGTCCCCTTAGGATCTAGATAATAGACAGTGAACGTCCCGGGGACAATAACTAGTAACTCCCAATGCGTACCCCTAGAGGTAAAAAAGTTAAAAATTAATAACTCAAAATCCACAATAAAAATGTAATTTTCTTAAGTCCAAATTATAAGGAAAGTAAACTTACTGCACATTGAATGGAGCTATTATCACCGTCTTCTTATTTTGACCAAAATTTGTAAAAGTATCATAGCAGTATTGTTGAACTGATGAAGGGTCTTTAGCTACTAGACTAATCAAAGATGGAATCAAAAATTCTACATGTTCAAATGAAAAATCTGCACATATCTTGTCAAAGTAGCTGCAAAACATGTATTACGTATGCATTAATATATAAGAAACTAGATCACCGGATCCTACACAAGGTATATGGATGTATAAAAAAGATCTCACCTTATCCATAGCTCTATCATAGATGTATTCAACCAATCATAGCCAAACAACTCCAAAATATCTTATATAAATAGTTTGTTTTTGTATGATTGACCTCCAGCATCCGCATCTATACAAACAGTTATAGGGCAATTTATATCATGTTCGCCTAACCATACTGCCATACCCCTACAATTAGGACCTAACGGGGCAGGTAGGTCCTGTGGAACCCTACTTGGTAATGTAGGAGGTGGAGGTGGAGGCCTAGATGCTCTGGTGTCTTCGTTTTAACTTGTATATATAATTTCAGATCAATTGACCTCGTATATACACACTAACAATTTAACGTAATGTAAATTTACCATACAATTTCAATATAGACGACATCCGCTTTCGGCCACAATATCACTCCACCTTCTGTCTCACCAAGCATTTCATAATCTGGGTGGGCATATGGCAATGGAAGATCCATCTAACTGGGGAATATATGTAGCGGTCTCACACGAACCCAACCATCTAGTAATGGAGACTAATGAAACATTTCTTCTGGAAGGGATGGGTAAGTCGACACCTCTGCAATGACATATTCTTTACTTTTTAAACGACATGGCTTCAACCCCTACAAATTTACGTAAAGAATGTTATATACATATCATCTTGAAAACATATCATCTTGAAAAGACTAGCTACTATGTCATAAAAATACTTACAGCGGATGTGCTAGGTGGTGGGTCTACATGATTGCTCCCAGCCTCTACAATAGGAGTAGAGTGGGACGCCATAGGTACTGTCTGAGTGGCAGTCAGAGATGCCCACCACTTGCTCATATTGCTTCATGGAGTGTCTTATCAACTACTTCCTTGACTCTCTTATCAACTACTTCATCGACTCTCCTATCAACTATCTTATCTACCTATACATGGATAAAAGAAATGTTAGCTTCTGATTATTGAATTCCCTTTTCCAGTAACATTCTAAAAAATGAATAGGTTACCTCATCTTGTGAAATTCTTGCTTTTGGGACATGTTTGTGCTGGGATGGCCCAAAGAACACTTTGATGCCCACACCAGCGCCTGCACCCCTAACACATCCATGATGCTCTTGTGATAACCTCCAATTTTTGGATGATTATCTTAGTCTTTTCCTTAGTTTTCCACACTCTTTCTTAATTAAAATTAGACATATTATTCCACACTTTTTCTTAATTAAAATTAGACATAATACCTAAATATTCCCTCCTATTTTAAATATACTATTAGGCTAACTTTTCCCTCTTATATTTGTAGAAAATCACACAAAAAATCATAAAAGACTCAACTAGCCTCAAGACCGTATGGAGTCACATGGTCCTAGGACCGCATGAAGCCAACCGGTCCTGAGACCGCATGGAGTCACACGGTCCCAAGACCGGATGAAGCCAATCGGTCTCGAGACCACATGGAGTCACACGGTCCCAGGACCACATGAAGCCAACTGGTCCCAAGACCGCATGGAGTCACACGGTCCCAGGATCGCATGAAGCCAACCGGTCCCGAGACCGCATGTAGTCACACGGTCCCAGGACCGTATGAAGCCAACCGGTCCCGAGACCGCATGGAGTCACACGGTCCCAGGACCGCATGAAGCCAACCGGTCCTAAGACCGCATGGAGTCACATGGTCCCAGGACCGCATGAAGCCAACCGGTCCCGAGACCGCATGGAGTCACACGGTCCCAAGACCGCATGAAGACAAACGGTCTTGAGGCCCAAACGGTCTTGAGACCCAAACGGTCTTAAGGTCCAAACGGTCTTGAGGCCCAAACGGTCTTGAGATACAAACGGTCTTAAGGTCCAAACGGTCTTGAGGTCTAAACGGTCTTGAGGTCCAAATGGTCTCCAAACTGTTTGGACTTCACTTAAGGCCTATAAATAAGACCCCAAGGGTCCTTCAAAAGATATCAAGTTTCAGACGTCCAGAGGCTGCCTCAATCACTCCAGAGAAAATCCGACTTCCATCCTCTGCCCAGGGGCTGCCGGTCTGAGACCCATACTCCATCTTGAAGCTACTTTCTCTCTCTCTGCCAAAGAAGGTGGGAAGAGTGAGATCTCGTCATCGCGCAACCTGTGAAGCTGGTGGATCGTTTCTCTCTCTCCAAGGGGTTGACTTTCCTCTCTCCTTTGTGGGGATGATGCTCTCTCTCTCTATTCTTTCCACCTTCTTTGTCCTAGTCATGAGCGAGTAGTCTCTCTCACTAGGGTGCGGGGAGTAGCCCCACTACCCATGTTTTCATATCATATAAATGTAATCCATATTTTTTAATATAGAGTTTATATCTTTTCAGTTCAACATCAAACGTTTAATGAATACTTGTTGCTTGATCCCCAACTTGTGTTATCTTTTATCTTTTAGTATGAATTGTCTACGTTTGTACTATTAGATTCGAAACTCGTTTGTATGTTGGTTCTTGGTGCATGTATCCACCATGTGCTTGTTTCGGTATCTAGGAGTGCTTTTGCGAAGTGGAGTAAACTCACTTCCAAATGTTGTACTTTCATACTATGAAATGGAATCAGTTGACGTATAAAAGTACAACTTTGGTAAGTCGAGGAACACACTTTGAGAAGGGAATGATGCAAAGCAGTTGACCATTCGTTCGGGGATGGCTGGTGTTGCATCATTCCCACACTTCTCGTATTTAGTTCTCCGAAAGGAAACTAAGTCTACAAAGATACTAACTGACTAAACTCTTGTTGCAGGTTATTTTTTATTTTGCATGTCTTGATTCATGTGTAGTGGCGGTGAAAAACCGATCACACCCTAGTGACTCCTTATCATTGTTTAACTTCTTTAGTTTTACTTGATTTCTTTACTTTACATGTTCTTAGTTTAAAACAACAAAACCAACCTTTCGATCTAAGTGCCTACTATTAAGAGACTAAGTGAGACTCTAACGTTTTCCATCTTGTTGCTTGCAACAAGACCGTTGTCCTGAGGATTCGACCCTTAACTATACTACGATAAGACTTCCACGTATCTTAGCATTCGTGGGTGGAGTTCTCTATCTATAATAAGCAAGGCTAAACCTAAAGACTTACTATCTTTAGGATTTTTAGTTGGTGCACGCAATTCCACGTAAGTGGAAGCTCCATCAAAAATTGGCGCCATTGCCGGGGACAACGGAACGTTTTAATTTCATTTAGTATCTTTCTAGTTGGTTAGGGTTTTACACTTTCTTTTTAATCATTAGTCTATATCTTCTTGAAACCATTATATCTCTTCCATCATCTAAAAGGTGTTTTTCTTTTCTCTACTCAGGTAGAAAACATGTATGCGATCATCGCATAACCTCAGATTCTCCCCTGATCCAGAGTACGACTCTAAGGTAGAGAGAAGCTTCCACCGTCGTATTAGACTCAATCGCCAAAGAGCCAGGCAAATGGCTGAAGATCAACGCCAGGCTGCATTTGTGATGGATAGGGTCAACGCCGCCATCGTCGCTCAAAGGGCACAACTCATCATTGATACTCTTGCCCAGATTCAAGCAGAGATTCGTGCGGAAGAACAGGCCCGTATCAGAGCTGAAAATGAGGCAGCAACCCAAGATGCTCAGTTGGAACTAAGGAACAAGCAGCTGAGGGATTATGCTGTCCCAAAGAACTACGAAGACAACCATTCAGTCCGACCTCCGATCATCAACATTCCTAACTTTGAGATCCGGACCCAATGGATTCAGATCATGCATGTCATCTCATTCTCTGGGGGTTCTAGAGATGACCGCATGGATCATCTAAAGAGGTTTAAGGCACTGTGCCGCCTGGTCCCGCAAGCCGGAGTCACTTTTTATGCAATAATGCTTAATCTGTTTCACTTCACTCTGTCTGGGAGAGCTCTGAGCTGGTATAACTCACTTGACAGGGAGCCAATAATCACCACCTGGGCTCCCCTGGAAGAAAAGTTCTTGGAGAAGTTCTTTCCCCCTTCACTGACTTACGAGATCAGGGGGCAGATTAATCACTTCTCTCAACTTCCCGGAGAATCCCTTGCTAAAGCATGAGAAAGGTTCAAAGAGCTTTTGCGAAAATTCCCGCATCATGGAATCTCCCAGAACTAATTGATAGAAACTTTCTATAGGGGAGTGAGTGATGATATCAAGCAATTTTTGGATTCCTCATCTGGAGGAAACTTTATGAGAAAGAATTATGAGGACGCCTAGAAAATAGTCACACTCGGAGCTGAGAATCATTCCAACTGGGGACGATCAGCTGGCAAAGGTGTCCTCAAGGTCTATAAAGCCGAAGAATCAATAGAGATGAAAGCTATTACTGAAGCCTTGAAAACCATACCTCATAAGCAACAAGCTCTCGAGACTTCTCTTGGAGAGTTTTACAAGAAGAAAAATCCTCTGGTTCAACAAGTCAAGGCTGCCACAGGAACATGTGAAGCCTATCATGCATCTGACCATCCAACCCTCTCATGCGGTATGCTTTATAATGTGATGATGGATCTGCATCCACCACCACAACACTATGAACCTATCACTGACCAGTCTGAAGAACAACTGCCAGAACAAGTCAACTATATCCATTCCATCCTTGGACAAGTCTATTACAATCCTAATCAACCAAGGAACCACCCAGGATTCCAATATGAGAACCCTGTTGGGACTGCAAATCTGCAACACCAGACGCAGGGAGGATCCTCTAGAAGGTTACCACCTGGATTCCCAAACAATTTCAATCAAAACCAAGGGAATCCCAGGAATAACTTCCCGAGAGCTAACTACCCCAGAAACCAATCTGCTTACTATCAGTATACTCATCCTCCTCTACATCCACAACTGCACCCTCAGTTGCAGCAACCTCAGCTAGCGCTGCCACCACAACAACCTCAACAAGGACAACCACAACTTCCTCAGAAAAATACTCCTTCTCAGCTGGAAGATGAAATGACCTTGATAAGACAAATGTTGCAATCCCAACAAACTATGCTCGCTAATCAACAAGCGCAGCAAAAGGCAGTGGAAGCTTAGCTTGCCCAGATTGCTGCACAACTGAAGCCTCCAGTAGGCACATTTGCAGGGTAGCCCGAATCGAACCCTAGGCATGGACATAATAGGCCTGAACAGTTGAATGCTGTTACCACGAGATCTGGACGCACTCTTCATGAAACCACAAGGATCACTCTTGATAATGATGATACACCTACTTTTATGACGAATGAGAACCTGCAGTAAGGAACAGAGAAGTCCACAGAAGGCGCAAAGAGCAAAGATAAAGAACAAGTGTCCACTGAGCCAGAAATCTTGCAATATAAACCAAGGATCCCATATCCGGGTAGACTGTGAGAAATGAAAATGGATACCAGGTTCCAAAAAATCAAGGAAGCGATGAAGAAATTTTACATCGATATCCCGCTCCTTGATGCTCTCTCCGAGGTACCGGCTTGGGAAAAATACCTCAAAACTCTATTATCAAGGAAGTACATCACCGAGGAACAGGAAACTATCAAGCTTGCCTAAACCACCTCTGATATCATCCTCAATAAAATGCCAAAGAAGAAGGACTCAGGTTCCTTCGACATTCAATGCTGTATTGGAAATGCATCTACCAAAAAGGGACTAGCCCTAAGGGCCAGTATATCCATTATGCCCTATTCTATGTGCAAACGATTAGGTTTTACCAAATTGCTGCCTACAGCAATGACAATTCAATTAGTTGACTCTACCATCACCGCACCTCTGGGGATCATTGAAGATATTCCAGTTAGGATAGGCAAGGATGCCTATATCCCGTGCGACTTCGTTATCATGGATATCAAATAAGATCTGTGATACCCAATAATTTTTGGCAGACCTTTCCTCGCTACTGTCAGGGCGCTTATCGATGTTGAAGTTGGTACCATCATTCTGAGACTCGGAAAAGAAGCAATTCAATTCCGAGTTCTTAATAGCATGAAAGGCCCTAACATCCAAAAGGAGGTCTTTCTTCTTGACGCAGTACAACAAATGTCTCAATTAGAAATATCCGACCCAGCTGACGAACTAGAGAATGTTCTAACCAATCCGGATGTCGAATTCTCTACGAATGAACTGGTTTAATAGTGTCTGCAACACTTGGAAAAGACCGAAGAAGCACCGACGACCACTTTTGAAGAACTCAAAGCGGTCACCATTATAGAAGCAACTGAGCCACCTAAGGCCCCTAAAATGAAAACTTTACCCATGGGGCTTAAACATGTTTTCTTGGACGAGAAAAAATTATGTCCAGTTATCATCAGCTCCAACCAAACAGAACACCAGGAGGAAAGGCTTTTGGAAGAACTGAAGAAACACAGAAAGGTCATTGGATATAAGATAACTGACCTGGTGGGCATAAATCCTGCCATATGCATGCACATACTTCCAATGGTTGAAGAATTCAAGGCATCTCGCGAACATCAGAGGAAACTGAACCCTAATCTCAAAGAGGTGGTTCGCCTGGAGGTCCTCAAATTACTTAAAGCTGGCATAATCTACCCTATCTATGACTCCCAATGGGTCAGCCCTGTCTAGGTTGTTCCTGAAAAGGGAGGCACTACTGTCGTGCTTAACGACAAAAATGAGTTAGTACCCACCAGGACTGTAATAGGGTGGAGGATGTGTATTATTATAGGAAGCTGAACAAAGCCACGAGGAAAGAGCACTACCCTCTACCCTTTCTCGATGAAGTCCTGGAGCGTTTAGCTCATCAGAAATATTTATGCTATCTTGATGGTTATTCCAGGTTCTACCAAATACCCATACACCCGGAAGACCAAGAAAAAACTACCTTCACCTGCCCATTTGGAACGTATGCCTTTAGAAGAATGTTGTTCGGGTTGTGTAACACACCCGCTACGTTCCAACGGTGTATGTCCGCCATCTTCTCCGGATTAACTGAATCCATCACACAAGTGTTTATGGATGATTTCTCAGTTTATGGAGATTTCTTCGATAACTGTTTAATCAACCTTGGACAAGTTCTACAACGTTGCGAGGAAACGAACCTTATCCTGAATTGGGAGAAATGCCATTTCATGGTAACTGAAGGTGTCGTCCTCGGGCACCGGGTGAGTGACAGAGGGATCGAGGTCGATAAAGCAAAAATTGATGTTATCTCGAAACTGTCGCCACCGAAAGATATAAAGGGAGTAAGGGCTTTCTTGGGTCATGCGGGGTTCTACATAAGATTCATCAAAGATTTTTCAAAGATAGCAAAGCCCATGACCCAACTCCTGACTAAAGATACTGAGTTCATCTTTAACCAAGAATGCATGCAAAGTTTCTCCACCCTCAAAAATGCTTTAATTTCCGCACCTATTCTGAGAGCCCCAGATTGGTCGCAGCCATTTGAAATCATGTGTGACGCAAGCAATTACGCTGTTGGGGCTGTTTTAGGACAGCGGATTGACAAGAAACCCTACGTAATTTACTACACATCAAAAATGCTAGATGAAGCATAGAAGAACTACACTACCACAGAGAAGGAGTTCCTGGATGTCATCTACGCGTTTGATAAATTCCGCTCTTATTTGATTGGATCCAAGGTTATCGTTTACACCGACCATTCCGCCATTCGATACCTGATTCAGAAGCAAGATGCCAAACCCAGACTTATCCACTGGGTGTTGATGCTTCAAGAATTTGATTTAGAAATTAAAGATAAGAGCGGGGTGGAAAACGTTGTAGCCGACCATCTCAGTCGGATTGAAGTGGAAGACGAAGATAAAGTCCCTATCCGAGACTCTCTTCCAGACGACCATTTAATGAAGGCCACCTATGGATTCCCTTGGTATGCGGATATTGTCAATTATCTTGCTACAAGGATCATTCACCCCTCCGCCTCCTACCATGACAAAAGGAAATTTCTCCATAATATAAAGCAATATTATTGGGATGAACCCTACCTGTTTCACCTATGTGCTGACGGACTTTTCCGTCATTGCTTGCCGGAAGAAGAGATTACCCCTGTCCTAGAGCATTGCCATTCAGGACCTACGGGGGGGCACATGAGCGCAAAGAAAACCGCTATAAAAGTTCTATAGTGAGGTTTCTTCTGGCCAACTATAGCAAAGGACTCCTATGGTTTTGTGAAATCTTGCAATAAATGTCAATTTTCTGGCAACATATCCAAAAGGGACGAAATGCCCCTCACAATGTGGCAAGAAATTGAGCTTTTCGACGTGTGGGGGGTAGATTATATGGGACCTTTCCCTTCCTCCTATGGCTTCTCTTACATCTTGGTTGCGGTGGACTATGTCTCAAAGTGGGTCGAAGCTATACCCACTGTGTCCAACGATTCCAAACATGTTATTAAATTGTTCAAAGATATCATTTTACCAAGATTTGGAGTCCCCAGAACTATCATATCAGATGGCGGGACCCATTTCCTTGAATGAAGTTTTGAAGCCCTGTTGAAAAAGTACAGAGTCAACCACAAAGTAGCAACGCCTTATCACCCACAGACCAGTGGTCAGGTTGAGGTATCAAATAGATAATTAAAGGTGATCCTAGAAAAAATAGTTAATCGAAACCGCACTGACTGGTCCACCAAACTCCCCAATTCCCTTTGGGCATACCGAACAACCTATAAAACACCAATCGGGACAACCCCGTTCCATTTGGTGTACGGGAAGTCATGTCATCTTCCAGTAGAACTGGAACACAAAGCCTGGTGGGCCATCAAACAACTAAATTTCGATCTTAAAAGTGCAGGAGAGAATAGACAACTCCAGTTGTAGGAACTAGAGGAGCTCCGAATGACCGCCTATCAGAGTGCCAGAATCTATAAAGAGTAGACCAAAATGTGGCACGACGGTCATCTTAAGAGGAAAGACATCGCCATCGGTGACAAAGTACTCCTTTTTAACTCCAAGCTCAAGTTGTTCCCCAGAAAACTTCGAACAAAATGGTCCGGGCCCTTCACCATAAAGCATATATACCCAACTGGAGCTGTCATAATTGTCGACAATAACGGAGGAGAAAGGACGGTCAACGACCATCGCTTAAAAAGATACTGCACTCCAGAAGGTAAGATGCCAAGACAGACCATCGAAATCAAAGACGCCACAACATTAGATTAACAACATCAAAGCTTCGTCGAGCCAGCGACATAAAACCCAGGCGCTACTTGGGAGGCAACCCAAGATTTCAGCTTCTTCCTTTATTTTCTGTTCTTTTAATTACCCTAGGTTTATCTTATGAAAATATAAAAAAAATCATATAACCAAAACTAACAAAAAATAAGCAAAATCAAATAACATAAAATATATATATAAACCAAAACAAACATAAAAATATAAAAATCCGTTCGACCTTAACCCTACCAAACGGTCCCAAAACCGTTTGGAGCCAAACGGTCTCGAAACCATTTGGAGCCAAACGGTGTCGAAACCGTTTGGGAACAAACAGTCTCCAAACTGTTTGGGACCAAACGGTCTTCAAACCGTTTGGAGCCAAATGGTCTCGAAACCGTTTGGGACCAAACGGTCTTCAAACCGTTTGGAACCAAACGGTCTTGAAACTGTTTGGAGTCCAAACGGTCGCTAAACCGTTTGAACTAGGGTTTTTGTCAGGTCAACCCTCATTTCCTATAAATATAAACCCTACCCCCTCCTTCTCCTCTCTTCGACTCTCGAGTTTTCTCAAACCTCTGTGCAAGATTTGTTCCATTGCATCTGTTTCCCCTGCTCCCGCGTGGCTCGCCTCCGTCGACCTGGTTTCCGTGCTTCTTCACGGCAACCTCATCTCTGTACCACCGCTCTCCGCCTCCCCACCATCATCTCCACCAACAACCACAAGGTAGTCCATCCACCATTGCAACGCCTACATTTGCCACCGCGACAATGTCCGACCTTTTCGCATCCGCAACTGTCTTCACCTCCATCATCCTCTATAGCGCTGACGTGGCACCCTCCCCCCTTTTTCAATCGCTGTCAGTTCCGTCGTGATCCTCTTTATCTTCGTCTTTATCACCGTCGGCTCCTTCCATCTTCACCTTCGTTTTTATCGATGTCGGCTCCACCTTCTCAATCGCCTCCTTCGTCTTCATCGCCGGCGCCTCCGCCTTCCCTTCGCCGGCTGTTACCCGACGTTTCACCTTCCAAATGGTGTTGAAACTGTTTGGGACCAAACGGTCCTGAAACCGTTTGGAACCAAACGGTCCTGAAACCGCTTGGAACCAAAAAGTCCTGAAACCATTTGGGACCAAACGGTCTCCAAACCGTTTGGCTTTCCATAATCTCTAAAAATATATATATAAAACCACATAAATACAAATAAAATCCAATTTTTTCGAAACATGTTGTTCTAACTCATGATTTCCCATTTTGCAGATATGGCATCACCAGCAAAGGAGGCCACCCGATCTGAAGACGCTCCAATCTGGACCAATAAGCAACTAAGGGCAGATCAGGACAAACTCCAGAAGATCGTAGACGACTACAACAGGACTGGAAAGGCCCCGCCAAATGTCAACATCATGAAGGTCTTGTGCGACCTTGATCGCCTCAATAAGTGCCTAGCTGAGGCACCTGAAGAAGAAATTGAAATTTCTTCCGATGATAATGAAGGCTCAGAATACGAGCCAAACCCCGAGGACGAGTCCCCACCTGAAAAATCAAAGGGGAAACGAAAGGTCCAGGACCCCGCAATCGGATAACCCTCCAAGAAACGGGCAAGAAAACAAGTTTGCCCCGCCTCTTCTAGGGACCAAACCCTTGCAACACCTACCACCACCATCCCTGCTACCACCCCCACCTTCTCAAATCTCACCACTACCGCACCCCCACCAGAAAACCTTTACATCCACATCATCCCATCCATCGACAAAGTCCTGAAACCAACAAAGTACGTCTGCTCAAGTGTACTACCGAAGATGGGGATCTATGACAGAGTCCTCACAATGCTCAACAACGCCAACTTATCCAGACTCTGTTTCATCCCCGAAATCTCATATGTCGAGCCCACCACATAATTCTTTACCCATCTTACTAAAGAAATGGTGGAAATTACACACAGAGCAAGGGATGGTGGTGATCGCCGGCTGGTCACCAAGCTCTTTGGGAATGACATTGTGATAACAGAAAATCTTCTAAACGAAATCTTCATCGGCAATCCTGAGCAGCTCAAAACAGTTAGAGCTGCAGGAACAGAGATCTACCCGTTCAATAAACACACCTTCTGGAAGTCACTAACAGGGATCCCAAGCTACGAGGCAAAGACATGTAAAGCCTCCAATATTCATTCAGGGTTCGTGCGCACGCTTCAAAAAATCATTACCAGTGCGTTGTTCCCCAGATCTGGGGGAGGAAATGTTATTGCTGCCGACCTTTTAATCCTATGGTCAATCCTGCATGGAAAGCCGGTCAACATCGGATGCCATTTGATGCAAAAGTTCTCCAACTACGCCATAGGAAAGGAAATTTGCATGGGGGGTCATGTCACATCCATCATAAAATACCTCAAGATGGACATACCCCTACTGCGCTGCACGCAAATAAAGGGCAACATCCTTACTAATGAACAAACCTTGAAGAACTCTTTCATTATTAAGGAAAAGGATGTGAAACTATATTACGTCTTCTGCCCTACAGTCAAGTCATCCAAAACCCTCCTCCCGCTTCCGGAGCTCACAAATTACGACACAGAAAAGCTCCTCTTCTCTGACGAGGAGCTTACACACCTCTTAGCTTCAGTTAAAGCAACCGAAAAGAAAGCAAAAGCGGGATAGACGGAGCTAAGTATCACAGCCCCGGCGACTCGACCATCAAAAATACCTATAAAATGACCTTCCAGAAGGTAGTTGTAGGCACAACTGCTGTCGGGGACACTGACATCAAGACCACATCCTAAAGACAACCCACTTCCCGACGATCACATCACCTCCTCATCTTTAGACTCCTTCATTATGAGTCTAAATGCTCAGTTAACCGCCACCACCTCACCACCCTCCACCTTTCCAACATCCACCACTCTTCCTTTCTTCACCACATCTACGCAGCCACCCACATCCTCTTCTTCACCCCTTTTCCCTTCGGGCTCTCCCTTCTCCACCCCTATGCCCGACTTTACCACTTTCCCCTCCACCTCCACAGTCTCTACCCCATCACTATCACTCCCACCACTTTCACCTGAGATACCACCACCTTTCACATCCACCACCACCCTGACACTGCTGGTGACCCCATCCATAGTCACCACGCAGTTCAGGGCACCATCAGTGTCTCTTCCGTAAGACACTACCACCCTCCCACACAGACCCCAACCATCCCACCCTTCCGCTTATGGGGTCCCCTTTTCCAATATCGGTGAGAAATTTGAACGTTAATTTGATGTCATCCGAAACCTCCTCACTGATCCTTCTAACATTTTACATTCTATTTTTTCTTGTGTGCATGGATTATCCAAACAGGTGACCACGATCGACGAATAGAACCGCACCTTTCCCAACATCCTCCAAGGTTTTTAGCAATGACAAGATGAGGTGGCTAAGCAAGTTGATCACATCAACAACCACTACAACAACTTGCCCGAGCTGGTCCTTGGAGCGAAGCGCCAGCAAGAAGCGATGGCTAAGCAAGTCGATGAGTTCTCTACACAGACTCAACCTCTGCCCGAGACTCTCCGCGAGCTCAAGCAACAACAAGCAGCTCTTAGCACACACTTGGACACCATCAGCAACACCCTCACGCACCTAAACAATCGCCAAGAGGAGTCCACATATAATGAAATCCAGCAACTACGTGCTCAAGTAATAGATCTTACAGCACGACTCCTCTCCGCCGAGGGCCAATATAACGATCTCAAAGAATCACACGATGCACTGCTCGAAACACACAAGCATGTGCAGGTGGCATTCGATGACTTACAAGCCACCCATCGGCGGTGCAAAAAGAAAGCAAACAAGAAGCCAGCAGAAAAGGAAGTGGCTGACAAAGATGGCGATAGCGACGACGAAGAAAACTCTGACTCCTCTACTGATTCGAATAACGATACCACCTCCTCAGGTGATAAATTTGATGATGGAGAGGACCCAAGCCACACAGCAGAACCTTCTCATAAAGGTTTCGACAAAGGTCACCACAAAGGTGAGCATCACCCCAGGTCCCCCCACAACGATAATGTAAACATGTCATATGGGGACCAATTCCTTGATTATTCTGCTCTAGGATCCATTGGAGAGTCTGCCAAAGATGCGGCTTTCGCTGAGTTCCACCAATGTATATTAGGAACCAACGCAAGCCCACCAACAACAACCGATCAGCCTTCCTCCGCACTTGGCAAATCAGTGCCTTCCCCCCAAGACTTGGACGAGTCAGAACGAGTACACTTAGATACAGATGAAGAACTCGATTCTGCTTCGGATTCAGATGACGATCTACAAGGCTATGCAGAAGTCCTGGAACAACCTCCTCCCCCCCCTCCGCAGGAACTTCCCCCGCCACCACCTCTACCGCACAAAATGCATGATTTAGATATGGCAGCCATCTCCACATTAGATGCTCAGGACATTTTTATACTGAACACTATTGTAGACGATGCAAAGGCAGGGGAAGACATCATCTACCATAACACCAAAACTAAACACAAGTTGACACGAGAAGACTTCCGTAACATCCTGCGACCACGGTCCACGATGTCAATGGCAATCTTCTGTGTCCTTCTTGCCAATTGTATAGAAATGTACAGAAGTCCTAAGAGGTAGCAGCCAGTTTTTAACGCCTCACCTGCTTTGTCTATCAGCCTTTTATACAAAGATATACGAGAAAAGTCAATCAAGCGGCTGCGTGCCGGTTTAGAACGACGGGCATGCTATCTTACCGTGCCCTTTCAAGTTTCGGATCATTGGTTATTTATGATCGTCGACACTGAGGCTCGGGACGCCAAGGTTTATAATTTTTGTGGCGTTGAGCTACCCACCGGTACAATAAACTTTGTTGGTGAAGCAACAGGTGAAGCGAGATGTATACCCTTTCGGCTGTTTAAGTTAATTTGGGCTGCACGCCCACCCCTCCGTCAAGACTGGAGCCAGCCCTGGTTCCAAATAATTAACCCTCAAGTTCAAGCTGCCGAGGGATCTAGGGACTGCTCTTTCTGCACCATATGTCACATCCAAGCGCTAAACCAAGAAATCCCATTTACTGATCTAGTTGCTTAAGATTTTCACTCCTTGTGAGGGCGTTACGCCATGGAGCTCAGTTGTGATAGAAGGTTCTTCAAGGACCTGACAATGGCACCAGATGACGTCCCTCGTTATCTTTTTTCAGCTGTCCAACGCCCGCAGAGGTGACCTTTCCGACAAACTTTGAAAGAGTTGCAGAAATCCAAGGAGCCGACCTTAGCTACCGAGCAAAGTAAAAGAGACATAGATCCTTTGTCTGCCATATAACCAACCTTTCCTAACTTTGACGACAATGCTTGCAAAGGTCTCTCCGACATCGAACTACGTCTCATTATGTCGCGGATTTCAGCCGAGAAGGATGAACTCGTATTCATGTCTAGTGACATTCTAGTAATGGCAGACATGCTTCGAGATACTTTACAGTTTAAAGGATCACTCTTTGTAAGCTTAATGGCCGCTTATTAGTTTCTCCTCAGCCAAAATATCCACACAACATATATGGCATCCCCATACATGAAGGATGATCTTTTAAAGCTAAAAAACTTCGGAACAACTGAAGCGCTAATATCCTTTCTCCAACACACAACACCGAAGTTCATCATGCTACCCTTCCTCTATCATGAGCACTGGATGCTCCTGGCAACAAACCTACTAGAAGGAACAACTACAATCTATAACAGTTCCGACAGCCAGTACAATCCATGGCAGAAGAACTATGTTGTGACACCAAAGATGCCAACAAAGGTAGTGGCGAAGGAACACGCTGACAAATTAATCGCCTTTCTAAGTCAGCATAAAAGGGCTTACGACAAAGAACATTTCCATCGCCCTTCCTTCAGCCACAAATGTCCCCAAAAAATCCGAGAATAAAATGACTACGGCATCCACGTCCTCTACTGGATGTACACCATCATCGTCCTTCAAAGACCAGTAGAAGATATGACTGACGTGGATTACCACGCTCTATGCGGACAGTTCGCAGCTAATCTACTTCAATCACCAGGGGCAAATTCAGATTTAACTTAGCCTGCAACCCTTGTCATCGTGCTTCTCAACCTATCACTTTGACACTCTGAGGATAGAGTGAGTGATAAGTTAGGGGGGGTGCATTAGACAAGGGCGAGGTATCATTTCTAAACCCTCTTTTTCCATTTTTGCTACATATTTCATTATTTTCCTATACATTTTCTTTTCAAATTAATTCTTTTGGAATAAAGTCACCCTCAAATAACTTTAGAATCATGTTAGTCCTCAAAAGTAAATAGCACTTAGACATATAATGGCGACTTAATAATGTCTCCCCACTATCGATTTTCATGCTTTTGTTTCACTTCTATATCTGACTCTCCACAGGTCAATATCAAGGCAGAAATAAGCCAAGATCTCAAGGATGAGAGGGGCATCTGGCGACTTCCAAATCAAGAAGTCTTGCAAGAGGATCACAAAAACAAACCAAATAAGTGCATGTTGAAAAACTCTAAGAACAACTTTCTTCTCTTCAAATAAAAGTGGCTTGGCCGCCCAAAACAATTTCCCGAAAAAAAACCCAAAACCCAAGCCTGTGAGTCTTCGAATAAAAGCCAGAGAGTTGAATAAAATTATGAGAGTTGTGCCATAAATAAGGATCTATATAAAGAACCGATGAAGGACTCACCCGGCCGGCACATTCAGCTGCCCTCACAAAGGCAGATAAGTCGTGCCCGGTAGGAAACCCTAAGGTATCTAAATATATGAAAGGCTTATAAAGGACTCACCCGACTGGTACATTCAGCTGCCCTCACGAAGGCAGATGTGTCGTGCCCGGTAGTGAGATTCTAAAAGCATAGACAACCCCTCCCCCACTTGAAGGGGGAGTTACACTTCAAGCCTTTAGCCAACCCTCATACCCACTTTAGCTTCCAATAGGTTCTTCAGAGAGGTATAAAGCTGATTAGAGTCAACAACATGCCTAGAATAAAAGTGGTCCCGATGCAAGCTACGAGATACGGAAGGAACCTGAGACCAAAGCAACTGTCAAAACCTGAAAGAGTCAAGGCAAGCAATAAGACCTGATATGACCTTAGGAGAACTCAGGTTGAGAATTGAAGCAAGAGTATGGAAATCCTAACTAAATAAAATTGCCTCGCCATTGCATGCCTCAACTCTGTCTAACTTGAGGACAAGCTAGACTCTAAGTCAGGGGGGTGACAACCTCCAATTTTGGGATGATTATCTTAGTCTTTTCCTTAGTTTTCCACACTCTTTCTTAATTAAAATTAGACATAATACCTAAATATTCCCTCCTATTTTAAATATACTATTACACTAAATTTTACCTTTTATATTTGCAGAAAATGACACAAAAAATCATAAAAGACTCAACTAGACTCAAGACCGCATGGAGTCACACGGTCCTAGGACCGCATGAAGCCAACCGGTCCTGAGACCACATGGAGTCACACGGTCCCAAGATCGCATGAAGCCAATCGGTCTCGAGACCGCATGGAGTCACACGATCCTAGGACCGCATGAAGCCAACCGGTCCCAAGACCGCATGGAGTCACACGGTCCCAGGACCGCATGAAGCCAACCGGTCCTGAGACCGCATGGAGTCACACAGTCCCAGGACCGCATGAAGCCAACCGGCCCCGAGACCGCATGGAGTCACACGGTCCCAGGACCGCATGAAGCCAACCGGTCCCGAGACCGCATGGAGTCACACGGTCCCAAGACCGCATGAAGCCAAACGGTCTTGAGGCCCAAACGGTCTTGAGACCCAAACGGTCTTAAGGTCCAAACGATCTTGAGGCCCAAACGGTCTTGAGATCCAAATGGTCTTAAGGTCCAAACGGTCTTGAGGTCCAAACGGTCTCCAAACCGTTTGGAATTCACTTAAGGCCTAAAAATAAGAACCCAAGGGTCCTTCAAAAGATATCAAGTTTCAGACGTCCAGAGGCTGCCTCAATCACTCCAGAGAAAATCTGACTTCCATCCTCCGCCCAGGGGCTGCCGGTCTGAGACCCATACTCCATCTCGAAGCTACTTTCTCTCTCTCCTCCAAAGAAGGTGGGAAGAGGGAGATCTCATCATCGTGCATCCTGTGAAGCTGGTGGATTGTTTCTCTATCTCTAAGAGGTTGACTTTCCTCTCTCCTTTGTGGGGATGATGCTCTCTCTCTCTCTTCTTGCCTCCTTCTTTGTCCTAGTCATGAGCGAGTAGTCTCTCTCACTAGGGTGCGGGGAGTAGCCTCGCTACTCATGTTTTCATATCATGTAAATGTAATCCATAGTTTGTAATATAGAGTTTATATCTTTTCAGTTCAACATCAAACGTTTAATGAATACTTGTTGCTTGATCCCCAACTTGTGTTATCTTTTATCTTTTAGTATGAATTGTCTACGTTTGTACTATTAGATTCAAAACTCGTTCGTATGTTGGTTCTTGGTGCATGTATCCACCATGTGCTTATTTCGGTATCTAGGAGTGCTTTCGAGAAGTGGAGTAAACTCACTTCCACATGTTGTACTTTCATACTATGAAATGGAATCAGTTGACGTATAAAAGTACAACTTTGGTAAGTCAAGGAACACACTTTGAGAAGGGAGTGATGCAAAGTAGTTGACCATTCGTTCGGGGATGGCTGGCGTTGCATCATTCCCATACTTCTCGTAGTTAGTTCTCCGAAAGGAAACTAAGTCTACAAAGATACTAATTGACTAAACTCTTGTTGCAGGTTATGTTTTATTTTGCATGTCTTGATCCATGTGTAGTGGCGGTGAAAAACCGATCACACCCTAGTGACTCCTTATCATTGTTTAACTTCTTTAGTTTTACTTGCTTTCTTTACTTTACATGTTCTTAGTTTAAAACAACAAAACCAACCTTTCGTTCTAAGTGCCTACTATTAAGAGACTAAGTGAGACTCTAACATTTTCCATCTCGTTGCTTGCAACAAGACCGTTGTCCTGAGGATTCGACCCTTAACTATACTGTGATAAGACTTCCACGTATCTTAGCATTCGTTGGTGGAGTTCTCTATCTTGTATAAGCAAGGCTAAACATAAAGACTTACTATCTTTAGGATTTTTAGTTGGTGCACGCAATTCCACATAAGTGGAAGCTCCATCATCTTAGTTACCCAAAGCAACTGTCAATTCATCCCTTGTGCCCTCAGGGATGCACTTGCCTTATTTCCTCATCTCGTACAGCTCCCGCTAATCACCATCAACAGAAATTGGTAAGTAAGTAAACGCCACAAATAATCAATATTCGAACGATTGCTCTAAGAGTTGTATTTTATCATTTTTATAGCTGCCTCAACTGTTGTGGGCTTCTTTATTTCTCCCTTCTTATTTTGTCTCCCAGCTATCCAGACGTCATGGCGAGGCAGTGGTGCGGTACCTATAGTAGAGGACTCCTGAGTAGCAGTACACTCATCATGTAGTCTTTGGTGAATGCCTGCATAGCCCTTTGGACCCATTGTGTGGTCATGCACATTCAGTGCACGCCTTGCCCTTTTCTCCTCACTGATAGCCTAGTTAATATGCACATTGATTTGGTTAGTAACACTAAAGGTTAATCTTGAATAGGTGAATATAACTCATATGAATTAAATAGGGAGTAACACCCAATACCTTGAATTCATCAATTTTTCTTCAAGCAACAAACGCGTCCCATTCTTCTGGGTCTAGGAAGTTCCACTATTCAGTGGATGACTTCTTCCTATTCTCACCATCTTTTATGTATTCTCAGGCGAGATTTGTCCTATAGTTCCTTAGGACCCTCCCACAGCGTTGTATCATGTATTTACGATGCAACTTTTCATTCAATGCAAATATACTCTACAAAATAGAATTGATATTAACTAGTATCCAAAAATTTAGTAATCTACAAAATAGAATTGCAAATAATAATAACTCACGCATAAATCCTTCCATATTTAGTCTTTCTTCCCCTTAGGAACTTTATGCCAAGAATCTATCTTACAACCACAATGGCTACGAGTAATAAACCCAAGATATGAAACAAATGAATTGCGGTTCACTCCAATTGCATTTCCTGCATTACCAAAATCCACAACCAGTTTGGGTCCATTGCCCCTTAGCGCTGTTAACTTTTTCATCATAGTGATGCCCCTTCTCTTGTCAACTTTTTGGTACTGCTCATCAAGTGCCTCAAGTTCTTCAGAGGGTACATGTGCATCATCAACCTAAAATTTGACAAAATAAACACACTTACAGGATATAACTATAAATGGACATATAGATAGAAATATATGATATATTTTCAAAACTTACATTGTGAGGTGGAACATTGGTATCCTCACCATGCTCATCATGGACATCATGGTCATCATGCCCATGCTCAACCATCTAAAAATTTCATTAAAAAATCAAACATTTAGCATTTGACATAACTAGAAGATAATGAAACATTGAAAAATGAAACATATAAAAAATATAAACATGCATACCTCTAATATTGTGACCATTTATCAATTAACAATCCTTCATTGTGATCTTCGCGCACATACAAGTCATCATTAGCTTCAATATTTTGTGGTTTTGGCAACCCAACTGAGAATGGACTGGAGTCATCATACTTATCATAGTACTCTTCTTCATCTATAGAATCTTTAATAAACTGTCTTTTACCATGAAGAACAACCGACCATTTATCATTTACTGGATCATCGATATAAAATACTTGTTTCGCCTGTGATGCCAATATGAATGGTTCACCCTTCTCGCCAATCTTTTCAAAGTTCACTAAAGTGAAACCCAATTCATCCACAATAACTCCTTTGGTGTTATCAACCCAATTACATTTGAAGAGCAAAATTCTGAAATCTATGTAGTCAAACTCCCATATGTCTTCAATGACACCGTAATATGACATTTTAGCTTCACGTGGACTCTTATCCTTTACACTTGCAAAAAACATAGTCGACGCTTGAAGGGTGACCCCACTATTTTAGACGACACTCTTATCATCTTGGCGCTTTGTATAATATGTGAATCCATTAATATCATACCCTTCATAAGACATAACATTCAATTTTTGTTTAAAGGCGAGGCATTTGATAGTTTCAGTAATATCATCTGGTGTTTGAGATAGTTGATGTAAGACTTTATCTTCAAACCACTTAATAAATGTCTTGTTATGCGATCTAGAAAGCCACATTGAATTAGCTCAAGGATATTGTCTCTTGATGAAATTGGTATGTTCCTCGATATAAACACTCACTTTGTCCATGTTGTGTAAAATATACAAGTGATCTTGTTCCAACTACTCACGGCTGATTACTTTCACATGTGATCCCAAAATTCCTTTGCCAAGTTGCTCCTCAATATTCTTATCATTACCAGGAGTGTCATTACCACTCAAAAAGTCACTGTAAAAATCCATAACCTCTCTCTCCACATAACCCTCAATCATACTCCCTTCAGGTCGAACGGTTTTGAACATCACTTTTAAAAATGCTCATGTATCGTTCAAAGGGATACATCCAATGTAAGAAAACTTGTCCCAACATTTTCACTTCCATAGTCAAGTGGACAAAAAGATGTACCATGATATTAAAGAACGAAGGTGGGAAATATATCTCAAGATGACATATGGTAACACCACTTCTTTTTGCAAAGTATCGAGAGTATCAGGGTCAATAACTTTGTTGCACAGACTGTTGAAAAAAAAATAAAGTCTGGTGATTGCAAACCTTACATGCTTCGACAATATAGATCGAATTGCCACAGGCAATATTTCGTGCATTAGAGTGTGACAATCATGAGATTTAAGACCTATCAACTTCAGACCTTTTATTGATACCAATATACGGATGTTGGATGAGTAACCCTGTGGCACCTTAACATTTACCAAGCATTCAAAAAAAAGCTTTCTTCTCCTTTCTAGACAACATGTAACAAGCGGGAGGTAAGTATGTTGTCTGATTTCCCATTTCACGTAATTCTGTTAATTCTGACCTTATTCCCATTTCACGTAGGTCCAGTATAGATTTTATCCCATCTTTAGTCTTACCTGGTATATTCAACAGAGTACCAATGACGCTATCATAGACATTTTTCTCTACGTGCATGACATCGATACAATGCATGACTGTCAAAGAACTCCAATAAGGAAGATCCCAAAATACTGAATTCTTCTTGAATAAAGATTTGTCACTCCGTGTGGCCATAGTACATTGTGATCTCTTACCAAATTCATTGACAAAGTCTTTTACTCTTTCATAAACAACCTCCCCTGGTATAGGTTTAGGTGCACTCCATTCCTCATTCCATCCATTGAATACTTTGCGCTACCTACAATACAGATGGAATTTCAGAAGAAACCTTCGATGACCAAGATATATAGTCTTGCCGCCATGTTTTAGTCTTATTGAATCAGTGTTCTCTTCACATATAGGACACACTTTTGCTCCTTTGACACTATATTCAGACAAATTCCCATATGTTGGAAAGTCATTAATAGTGCAAAACAACATAGCGTACATACGAAATGTCTCTCTTTGTGAAGCATCATAGTTCATCACACCTTCACCCCAGAGTTTCTTTAAGTCATCAATCAGAGGTTCAAGATAAACATCGATATCATTTCCAGGTTGTTTAGGGCCCGATATCAACAACGACACCATAACATAATTATTTTTCATACGCAGTCAGGGAGGAAGATTGTATATAACAAGCATGACTGGCCAAGTGCTATGTTGGGTGCTCAATGTCCCGTACAGATTCATCCCATTTGTACAAAGCCCAAGTCTTAGATTCCTGACTTCTTCACCAAATTTAGTGTATAATAGATCAATCTTCTTCCACTGTGGGGAATCAGACACATGTCGTAGGATCCCATCATTATTTTTCTTAACATTTGCATGCCACCTCAAATTCTTCGCATCTATCGGATTGTCAAATAAGCGTTGAAACTGTGATATTATAGGTAGATACCACATCACCTTGGCAGGAGAACCAGTTTTGGACTCCCTCGAAGTCGTTAATTTATACCGTGACACACCACATTTTAGACAACCTTTCAAATCCACATAGTCCTTTTGAAATAATACAAAATCATTCGGGCATGTGTGTATCTTCTTGGCCTCCATTACTATTAAGCATAACAATTTCTTTACCTGGTATGTTGAGATTGGCAGCTCGTTTCTTTCAGGAAGCATTTCTTTCAACAAAGACAACAATGACGTGAAGCTTTTATCGCTCCATCTATTGTTAGCTTTCAGCTTATACAATCTCAACACAACGCTAAGCTTCGTAAACATAGTACAACTTGTGTTTAACGGTATCTCAGCATCATGCACAATGGTTCTAAATATGGGAGGTGGATCAGTTTTGGTGTGCTCTACCCCACAACTATCCAGCATCGCATCAACGATGTCTACTGGAACTGGTTTGTTCACATCTACATCATCGGAGGCAATAACTTCTTCCTAACAAGCAGTGCTATCGACATTCACTGGTTACGGGTTTGAAATCTTTCCATGCCAGTGCCATTCTGTATAGCGTTGTACAATCCCGTTGCACATGACATGACTTTTAATTTCGTCACCAGTGCTGACTTTCAAGTTGTTACCGCAATCCCTACATGGACAGTAGAACCTATCTCCAGGTTGTTTCCTATGTTCCTCGGCAAATCTAATAAACTGATCAAGACCAGAAATAAACTCTGGGGTGCAGTGATTGTAAATGAACATCCATGATCTATCCATTCTATGATCAAAGAGAAAACAAGTATATATTACAACAAGAAGATCTACTTGCGTAAGTTTAGACAGAAGATCTCAATTCTGGCGAGCGAACAAGTATCCTTCAGTTTTAAAAGTGGGTGGTACCTTATTGACCACGATAACAAATAAAACTAAGTGGGTGCTCGTGTTCGTGAATCAAAAAAGAGTAATACTACACAGTCTACACACTATTTGGTTAGTTGTTTGTACATGTCAGAGATCGGAAGGCGGGCAATGACGGCGGCAGCAGTGGCACAACAGGAAGAAGAGACGGAGCCTTGTGGCGGCAGCATCAGCAGGAGGAAGAAGAGGTGGGTGCGGAGGCAACATCAGGAAAAAAAGTAGGCGGTGGCAATAGTAGGAAGAAGTGGCAGATGCTGCGGTAGTAAGAGGAAGTAGAGGAGCAGGCGGCGGCGACAGCAACAACAACGGTAGGAGTGGAAGGCAGGAGTAGTGGCAACAGGGAAGGCAGATCGGTGGCGGGGAAGGCAGAAGAGCAGTAGACAACGGCGGAATCGCTAATCGCCAGACCCTAGTGAAATCGATAATGAAACAGAGAAAGGGGAAGAGCCTGGCTCGCGCTGGTACTATTAAGTTAACAATAAGCGTTGGTTATTATCCTAAACCGACACTTAAAACTTTAAGCGCCAGTTACCACCAACAAACCGACACTTATGTTCACTAAAAGTTGTCGGTTCCAAATAGAAAAATCGACGTCTATCTATATATGCCAACATAAAATAAATGTTCTCGAATTATGACCATAGTCGTCGGTTTTCGTCGAAAAACTGACGCCACAGGGAGGTGAAAATTTTCGTGGTTATGCGCGTAAAAATACATCGGCGTCGAGTTTTGTAAGATAACCGACGATAACAATGGGCCAAATTTCTATCTCGCGAAAAACCTTTAGTCGTCGCTTTCTTTTTTAAAAACCGACGTTGTATGTTAAATTTTAGAGGTAATGATTTTCGCTGGAAAATTTGGATTTGGCGGTCAATTTTAGGCGTCGGTTACTTATTAAGCAACAGACGCTAAATAGAAAGTGATACCCATGTCTGGTCGCCCGTCACATATAGATGTCAATTTATATATATAACTGATTTTTATGGTTGAGGCGTCAGTTTGTTGTATACAACCGACGCCTGTAAATCTAACGTTATAAGTCAATTCTATAGTAGTGTCTGCTTATAAACAATGATTAATCTTGATTATTAATATAAAAATCCTCTGTTCAATTTTATACTGTTTAGCTATAATAATAATGTTGTTGGCGGAGAGTTATATCTCTCAGTGTGACTTTTATCTCATCTTGTTGGTCCCAACATTTTTAGGTGAATGCGGACAAGGAGGTAGAGACCGTACGACAAAGGGAGG
The DNA here is from genome assembly GCA_963693085.1 of Alisma plantago-aquatica. Taxonomy (NCBI): domain Eukaryota; kingdom Viridiplantae; phylum Streptophyta; class Magnoliopsida; order Alismatales; family Alismataceae; genus Alisma; species Alisma plantago-aquatica. The sequence continues at coordinate 52,737,820 of OY856412.1, forward strand.
ATAATAACATCAGGGACAACAGTAATAGCTCAGGTGAGTGTTCTATCTGTCATGTCTTGTTGATAGAAGTTTTATGTGTCATCTCTGTACTCTCATGTCTTTGGGAGTTAGTACGTAATGATTTTATAAACGATATGAGGTTTTGGCTTGTATATCTCGAGATTTTATGTTGTTTATGTATATATTTGGACAAAACAACTAGTATATGATATCCTCGAGATGAGATGGTACAATGTATGTATAATATGAACCATGATGTATATATTGCTTTGGTTCTTTCTTTAAGAGTTTCCTGACAATGGATCTCTTTACAAAATAATTTTAATTTTTAGTGATTTTTGTTAATCTACTGCTATGGTTATTCCACATAATTATCGTACGATTTGGCTATCGGTTGGATATCGATCGTCACAAAATTGATACTTGTCAAACTAGAGGTATAAAAGAGGAGGCACATAATATCATTATCAAACCTCTCATGCACTATAATGAATCCATGACATACACAAGAAAGACAAATTTGTGCTTTAAGGATTTACAATTCCTTACATGAAGCAATTGGACACGAACAACCATCATAGAAAGATCACATTCTTGAACCACAGTGGAATGAAGAACTAGATTGTCATGAATCCTAAAGCTACAAACATTATATTTACATCCGTATTGAAACACACCGTCTGGGTATAGCGGCGGAAACATCACAAGGATAGAAGTTGAACAATTGAATTCTTGTGCAATGTTATAAATATATATTGAATGGAATAGAAATCCGGATATGTAAATAACACTACTAAAATTGTTGTTTTATCAGAAACGTACACAAAAGAGTCAGCATTTGGACTTGGTTGGTTGCCGGCACCGTGAAGTAACTCATCCTGTTAGGCTTCAAATGTTCTTCTTGTTAGGGTAGCGTCCTTTAGCTTCATGGAACCCATCATCCTTCCACGATAGAAGGATAGAGGGAGCAAGAAATGGAATCACATACTGGAGAAGTGAGGATTCCATGATGATCAGATGGCCAGAAAGCGAGCGGGGGATTAGGAGGCAAGGGCTAAAAAGAGTTAGAAAATCATTAGAGGGGAAAAGGGGGAGAATGCCAATGGAAAATCACCACGGGGGAGAACACGAGGAGATGGCTAGAAGGAGTGGACAAATTGGCGGAGGGGAGAATGGTAGGTGAGGGCTAGGAGTGGCAAAATCGCAGGAGGGGAGAAAGGAGGGGAACACGACAAAAATTGGAAGGGGCAGTTGATGCGGGCTGATATTGGATTATAGGAAGGGAGACGAAGTGAATGAGGAAAGATCATCTTAGCGAGAAGTCTATTTGGATGAAAACTCAAACAGAATCAATGACAATTGACCCGCCAAAATTTCGAGAATTAAGAGGAAAGGAAATTTCATTCTAGTAACGGTGAAGTAATCTAATATGAAATATAAAATATTTATAGACGAATTATAAAGGAGAAATAACTGTGGACCTGCAAACAGTCTGTTGACTATAACAGTTCATGTGGTAGTGATCTACTCTAGTGGAAGGATTTAATCAAATACAAATGAACTCTAACAATACCAATATATCATCTCGTTGTCTCTCTCATTGGTTGTTTACCTCTAAATCCTACATCCACCTTTTCGCTAGTATAGCTTGGCCTTGTTAGTGTGTGGTATAGATTTGTTAGTGGTCTAACATGATATATTGAAACCACCAGTGTGAGTTTGGTCAGTGGTGTTGGGTCCCGATTATATCAGAGTAAACAACACCCACCTCGCCTATTGGTGGACGGAGGGAGGGCTTGGCGGATCGGTACGACCGTAAAAGTAACTAATATATATTAATATATTATGTTCAAAACCTACAATATTAATTAACGTGAGGTTGAGATTAGTTCAAAGATCACTAGGTTTTCATGTTTATATTTTGTAACCTGAGAGCATAACTCTACTTCTCTTTTCCTTTGTTGTTAAAAGGCTACAATGTCAAGATAAGTATGTTTTCTTCTCTTTGGAGGGATGTTGACATGAGTCTAATTTGTAGACCAGAAGGTTTTGTATTTTATTTCATAACGCAAGGCTGAGATCCGTGGGAAAATATAAAAAATTCAGGGCATTATCAAATTGTTGGAAACACAAGACAATGATATACAACTAATAAATAGTCTTCCGGTGTTATAGCGTCTGGTATTGGGAACTCTAGGTTGATGCAGGCAGGCACACCGAAGCTGCAGGGATGCGACAACCCGTCAGATCTCCGATTACACGCGAATCTCGTGGATTCCGGGATCTCATTGGAAGAGAGCCCGCCCTCTTCTTTCTTTCTCCCTTGTTGTGAACACTTCCTCAAGTGATGCAGTCATATTTGTATATCGTCGAATGTCCATAGGAACTACATGCCAAAGGAGCGCACGCGCGACGGCCCATGGAGCTCGTGGTGGAGGCCCACTGCCGACACGCTCCAATTGCGGGAGTGGCTGCTGTGACATGGCCGGTAAGATTCGGACATTTACCAATAACTCTTCTCTCCAATAAAATGGGTTAGCCATCCTTTTAATACTTAATATCTGTTATTTGTTAATTATCCAATGCGGCGACCAGATCGGTTGTAGAGGTAGTTGGACTTGAAATCCTGCATGTCTAGTTTCGGCCAAGCTTCGTTGGGAATAAATGTTTAAAAGAGGTAGTTACGTACTCTCGCCCAGTCGCCCGCTGGGTAGCGGCCGCTGGAACACGATGTTGGTTGATAAGGACGCTTCAGAGCCCTGTTACTCAGACTACATCCTACCAATTAACCTTTAAATATATTGGATGAGAATGACGCATTGGATGTAGTCGAATTAGTAATGCATATGTGACGCTGTGTGATATTTTACGGATCTTGCGATTTTCAAGCTCACAAACAAAGTAGAAGTGCTAGGCACATGTTCTATGGTTGAGCTAACATGATAAGATATACCGTATATGACGATAGCACGCCTGATATGCACATAAGAAATAACGTTGATGTCTGCATAAAATTAACATCTACACACACAACATATCAAGAGTGTTGTTGATAAAATACATTGCATGCTATAATATATATGATTCTAATGACAAAAAACAATGAATGTCATTATATATATATATATATATATATATATATATATATATATATATATATATATATATATATATATATATATATATATATATATGGCTAAATATTTGTTACCCGCGCGGGTAACATACCCTCGCTACCCGTCACTATTCTATTCCGCCTCCTTCCCCTGCGCGCGACCAAAGCCTGCAAATCTCCGGCGATTACAACCCCCTCTTCCGACGATTCCAACCCCCTCTTCCGCCGATTCCAACACTCTCTTCCGGCGGCTTTTCCATCTCCAGTGAATCCGCTGTTAGACGGGCCCATATCGTCCATCTGCCGCAGCGACACTATTCTATTGTCCGCCTCCTTCCCATGCGCTCGCGCGACCAAAGACGGAAGATCCTGCAAATCTCCGACGATTCTTCTCTGATCTCCTCCGCCGTTAGACGGGCTCATACCATCCATCTGCCGCAGAGTATTTGGGTCTTTATTCGTCGATCCGGATTCTCCCTCTTATCCGCCCCTTTTTGATCCAGGAGCTCCAATTGACAGTGCGACAAGTGCCCCGATCTGAAAGCGGCGCCCGACCTAGAAGAATAGCGACATTGTTCATTTATCCGTTAACTGCAAGAAGGGTTTTCCAGTTCTCAGTTTTCATAGAGGAGGACGACGAACGTGTTTCTGAACTCATCTGAATCCTATTTGGCTGTCGTCCGAATATCAGGTGAACATATTGATAATCATCAGTTGAAATTGTTGCTATTCAAGTGTGTCTGTCCAACTTCGAAATTTGATTTGTAATGTGTATATTGATTTTCCAAGAGAATGCTGATTTGTAATGTGTATACTGATTTTTCTATTCAAGTGTCTTTCCAACCTTGATATCTGTTTTATTCTGATTTGTACTTCAGAATACTAATCTATCTATACTGATTGACTTATAGTAGAAAATCCAAAAGAATGTGTATTCATCGCTCTGACTATTGTATGCCCAATGTGTTTTCTTCTCTCTGACTTTTGTATTCACAATGTATATACATTTCTCTGACCTTTGTGTTTAAAGTAAACCCAATTTTGTGTTTGCATTTTCATTTTTGAAGCAGTTACTCATTTGGTATGCTGGGTTACTCTTCTGACTGACAGAGTTACTCTCTGTTGTTTCAGGGCTACTCCTCTGTCCTGCTGAGTTACTCGGATGTATTTGAACTAATTGATGAGTTACTCTTCGGCCTGATAGAGTTACTCTCTGCTGTTTCAGATTTACTCCTCTGTACTGCTGAGTTACTGATAGACGTTGTAATGGATCCCAGCCTTGATACAGATGCTTCCAATTCAAATGTTGGCCCTGATAATGATAATGCTAATTCTTATCCATCTGTTGGTGCTTCCACTCTTCCGCCAGCTACAATTCCTAAAATTAGTCTCCATTTTGGAAGTTTAGATGAAGCTATTTCATTATATTCTAGCTATGCTGGCATGAATGGTTTTAATATCAGGAAAGATGACAACAGGTATGAACGGGGAACTAAGATTCTTGTTGCCAAAGATCTGGTTTGTGACAAGCAGGGTACAATGGGCCGTTCTAAGAGGTCAAGAGGGCTGCTGAGCCCCGTTTGTGATGAAGTGGGTAAGTTACAGGAAAATCTGTCTAAGAAGCACAAGCGATCTGTGAAGAGGTGTGGTTGTGGAGCCATGATCCGATTCACACTAGACAAGTCCTCATCCACGTGGGTTGTGACTGCCTTTGTTGAGGAACACAACCACGATCTTGTTGATGATGCACATCTCCGTTACTTGAAGTGTAACTCATCTCTTAATGAAACTCAAAAAGATATGCTTTCTTCCATGAGCCAAGCTAACATACCTGTATCGAGACAAATTGCATTGATGGCATCGGAGTCTGGTGGTTATGAAAATCTGACATTTACTAGCAGACAAGCTCATGGACACATCAGTAGCAAGAGGAAAGAGGCAGCTAAATACGACGTCGACATGGTCTTGGATCGGTTTGCCAAGTTTAAGGTACTCGATCAGAAATTCTTCTATACATACCAAAACGATCCTGATTGTTGCTTGACTCATCTGTTTTGGGCTGATCCTGTTTCCGTTGAAGACTGTGGGTTGTTTGGTGATGCGATAGTTTTTGACACCACCTACCGCACCAACAAGTATTCAATGGTTTTTGGAATGTTTGGTGGTGTTGATCACCATCGTAAGACGGTCTTGTTTGCTTCAGCTCTTATGATTGATGAGAAGTACGAGTCATTTGTATGGGTTTTCAAGCAGTATCTACTTTGTTTTGGCAAAGAGCCAGTGTCCATCATAACCGATCAAGACCCGGCTATGAATGCTGCTATCCTTACTATTTTTCCGAACTGCAAGCATCGGTTCTGCAGCTGGCACATCCTACAAAAGCTTCCCTCTAAGCTTGGTGGTGTTCCTAACAAGGAGCAGATCATAAGCTCCTTGAATGATTGCGTGTGGAATGTGGATGATGTTGGTACCTTTGAAGAGAAGTGGCATTCTGTTGTTGAGGTTTATGGTCTGTCGTCTATTAATTGGTTGTCTGACATGTATGCTATGCGTTCGGATTGGGTCCCGTGCTATATGCAGTCTTCCTTCTTCGCAGGCATGAGGACAACGCAAAGGAGCGAGAGCTTGAATGCGTTCATTAGAAGCCATGTGAACAGTAAGAAGACTTTATTTGAACTTGTATGCTCATTGGAGACTGCTTACTCTCATGTACGGGAGATTGAAAATTTCAAAGACTTTGAAGACGAGTATAGTAATCTCCCTTTGTCATCACTTTGGCCTCTGGAGGAGCAGATGAGAGGTATATACACAAAGTCAATTTTTAAGATCTTTCAGAGTGAGGTTCATCAAAGCATGATATATAATGTAAAGGAATCTTCAGAAGGTGTGTTTGAAGTGTATCGCGTTGGTGGCCTTGGATCTGCCCGCATTTTGAAGAAGAATCCGTCGAGTGAGATTGTTTATTGCAACTGTTACATGTTGGAATTCAAAGGTATACCTTGCAGGCACATCCTGTCCTATTTGAAGAGTCGTGCACTCTTCCCAAGCCATACATATATAAGAGGTGGACCAAAGGCTACAGAGAACATCCTTTGATCTTTGGCAAAGCTGCAGTTAGTCATCTATCCACTGGGAGGACTCTTAAGCTTGTCTCTGCCTGCAATTCTATTGTGAACATAGCGTGTAGGAACAACGCTGTAGATATTTGCCATGAAAAACTGCTAGCATTGCAAAAGGAGCTGTTAGATTTGGATGTCTCTAATAGTTGTGCAGATGCAGGTGCTGGTGTAACTGCTTCAAATACAACTTCTTCTTCAGATGTCAAGGTTAATATCCCCAATGTTTGTAAAACTAAGGGGAGACCCAAATCCACAGATGTGAGGTTTAAATCTGGAGTTGAGATTGCACAGTCTAAAAGAGACAGGTAGTGCAAGAATTGTTTAGTGTTTGGTGTTAACCATGAAAGCAGGAATTGTCCTAAGAAGTAGTGCATTATATGATTGGGATTTGCTGCTACTATGTATACTGCTCGTGTTCTGGTGGTCTTGCTGTTGCTATTGATGTATATGTGGTTCTATCTTTTTTATTGGAGTTTGTAGTGTGTTTGTGAGGCATGTTCAAATATGTAATGGGGTTGTTCTTTTTGTGTAGTTTTATGAAAGTGAGTTTGTAACTTTCTAAGTACTTCACTTGTGTTTGTAATCTATCTTTGTGTTACCTTGTGCTCCAGCAATTGTATGCATACTTTGAATATGTTACAAAGAATGTTTTCTGATCAATTGTTATTCTTTTTGAATATTATGTGTTTGTCTTTGTGTACAATGGATACTATTACTGTTGTCACAGTTACTCTTATTGCTGTCATAGTTACTCGCAGTGGTTTGTCAGTTACTCTTATTGCTGTTAGAGTTACTCGTAGGGTTTTCCCAGTTACTCGCAGTGTTTTTCCAGTTACTCACAGGCTATTTTTTTCACAGTTACTCTAACTGCTCACAGTTACTCTATCTGCTATTTCAGTTACTCGCAGTGTTGGTTCAGTTACTCGCATTGTTTTCATAGTTACTCGTAGTGTGTCACAGTTACTCGCAGTGTTGGTTCAGTTACTCGTAGTCCTTTTCCAGTTACTCGCAGCTTTTTTCAGTTACTCGCAGTGATTTTTTAGTTACTCGCCTGCTTTCTTCAGTTACTCACAGGGGTTTTTCAGTTACTCGCAGTGTTTGTTCAGTAACCTTCGAAAGGATTTCTTCAGTTACTCGCGTGCTTTCTTCAGTTACTCGCAGGGGGTTTTCAGTTACTCGTAGTGTTGGTTCAGTTACTCGCAGGGTTCTTCAGTTACACGCAGGGGTTCTTCAGTTACTCGCAGGGGTTTTCAGTTACTCATGTGCTTTTTTCAGTTACTCGTAGTGGTTTTTCAGTTACTCACAGTGTTTTTTCAGTTACTCGCAGGGTTTTTCAGTTACTCCCGTGCTTTTTTCAGTTACTCGCAGTGGTTTTTCAGTTACTCGATGCGTTGGTTCAGCAACATTCGAAAAGGTTTCTTCAATTACTCGCGTGCTTTCTTCAGGTACTCGCAGGGGTCTTCAGTTACTCACAGGGTTCTTCAGTTACTCGTGGGGGTTTTTCAGTTACTCGCAGGGGTTCTTCAGTTACTCGCAGGGGTTGTTCAGTAATAGTAGGAGAAAAATGAGTACATGAGTCTGTTGTACAAAAAGTAACTCTAGAAGAGAGAGCACAGAGCTATAAATAATTGCAGTGATGTGTCGTCAGAACAACCCAGAGTATGCTGGCATCTTTGCAACCCAACAGGAAAGAGCACTGCTGTCAATAATTGCAACACCAACAACACAGACCATTACTCTCACTGCTGTCAATAATTGCAGCACCAACAACACAGACCATTACTCTCACTGCTATCAATAATTGCAGCACCAACAACACATAGCATTACTCTCACTGCTGCACATATTTGCTGCACCAACAATACAGCGGGGGGCTTTCAGATTTGCAATATCTCCATCCTCCACGGCACCCTCTCCTTCCATCTCTTCTTCATCAGCAACTGCTACAGTTTCAAACACAGCGGGTGGCTTTCAGATCTGCAACATCTCCATCATCCACGACACCCTCTCCTTCCATATCTTCTTCATCAGCAACTGCTCCGGTTTACAACACAGTGGGGGGCTTTCAGATCTACAACATCTCCATCCTCGACGACACCCTCGAGGTCCACTTCTTCATCTGTGACTGTTACGGTTTACATAAGGTACAGTTTTACATTTCTTCAGATCCCCTTTTACATTTCTTCATAAGGTACAATTTTTCAGTAGCACCCCCTTTGACCATCTCCTCTACAATTTTTCAGTAGCACCCCCTTTGACCATCTCCTCAGATCCCCTTTAACATTTATTCACAGCCTACCATGGAGCCATTCATCCAGCCAATCAACTACACCCTTGACGACAAGATAGTGGAATCCATTCTACTTCCTATAGAATGGAACCATCTCCATTTTCAGATCAAACCAGGCAAAACCACCTTCCTAATAGGAAACCAGTCTTTCCAGATAACCCTTATGCAGAATAAAAACGGGTCACTTTCAACTGCTAAGGGCTGGAAAATGATGATCGCACAGCTCAATCTTCGCAAAGGTTGGATCATCTACCTCAAGCCAACTGATCACCAGACCATCACAGCATGGATCACAGATCAGTTCTTAGAAACACCAACTGAGCTTATTCCTCTCTTCAGAATGCCTGGAGACGAAGTATACTCTGGATCGGAGGACTCTGCAGATCAGCTTTTCGTTAGGGACATACACCAAGCAGCACCGGGATCAGCTGTAAATCCCATTCAGTTTGCAGAAGACACTGCTTCTTCGTCTGTCCAGCGTTCCTTTCACAAGTAGGTGTCGCCAGGGATGGATCCGACCCCCTGAGCTATTTGATTTTTATGTTTAGTTAATGGACCTTCTTTATAGCCGATCTAGCTGTATTTTTCTGTATTTTAAGTTCAGTTGATGGACCTTCTTTATATTCGATCTGGTTGTATAATATATAACGTTTTATGCTTTGAATGTTGTAATCTTGAATGTTTAGCTGTAGTGTTTTGAATGGTGTAATCTTGAATGTTGTAATCTTGCTTGTGCTCTCCTTGAGCTTATGTAACTCACATGGTTGTCTAGTTACTCTCATAGGATTCAGTTACTCGTATGGTTGTCGCCAATACCTTTTTGTTGTTCAGTTACTCGCAGCGTTTGTTCAGTTACTCGCAGCGTTTGTTCAGTTACTCGCAGTGTTGGTTCAGTTACTCGTAGTGTTTTTTCAGTTACTCGCAGGCTATTTGAGTTACTCACAGTATTGATACAGTTACTCGCAGCGTTTTGCCAGTTACTCATGAGCTTTCTTCAATTACTCACAGTGTTGGTTCAGTTACTCGCAGGGTTGTTCAGTTACTCGCGGCGTTTTCCAGTTACTTGCGAGCTTTTTTCAGTTACTCTCAGCGTTTTTCCAGTTACTCGCGAGATTTCTTCAGTTACTCACAGGGTTGTTCAGTTACTCGCAGAGTTTTTCCAGTTACTCGCGAGCTTTCTTCAGTTACTCGCAGTGTTGGTTCAGTTACTCGCGAGCTTTGTTCAGTTACTCGCAGCGTTTTCCAGTTACTCGCGAGCTTTTTTCAGTTACTCTCAGCGTTTTTCCAGTTACTCGCGAGATTTCTTCAGTTACTCACATGGTTGTTCAGTTACTCGCAGAGTTTTTCCAGTTACTCGCGAGCTTTCTTCAGTTACTCGCAGTGTTGGTTCAGTTACTCGCGAGCTTTGTTCAGTTACTCGGAGCGTTTTCCAGTTACTCGCGAGCTTTTTTCAGTTACTCTCAGTGTTTTTCCAGTTACTCACGAGATTTCTTCAGTTACTCGCAGGGTTGTTCAGTTACTCGCAGAGTTTTTCCAGTTACTCGCGAGCTTTCTTCAGTTACTCGCAGCGTTTTTCCAGTTACTCGCGAGCTTTGTTCAGTTACTCGGAGTGGTTGTGACAGTTACTCGCATTGTTTTTTCAGTTACTCGGAGAAGGTTGTTCAGTTACTCGCAGTGTTTGTTCAGTTACTCACAGAGGGTTGTTTAGTGGCTCGCAGTGTTTGGTCAGTTACTCGCAGAGGGTTGTTCAATTACTCGCAGGCTATTTTGAGTTACTCGCAGTGTTTTTCCAGTTACTCGGAGCGGCTGTGACAGTTACTCGCAGGCTATTTGAGTTACTCGCAGTCCCTTTTCAGTTACTCATAGTCCTTTTTTAGTTACTCGCAGTCCTTTTCCAGTTACTCGTAGTGTTTTTCAGTTACTCCAGGGTTGTGATAGTTACCCGCAACTATTGTTCAGTTACTCAACCATTACTGTCGGTTACCCAAGCACTACTCTCAGTTACTCAAGAGCTAATCCCAGGGTTTTTTTCAGTTACTCGAATAGTTTGTCAAGTTACTCAATCATTACTGTCGGGTGTTCAAGCATTACTCAAGCATTCTGTTACTTTCAGCTCAGTTACTCGTAGTAGTTTCAAGATGTATATAAGCATTCAAAGCATAAAGTTATCTAAAGCATTCAAGAACATTTAGCCAAAATATAAGGGCAAAATTAATATATGTTCAAGATGACATGTACAACAAGATCAAATGTACATTAAGATCAGTTGTAAATTTAGACTTTTAATAGTTGTACATTCAAGAGCAGGTGTACATTCAGATATACACAGCTTATACAACAGCGAGTAACTGAACAACAACTTATACAATAGCAGCTATACACTTGTTGTTTCTTCATTCTTTTTTGTTTCTGGTTGTTTATCAGCTTGAGCTTCTCCTCCATTGTTATCAACAGATATACCTTCTTTGATCTCTTCGATTTCAGCTTTTTCATCGTCTCTTGGAGGCTGCAGCTGCCCCCTTGTCATCATTCGTTGAAAAATATCAGCCCTTATTGATGGTATGTCTTTGCAGGTGAAGTCCATAGGTTTACAATTTACTAGGCACTCTAGGTACTTCATGACAAAGATCCCACAGTCAAGTGAGTCTTCTTCCTGCTGTGGGCAGATCGGGTAATCCCGTTTCCACTGCGACAATTGGCTTCCCTTTTCAGGTGCACCCCTAAAGAAGTCGTGCACTATACCCACCCGCATTAAAAAAACAAGACATTTATTCATCATCAATTAAAGATCAGTAATCCTTTCAATCCACTTATAATGGACTTAATTTTTATAGATCACTTACCCATCTATTGAATTCCTTTCTTGAGTTGCTACTCCAACTCATTGAATTATAGGACCGGTGTGCTCCATCCCTGAAACTTGCTTCGTACAAGTGCCAGTGGTTGTCGTTGTTTAGTATTGTGAACACCGAGTCCATTGCGTCCCAATCTTTCATTGGAACGTTGAATAGTGGAGATAGCATGTCTATCTGTTCCAAGGTGATGTCCTCAATATTAAATGCTAGCTTTTGCTGCAAATGTAGAGTTTAAAAACCACATCTATAAGTTTCAGTTTGTGTTTATATATTGTAATTTCATGTAAATTTGTATACAAAGTTTATTTGTCTTACCGGAGCATAAGTGCTCATGCAGTGCCACGTCAATCCCTTCTTCCTCCGCTTGCTTGTGCTCTCCTTAAGCATCTGTAAAAAGCAGTCGAGAACCTGAATAAAACCAAAAGCTTTATCAGTTTAGCAATCCAAATGATCTATTTCAAAGAGTTAAACTACATTCTTGTTTCTTACAGGTGAATGTGTCATTTGATCCTTGTACAGGAGGGCGGCGAGGTCCTTCCCCGTGCACCAAGTGTCTTCACTGAATTTCCATTCTCGTTTTAACCTGCAAATGATTTTTATAGATGTTATACATACGAGTTGGATATAGAAACATTAATGTTTTATCATTTTACATTTGACAATAACCAATTCTCTTACATTTTTTCTATGTTGTCCATGAAGTGATGGACAATTTCTTTGGCTTCTTTTGTTTTGAAATGTTTAAAACCTATGAAGTTTGACATCTTGTGCTGTCAACAACAATAGAGAAATCCATGTTAGAATCAATCTTCATTTTTCCCAAGTTATTTAAGCATTTCTGTCAGTTACTCAAGCATTACTCTCGGTTACTCATTCATTATGTTCAGTTACTCAAGCATTACATTCAGTTACTCATTCAATATGTGCAGTTACTCAAGCATTATATTCAGTTACTCAAGCCTTACGTGCAGTTGCTCAAGCCTTACTTGCAGTTACTCAAGCATTAGGTTCAGTTACTCAAGTTTTAGGTTCAGTTACTCAAGCATTACTTGTAGTTATGATATACTTGAAAGGAGATGAAAATTACCTTTTCCTCCCTTCTTTTCTTCACATTTTTCTCTATGCTTCCCATCTTTGGCTCTTCCATCGTCTTCTTCTTCAATCTTCTTCTGGGCTTCTTCTTCCCTTCTTCTTCTACTATCTTCTCCGGCTGTTGGCTCCCTTCTTTTTGTTTCTTTTGGTCTGCATCTTCTACAGACTTTGGTTCTTCAGAACTGTTGTCCTTTGTTTCTTTTTTCTCCTCTTCTTCTTGTTTCTTTTGGTCTGCATCTTCTGCAGACTTTGGTTGTGCAGAACTGTTGTCTTTTGTTTCTTTGTTCTCCTCTTCATCAACATTTTTCCCGTCCTCACTATGATCTTCTGATTCCACGTATTTTCTTCTGAGGGTTGGCCTTCTTCATTTTGTCGGTGGGGCGACATCCTTTGTCGGTGCGTCTTTCGGTTCATCTACATTCACCGAGACAAAACCCTCTACAAATTCCTGGAATCCACTTCCAGGTGACTGTGATTTGTTACTCTCATCTTCCCACTTTCTTTTTAGGTTTTTGTTCTCTTCTTCTAACTTGGCTATTCTTTCTTCTAGCCTTTTATTCTCCAATTGCAGTTCTGTGAATTTATCAACACTTATTCTTGTGCAGATCTCCTTATGTATTTTGAGCTCCTCCTCCAACATTTTGATTCTTGTCTCCAGGGTGGAGGTGTCAATAGTGTCTCCCTCTTCGATGATTGGTTTTGCTGGTGCCTCAGTGGTTGTTGGCGTACTTTTTTCTGGCATGTCATTCGATGATTTTGCAGCATGCCAATCATCTCCCTGGTCTACCACTATCATTTGACATACCTGTCCAACATATAAAAAAAAATAATGTGTCACAAAATGAAACATGTATGATTATGTTGTATATTAGATTTTGTAACAAAGATTAGATAATCTTACATCCTTAGGCTCCACTTTCACTAATTCCATCAATTTCTCGACCGGTGCAGCCCACTTCTTTATCCTTGGCTTGGAGTCAAGGAATGTTGGCTTTGCCATCTTTGTCATCTCATATGCCCAAACCTGCATGTAATATATAGAAAAAATAATGCATATGTAACTGCACCCCCATAGTCAATATTGTATCAATGTAGTTGAATATGATTTTATTCACTTACGCATAGGCACATGACACAGCCTGTTGTGTACAGGGTGTTCTTAGCCCCTTTCTCTCCTTTCCTTCTTAGCTAGACATTCTCCTTTAGCATCTTCATATTCTTGAAGATACTCCCATGCACCAGCTTTGCCCAATTCATCTGCCCAGTGGCAGTGACATTATCTAGGTAGTGGATAATGTAGATTGGTGCACAATAGCTAGTGTCTGGGATTAGGAATGTTGCCAGCAGGTGCAACATCCACGCACGACACATATTTGTATTGTCCGCTGGATTGTTGGTCTTGGCATATTCTTGCCAAAGTTTTGTTAAGTTGTCCTTATGCAGGACATCTTTTTCTCTCAATTTCTTTGATGTCTCACCTTCATTTCTATTTTTACAAGTCGCCTTCGCAAACTCTTGCCATATCGACTTTACTATGGCAGAATCTTTTCTTTGTGTTATTTCTATACCTTTGCTGGGGATACCTAGAATTATCCCCACGTCATCTACTGTCATCCTTCTTTCCTCTCCGTCGTCCAGCAGAAATATGTCTTCATCGACATATCTATCTATTAAATCCTCTAACAAGCCTATGTCAACCGCAAGATTTGGCATATTTACGAGGTTTGCAAAGGCTGTTGAGCTCAGCATCATAAGTTGTTCCTTTGTATAAACCATGCTCTTGCTGGTATTGTTGTAGCTCTTTAAGGAGCACCTGTGGTACAGTCTATTTACTCCCACTGCAAACATATCAAAATTTATCGTTAGAGCTCATTGTTTATTTTGTAAAAACTATTTAATAAACTGTAAGTAACTGAAAATTAAAACTATTACAAATCCATACAATCTTACCTTTCTCTTTAGCCTTTTCTGTCTCTTTCTGTTTCTGACTTGCAGTTGTACTCTCCTCATCCCCTTTGCTTTCTTCTCCTGCATACAAATAAAGTTATTCCAAGAATGTAGTAGTTAGCTTAACAATATTGTTTTATCGCCTATTATTGGTTACTCAAACATTACTCTTGGTTACTCAAGCATTATGTAATAGTTACTCAAGCATAAATTTCAGTTACTCAAGCATTAATCTCAGTTACTCAAGCACTACTATCGGTCACTCCAGCAATATGTGATAGTTACTCGAGCATAAATTTCAGTTACTCAAGCATTACTCTCGGTTACTCAAGCATTACTCTTGGTTACTCAAGCATAATGTAATAGTTACTCAATCATAAATTTCAGTTGCTCAAGCATTACTCTTGGTTACTCAAGCATTAATCTCAGTTACTCAAGCACTACTATCGGTCACTCAAGCAATATGTGATAGTTACTTGAGCATAAATTTCAGTTACTCAAGCATTACTCTCGGTTACTCAAGCATTACTCTCGGTTACTCAAGCATAATGTAATAGTTACTCAATCATAATTTTCAGTTGCTCAAGCATTACTCTTGGTTACTCAAGCATTAATCTCAGTTACTCAAGCATTATGTGATAGTTACTCGAGCATAAATTTCAGTTACTCAAACACTACTATCGGTCACTCAAGCAATATGTGATAGTTACTCAAGCATTAATTTCAGTTACTGAAGCATTACTCTTGGTTACTCAAGCATTACTCTTGGTTACTCAAGCATTATGTGATAGTTACTTGAGCATAAATCTCGGTTACTCACACATTATTATCGGTTAGTCAAACATTCTGTAATAGTTACTCAAGCATTAATCTCGGTTACTCAACATTAATGTCTGTTATTCAAGCATTTTGTAATAGTTACTCAAGCATTAATTTCAGTTACTCAAACATTACTATTAGTTACTCAAGCATTAATATCGGTTACTCAAGCATTACTCTCGGTTACTCAAGAAGCATTATGTAATAGTTACTCGAGCATTACCTTGTTGTTCAAATTCTACTGCTTTGCTGCGCGTACATTCTTTCTTCTCAGCTGCTATGTTGACTCCACGACCAGCAGTAGCAACATTACTGCGCTTTGCACTTTTTGATGGAGGTTTGATCCATGGGGGAGCTGTAACCCCTATTTTTTTGCCTTTATCCTGTGTCTTAGTTGTCTGAGGAGTCTCAGCAGAAAGCCCCTTCTTCATTCCTGCAACTTCTTCTTTCCCCACTTTTTCCGCTTCTACGTCCTTGGTAGCCTCTTTCTTATCCTCTTTCGGGGTTGTTGGAGTAGTGTGGTCGAGTATTTCCCTTTCCGCCGGCGATGCTGATTTATCCGCTTCTTCTGGTTCTTTGGCCATCTTCTCCTCGGCCTGATGGGGCTGCATTTCGATGTCATCATCTTCTTCAATCACTGGTCGTGGACGCCTTAGCCACGGCGGCCCTGTCGAGGTCTTCCTTGACGCTTGCTTTGTTCTCGTCATATTGGAAGAGGTAACTGTCAGAATTGAGATGCAGCGAGATGGAGGAGCAATTAGAGATGGAGGAGTTCGGGTCGTCGGTGATTTTTGCACGACAGGCAGAGCGACGAGTGAGGAGGAAGTGCGCGAGAACGGGAGGGCGACGATCTGGGGTTTTGCTTCGGCGGGGACGGCGCGACGAACTGGGGTTTTGCTTCGGCGGGGATGGCGATGATCTGGGGTTCGCGAGTAGCTCTCTCCGGCGGGGACGGCGCGACGAACTGGTAGCCGAGCTCTTTTTCCCGTTTTTCTCCCCTCCGGAACTGCTGCCGGGTAGCCTAAAGTTGTTACCCGCGCGGGCAACTAATACTAACTAACTATATATATATATATATATATATATATATATATATATATATATATATATATATATATATATATATATATAGGACAACGATCCAGTGAGAAACATATCTTGGTGAGAGTATGGGAGGCATTTGAATTATAACATATATGTGTCTAATGATAAAATACAATGAATGTCATTATATATATATATATATATATATATATATATATATATATATAGAGAGAGAGAGAGAGAGAGAGAGAGAGAGAGAGAGAGAGAGAGTCAGGCTAGAATACACTAGAGTGTATTCGGAGCAGAATACACTCAAGTAGTTTTTCATGATGCAATATTTTTTTTCAAAAATCTAATCCATTGATCTTCTTAATCATTTTGTGAATAACTCATATAAAAAATTTGATCACATTTGGATATTTATATGTCATGTTATAAAGACCACAAAAATTATGCATTTCAAATTAGTTTCGTGCGTCGATTTTGTTCTCCTTGGATGAGTGAGTTACACTCATCCAAATGGGCTCAAAATTTGTAGGTAGCCCAATTATAGTATGTCAATGAAGATCAAATGTTTACATCTTGCAAAAAATAGTCTCGATATGCAAACATACTTGAGTGTAACCGTGTGATCTATACACTCGAATGTATTCTAGCCTGACTCTCTCTCTCTCTCTCTCTTTATATATATATATATATATATATATATATATATATATATATATATATATATATATATATATGATGTTAGGAAGTGTGTACCGACCTGTACATGTAACTTATGTGTACCGGCTATTAAAATAGCACGTGCGGAGTATGTTGATGAAATCCAACTATATGGATTGAATCAAAATTATATAGATTAGATGTGTCTAAAAAATCATAACTATATCTCATAGAGATCATGAGATATAGCAATATATCATTCAATGGTTTCTGTAATTTCTGCAACTTACCATTGATTAGAAAATACATATTTGCTTTTGTTAGATGATCAATGAATATCAGAATGTGGTGATGTTTTGTAAATATCTTATCTAAGGGGTATACTTTACATCCATATGGCTGGTTTGTTCAGTAGAAACTTATAATCTACATAAATGAAGGTGGGTACATGTAAGCTACATGTATTCGAGTACACAATTTTTTTAGCCATATATATATATATATATATATCTGACAAAGTGAGTTTTTATAATATTTTCTCTCTCTTAAAAGTTTATTATCAATTTTTGTTGACCAATATACCCTCATAAAATTTCCTCACTCAATTGAACAAAGACGAGTCACAAATTGCAAAGAAAATGTAAACCCTAATATGCTATGATGATAAAATACATGTGTAAGTGTATTTAGTAAATGAACATATCCAATATTCGAATTTGGATCTCAAATTAATTTTGTAGTATCATAACGACCTTATAAAACTACCCCTAAAATTTTGTTGCTTTTGGGTCAACCAATTAGGAGATATGACCAATTTAATTTGGTGCATTTTCCATCCATTTTGGACCAAGGACCTAAGTTTTGGGCTTGATCGATTAAATTAAATGTCACTCGGTCCATTAAGATGCTTGGGCGCGGACCACTTAGCTGGTCTTCAACTCCAGCCGTCCGATTTGAGGCCCCAACTTCCCGCCCTGATCCAGGGGCAGAGAACCCGTCTTCTACCTCTCGTAAAGAGTGGGGGAAGATAGGTAAACCGAGCCTCGTTCGCAGGCGACACCTCAACCCTCCCATGGAATATCTTCCAAATAGAATGCTCCCCCTCGGTGAGACGAGTTCAATGAGCCCGCACTCGACTTCCCTCATCCACGGAATAGGGAGAACGAACTCCCGATCCCTCGCCCTTGCTCCTTGCGGCGGCAGTAGACTTTAGGGCTTCATTTCCCTCATCCTAAAATGCCTATATAAGGCCTCAAACATGTCCGCCATACCTCCTTTCCTCACTTTGCACCCTCAATTTTGAGCACAGCTACCTCGAGAAGCCATCCCCATTTCACCTTCTCCAACCTCCGACGCCCTCACCGCCCCATTACCTCTGTTCTCCATCCACCAATTCCTCATTACCAACACCTTCCCCATTCGATTGTCGAGCTTCCCGTCTAGGACACACTACCCCAGAACGCCCCTTCATCCCTGACCTCCACCTCGTCGGCGACCTCGCCCTCACTGCGGCGACGTTGAGTTCTAGGGGGAGCCGTAGATCGGAAACCTCACACCTCTGATCAAGGAAGCCTCGCGGAGGTGAAGGCACCTTCATCCAGTCTCCAGCGCCACCCAAGAGCGAGCTGAGCCTCACCGGAGTACCTACCTGCTGCTCGAGCAAGCAGCAGTGGAGGAAGAGGAGGTGCCAACTTAAATCCTTTTGAACCTATCAGCAAACGCCACGTCAGCAGCTCGGGATCGACCTTGCTATGTTTTGGATCAATCTGAGCCGTTGATCCAGTCGGATCCAGCCGTTGATCTAGGTAAAATTCTCTTTTCCTTTTTCTTTTACTCAAGAAAATAGCTTAACTTAGAAAATGTATAGTAATTGCTACGAATATCAGAATATATCGAACCTGTATACTATTTTGATCAGAAAAATATTCTCTATCCAAATAAAATGATACCAAGACCTAGATCCGTATCCTATTTTAAAAATAGTTGCCTAAAGCCTTAATGACCTCCTTAATTGTTAATTAATTGTTGATAATAGTTTTCCTTGATGATATCTGACCTTCCAAAATGTTTTTAACCTTAGATGTAACCCTGTTTCCAATATAACTCAGAACACTAATCTAAGTAGATAAATAATGAAATGATTAGAGGAAACCCTAAATCTAGTTCTCTCTCTACATGTAATTGGATATACGTCTTTTTATCAAATCTAGTATTATTAGATGATGTTTAGTGATCATGAATGGTCCTGAACTCTAATTCAAACCCTAATCTTATGGAACCATTAACATCTTAAGGGTTCCTTCCTTTTTATCTGACCATCCTAGAAACCCTAATTTTTGAAAATCTTCTTTTGAGAAATTCAATGCTATCTTTTAAGCAAACTAATTAATGATGGATCAGATCTGATCATATCTCTAAACCCAATTTAAAATATGGGAAATCCCTGATATGAATTAAGATAAATTAAAAAGGAATAATAACTAAGGACATATCTTAGTCTTGGTCACATGGACCAATAGTAATGTTGTACCCTTGCTTTCTTTGCAGGGTGACTAAATTCTTGATTGATTCTAAATCTTTGGATATCTGATCTAATCAAGCAGGTACGTGGTCTTATAAGTATAAGAATAGATTTCTGGTTGCCTATGATATGTAATACCTTGAATGCTCATATTTGAATATGATTGCTTGGTTGACTAGTATGAGTTATACTTCGCCAAACCTAATGGAACACAAATGGTTATGATGGGATGTAGCTACTAGAGCACATAACTGACACGCTTTCTCTGTGCGTAAAATGCAAGTGTACACGTCAATGTAGTATAGGCCTTTGGGAGGCCCGAGTCGAACTCAGGGACACTGAACTATCGGTAGACTACTACTATACTGGTCGCGATCAGCTAAACCGATTAAAAGAGTTTGAGAGTTGTTTAAAAAGAAAAATAAAAATAAAAGGAAAACAAAGCAATCGATTAAAGGTTTAATTTAATCAATTCATGTGAAGATCTTTAGGATTGCGGTTTCACCGCGGGTTTATCTTTGTATGAATTTCTATATAGTAATTCAGGTTCATCTCTCAATCCAAGTAGTGGCATGTAGTCAGAATTGTCCACTGTCGTGGTACAATTCACTACCTATGTCTAGGTCGGTTCCACCGTCGTAGTAACCTATACCCTAAACTAGGTGCATTAATATCGACCTTTGGGTTTCCACCATTAATCTTACATCACCTTGTTCAAGGGATTTGTTAATTAATGTGAATTGCGTCTCTTTTCAACCGTTAATTCTTCTTTAAAGTAATTAAAGGCATTAGGTTATTATTATGGTGATCAAGCATAACAATATTATTGAGAAAACGAATTCATACCACGGAAATAAGAGATTAATGATGAATTACTATGATAAAAATGTCATACAATGCTTCCCTGGGCTACTCCCGGTCCTAAAGACAAAGGGGATTAGCCCCGCATGTTCATCTTAGAGCAAGACATGGTAAAGAAAAGGGGAAACATGGAGAAAAACGTGAATAAGCTATAAAACCCCTGAACAGAGAAGATCCAAGTGTTCCCTGGTATGGAATGCGCGATCTATAATCTTTTGGCGGTGTAAAATGTCTTCTTCGGCCTCCGAAACGGCTGGGGCATGTGTCTGGGCTCCATCTTCTCTCCACACCTTCTCGGGACGTGTGCAGCGGCTAATGATGTGATAGCTCGCTCTTCCCCGCCGTCATTAGGTATAATCACCGAGTTAGGTTGCCAAAATATCACAGCCATCAGATTTAGATCGATCTGAAACAAACTTGTATCAGACGGTGTTGATACCATCGACGCGGGTCGATGGTATCGACCTTGCGTGATATCGGGAAGTCTTCTTTCTCTTCGTTGTTGCGCCTGATGCTGACTCGATACCATTGACGCGGGTCGATGGTATCGACACCCTGAGGTGTCGATTTTGTCCTTATACGTCGTCGCAGCTCCACTTGTCGATAGTATCGACTTCTGGGTCGATAGTATCGACTATCTTCTCGCCAGCAACCTGATAGTATATCGATACCGTCGACACTCCTGTCGATAGTATCAACACTGTGATGCTCCTTGTGGCTGGCAACCTATGGTTGTTTCGATGGTATCGACCACTGTCGATGGTATCGACAGTAGCAGATATTCGTTTTTCCTAAAATTGCAACACAAAACCACATAAGCCGAAATAAAACATATTATTGCAATCATTTATGCTCAAAATACTAAAATAAGGGAGATTTGACACTGAGAAAGATCATAGACCACAGTAAATAAATTATGCAATATTAACCACCAAAATGACCAATAAATGCATAAAACACAAGTAAAACAAGTCTATAAATGTGACTCAAAATCATCACATCAAACTCTGCTAAGCTTGAACATTGCTCGCCCTCGAGCAACTAAACTTTAGAATAGAATTGCGAAGGTCAACTGAAGAATAGATTATCACAACAAACATCAACCTATGATCCCCACCGGGCATTCACAAACCGAACCTCACTAACCACAGAATGATAATTACCCTAAAGGCGAAAACAATCATCCATAAAAGAAGTCTACCTCAAAATTGATGAACACTATCATATAAAGCAGTTAACATAATAAAATTTGCCGGTTCAGACTCGATGCATCTTGTGATCTCCTATTCTACGTTGCTCGCCCTAACTACCATCTACATGGAAGCAACTCTCCTGATATTCACAAGTGAGGAGAAAATCATGGTGGCCTACCAATTCGAGCAACGGGTGGATGGAATGGGTGGCTCATGGAAGAAATGGAAGCATTATACGGTTTCAACATGCATAAATCAAAACATTCCCTAAATGATGCATATGAAAATGAAAATTCCCTAATGCCTACATTTGGGTGGAATGATGCATGCACTAACATCCCTTCTCAAGATGAAAAGGAATATCTAAAGGAACTACATCATGTACTTATTCTTCTTACAATGCAGGTGAAACTACTATGTTCCTTTCTCCTTCTCATATTTATTCCTCATTCTTTTCTTTTTTTTTTCAAATTTTTTTTCTTCAATTATTTTAGGCCCTTATATCCATGAATGATAATGAATTATTTTCTGGGCTCACTTATTTCTGCACATCTTAAATATTTGAAGCATTCAGAAGGTATGGAACAAGTTAATCACCCTTAATGTTTCAAAAGAAATAAGATACATGATGTACTGTATGCATAAAAAAATATGAATGCAGCTACATGACACACACCTAAAGATATTGTGCATGTATAACTACTCTAATTTTTTTATTTTCATGCAAAACATGTGAAAATAGTTGCAATGCAAGACCTATTTACATGGAATGCAATCAAAGAGATTAAAATCATAAAGTACTTCCAATTCTTATGGTGGAGTATGAAAAACAATGGGGTGGATAGATCACAAGACTAATTGACTGAACCTTTGAAAATTATTATGTGTCCCTCCTTATTGACTTGTGTGGTAATTAAGAGGTTTCTCTCTCTTATTTCAAATTAAGGTCTCATTATCATTTGATTAGTTCAGGCTCAAACAACCAATTCCGTCCACTTTTCATGGATCATAGGCATGTACAGTTGTGATTTCCTATTTTAGAGTTGACAAACCCAATCATTTTCTTAAGTTATGTGCTCAAAGGTAAACCAACACAAGCTTGCAAACACTCATTTTTTTTTTAATTGTACCTTAATTCCCATGTACTAGCAAACGAGATGACACATCACTTAAGACATCCACAAATACACTAGATAGAATGTGGATCCTACAAACAAACTAAAAAAAACTGCAAGAAATATATGACAAGAAACAAAACAATAAGTAAAACTAAAAACTAAAGGATAGAGTTGTTCCAACTCCCCCCCTAAGCTTGAATTCGACTATGGCCTCATAGTAAAAAACAACCTTAAAAGGTGGAACAGTGATATCGATCATTCTTCCGGAGGAGGTGGGTACTGCGGGGCTGTGGGGTCCCAGGATGGGTACTACCCCTGAAAGCTCGGATCATACTGGGGCATGGGCAGAGGTTGTGGATACCCCCCAAAGTAATTCTGGCTCCAGTAATGATCATAGAAGGGCTGCTGCTGCATCTCCATCCTATGCAACTTGTTGTGGATGTGTTGTTGGTTGTCGAGGAGGAGGCGCTCACTTTCAAAAATAGCCCTCTAGTTGTCAAGTAGCCGGTTCGTCGTCTCCTGAATACCGACATATGAAGCTGTATGTCGCTGCTGCATCTGATGAATATCCTGCAGCATTGCGTACATCCCTTGCATGGAATAGACATCCTCGCTTTGCTGCGAGGGCTGTGGTGGCGGAGGCTGCGAAGAAGAATATGCACCCAGATGCATGCGGGGATGCTTCCGGGGTGCCACACGTGCACGAAGAGGAGTGAAAGCCTTCTCTTCCTCTTCATGCTCATCGCCGTCATTGTCGTTTTTGTTGTTGCCGCCGTATTCATCCGAGTCCTCAATGGAGATAACAGGCCATCGGAAATGCTGAGCACCCTCGTTGTGGAAGACGAGATCAGGAAGTGAATGCTCTTGATATGCTTGGTTGACATGGCAGTGTGCATATGCCAAGCCATCACGAAGAAGGATGAGGTTGGAGCGATGCAGATGTTGCAGGTTTACCTTGCTCCTGTTAGAGAGAGGAGTAAGCTGGGAGAAATTTAACCCAAGATAGTGGGCCAGCAGTGTGATGAGCCCTCCAAAGTGAATTGGAGCCTTCCGCGTACTCCTCTTTACCACCAACACACGCGTTAAGAAAAACACGCCCCAATTACACTCTTGGCGCTTCAACAACTTGTGCAAGAAAAACAAATCTGTCTCTTGGAACTTGCTAAGAGACAGGTCACCACGAGCAAACAACGTGGTGCAGAGCATGCAGTGAAGAACCCGCACAAAAGGATGCTCAAAATCCGCCACTGCAGCATTGTGGTAGCTGACAGATTTCCCAGGAGGTGCAATTACTAGCTCGGCGAAGATAGCATCATAGTCTGTCCTGTTATCGGTACGCTGATACTGCTTTCTCCCATGATTCGAGTTGTAGATTTCATTGAACTGCCTGAGGGTGAGAGTGTAATCATTGTTGTACTGCCGGAAAGAAATGCGGCCTTTGATCCACTCTCGATCGGTGGCGATGATGTCATTTGGCACGACGCATATGTCCAGCGAAGCCATGAATTCCACCACCAACTCCTTGTATGTGGGCCATTCACCGAATAATGGCTGGCCGTCGGCGTGGAATTCCAACTCATCAGACCTCCTGCCCGTATGCCTTGCCTGCCCTTGGAGAATGTAGGCAAGATTAGCGTCGAACCCCAAATTGTTGATCATGTTGCGGTCGACATAGCGGGTCGGCTCAATCTTTCTTTTCATGATTTCCTCATAGACCTCCCGAACCTCCACGGTAGGATGAACGATCCGCGGGCGCGGAATAGAAGCAGGTGGTGGAGGGATGAACTCTGGGATCTCCATGGGTTCCACCCAGGAAGAGGATGCACCGGCTGTACGCACCATCGTCGAGAAAGCAGGAGTAGAAGATGGAGCTTGGTGAAGGTCGGAGAAGACAATCTATGCTCGATGAAGGCTCGAGGAAGAACGTGCTCCTTGGATGCTCATAGCCGGGCTCCGATCGCTCAACAATACACACGGGGGTCGATAGTATCGACCCATCCCATGGATCAACTCTCCTGATGCAGCAATCACTGTTGATTTGCTCTCGCAGATCGGTGACGTGTCGCGTCGATACTATCGACGCAAGTCAATAGTATCGACTTCTTCTTAGGGCAACACCCTCGCGAGGCCCGACCGCCGCTTTCTGCCTATGACAGGGTCGATACCATCGACAGGCCCGTCGATGGTATCGACTTCACTGAGACAATTTCGTTTGAATATCTCCAGAGATCTCGCTAGTATCGACACCCATGTCGATACTATCGACCTCATTTTTGCGATCAACCTGTTGGTGTGTCGATACCATCGATGAGGCCATCGATAGTATCGATGCAGAGCTATTTTTGCAGCCGCCAACCTGTACCCATCTCGATACCATCGACATAAGGGTCGATGGTATCGACTCTGCCTCAGTCCTGCACATTGAGCAAACGATCAAGGTATCTTTTTTACACTAAAACAAAAGTAAATCAAACCAAAGTACAAATGCGAAAGAAACTAACTAAGCTACCGATGGCTGGGTTGCCTCCCAACAAGCACCCTTATTTAACGTCTTAGGCTAGATGACATGAAGCTCCTCATGCATCTGGAACTTTGGAGAGGGTGCCCAGGGGGTCATGCGGCAGTTTGAACTCAACTTGATCCTAGCCAATCCCCAATGTCAAAGTACCTCTCCCAATGGCAGTGACAACATCGGCCGTTACTTGAAACGACCTACCCAATAACATCTCGCAACCCTTAAGCTGTGGCATGTCCATGAGAATGAAATCCATCGGAAAGATAAACTTGTCTACTTTGACAAGTACATCCTCACACACTCCATATGGCTTCACAATGGACCCATCCGCCAATTCAATAGTTGCCGCTGATTTCTTTATTTTCTTCAACCCAAGCTTTTGAAATGTGGACAGTGGCATAAGATTAATGCTGGCGCCTGAATCACACTGTGCTTGTGGAAAATGTTGACCGCCTATAGAACATGGAATGTAGAAGCCTCCTGGGTCTTTCCTCTTCTGTGGTAAACTCCTATGGATAATTGAGCTCACCATCTCATTCACCCATCAAACATCTTTGTCTTTGATCCGCCTCTTCTTGGTGATGATTTCCTTGATAAACCTCCCGTGTGCTGGAATCCGCTCTATCATTTCCACTAACGGAATATTGATATGGAGTTTCCTGAACATCTCCAAGAACTTCCTGTAATGTCGATGCGCTTTCTTCGACCTTGGGCTGTCCGGTAAAGACACAACTGCCTCATCAAAACTCTTATGAGGTGGCACATATGGGCTTTTCGGGGCCTCTTCCCCTAATCTTGCTTTAATGTCACCTTCTAGCGTAGGCTTTGGCACCTCATTTACAACTGATGTAACTTGTGGCTGCTCATCTTTCTCAGTGGTTGCAGCTTCAACTTGACGTATGGCCTTCACCTGCTCTTCTTGCCTCGGTGCAGGCAAAACCATGATGGGCTCGTGGAGGGTTTTTCTGACTGGAAAATATCCACCTGGTAGTCCATAATGACTGTGAGGATATAGTATTTTCGGTGTAGCCTCCGTATCAAAAATCATTTTACTTTTGTCCTGGACCTCCACCACCGGGGGCTCTGCCTCAGTAATCACATATATGTACTTTACTTGATGATGTGCTTGGACAGGCTACATTCCCAGCATGTCTTTGTTGATTGGCATGCTTCATGGCCACCACTTCATTGGAAATTTGGGTCACAATCATCTCAAGTGCCCTCATCTGTGCTCCATGACTTTGCAATGTCTGCCCAAATTTAGTCAAAATCTCACCCTAGGACTGCAACTGCTTACTGAACATACTCATCATCTCTTGATTTTGTTGCACCACTTTACTAAGCAACTCGGTGCTTTTATCCTCTTCCTTTGACTGTGGATTTGCATCTGGATCTTGTAGGAAGTTATTTGGGTCTTTCCATGAGAATTTTCCGTCCTTCCTCCAAGCATAACCATTATTCCTATAGCCCTGTTGTTGCATGGATTTGACCTGGGCTTCCTCATCGAACTCTGTATCTTCTTTGGCAAGAAATTTCTTCGCTAGAAGGTCTAATTTATCGTTTAGCTCCTTAATGGCCCTGGATTCACCTATGACTTTGACTTGTTCTGGTGCATCCCTATCGCCCCAAGATTTCTTCTTTGCCATGTTTTTCAGAATCTCCCAACACCTAGTGCCAGTGTTGTTCAAGAAAAATCCGGATCCTAAGGAATCCAGATTGCTTCTGTCATGCTCAGAAAGAGAAAAATAGAAAATATTCACTTGTTTTTCCTTATCCAAACCATGGTGTGGGCACCTCCTCATCATTATTTGGAAACTCTCCCAGGTGTCAGAGTAGGTTTCACCTGCCTTCTGACTGAAATTGTGAATTTTCCTGATCAGATCATTTGTCTTCTCGGGCGGGAAGAATCTTTCAAAGAATACTTCCACCATGTGGATCCATGATTCCACATATTCATCGTCAAAATTGTGCAACCATTCTCGTGCATTTCCTGCCAGAGAACTCAGGAATAGCTTCAGGTAGAGCGTCTCTTGTGGAAATCTGTCAATTTTAATCATGTCACAATTCTCCACGAATTGGCTTATATGAGTCATCGGGTCTTAATTCTTTAGCCCATGGAATGCATTTGACTTGACCAAGTTGATTAATGCAGGATCAATCTTATAGGTCGGAATGTTGATCGCCTGCTTCTTGATTGGCCCCTTTGAAGCAGATGAAGAAGAAGCCTTTATCTTCTCCCATATCGTATGTTCCTCTGCCATTTCTTCTTGTTCGGATTCAGAATCTATTTCTTCCAAGTGGTCTTGATTGTAATCCTCCTCGTCGTCAAGTCTCGGCAGTGGAACCTATGGTGCCTGTTGCGTGTAGTCGGTGCTACACGTCTGCACCATGCACAATACCTGCAAAATGATAATTTCTGTTCAGTACCGTGCTAGACAATTACAAAATTTGAAAGATAGACTATGAATTTTTGAAATGATTTCAAAATAATAAAAAATAAAAGGTGGCCTAGAATGGCCACTTGCAGCACTCGTAGTGCCGACAATTGTCGTGTCCCCGGCAACGGTGCCAAAAACTTGACACGCTTTTTCCGTGCGTAAAACGCAAGTGTACACGTCAATGTAGTATAGGCCTTTGTGAGGCCCGAGTCGAACTCAGGGACACTGAACTATTGGTAGACTACTACTAACTGGTCGCGATCATCTAAACCAATTAAAAGAGTTTGAGAGTTGTTTAAAAAGAAAAATAAAAATAAAAGGAAAACAAAGCAATCGATTAAAGGTTTAATTTAATCAATTCAGGTGAAGATCTTTAGGATTGCGGTTTCACCACGGGTTTCCATTGTAAGAATTTCTATATAGTAATTCAGGTTCATCTCTCAATCCAGGTAGTGTCCTGTAGTCAGAATTGTCCACTGTCATGGTACAATTCACTACCTATGTCTAGGTCGGTTCCACCGTCGTAGTAACCTATACCCTAAACTAGGTGCATTAATATCGACCTCTGGGTTTCCACCATTAATCTTACATCACCTTGTTCAAGGGATTTGTTAATTAATGTGAATTTCATCTCTTTTCAACCGTTAATTCTTCTTTCAAAGTAATTAAAGGCATGATATTATTATTATGGTGATCAAGCATAACAATATAATTGAGAAAATGAATTCATACCACGGAAATAAGTGATTAATGATGAATTACTATGATAAAATGTCATACAATGCTTCCCCAGGCTACTCCCTGTAACATCCCTGACCTGGGTTATAAGTTAACCCTAGGTGTTTTACTTAAATCCTGTAATTAAGATACTTGTGATTAACTTCTGGCATGTAATTAAGTTCCCAAGGAACATACATTTTCATTTCTGTCCTTTTAAAACAATGATTGTAGTATTGTTTTGTTATGCAGGGACCTCTGTGCAAATTACCCAATTAGAAGGGTTAACTTGCAATATTAGCATGTTATGATGTTCCTTTGATGATGAGACATTATATGAATGAATATGATGAGGTATGATGGATTTCCCAAGTTTGGGCACCAAGGTGCAGCTTGTGGAGCAATCCTTGTGCTTAAAACCCTAATTTTGGTGTAAAGTGCAATTTACCCAAAATGTGGGGTGCAACTTGTGACATACACTTTCTAGAATATCTTTTATTACTTTTGACATCATTTAAAGTTATAATAATGAAGGAGGCACTTCATTTGAATAATCATATAATAAGAAACACCTTTGTAATTATACCACCAAAGTTGTAAGTAAAGGATACCCTTATATGTATATGTACACCATAGTGACAAGTTGACCTTCCTTGCCTTTAGTCCTTGGTCTTAGAAGAAGTTTTACCTTAGATATGAAGAGGAGGGACGTGCCTAAAAGAAAGGAAGGACCTAGTTGTGAAAAGGAGGAGTAAGTTGTCCTTATGATGAAAATAACCTCAAAGTATATATGATCCTTTCCTTTGCAACCAAAGGCAACGTTTCCTTTCTTCCCTTCTTATTCCCTTGCTTAGACCGACTTAGGCAAAGTTGGAGCTCAGGGAAATGACCAACCTGTTCTAAGGTAAGAAAGCACCATCTTCTAGCTTGGATTCATGGAGGAAATCCTTGTACAAGGTTGGTTTCATGATTAATTCACTTAGGTTTCTTGTTTTAGCCGATCATCTCCATCTTTTCCTTGGAGAATCACCTTTGGCCAACCTGTGGAGCTCAAGACGCCATTAAAGGCTTGAAGCTTGGAAGCTTGGAGCTCTAGGAACAACGTTTGAGGCGGGTTTTATAACTCTAAACCTTGCTTTGTTATGCATACTTTTATTCTTGCAAATAATAGTTAGTCCTTCTTCTTCCCCCTCTTTCTTTGCACTCTTGCAAGCTTTTTCGTGAAGAACAGACCTTGGTTTCAAGGTTGAAGATGAAGGGCGTTAATACCTATGTTGGTCCTTATCCAACTTTATTAAATGATCTTGGACCAATAGGTCTAATGGGTTCACACCCGTTTCAACTCAAATGGGTTCACACCCATTTCAACTCAAATGGGTTCACACCCGTTTCAACTCAAATGGGTTCACACTCATTTCAACTTAAATGTGAACAAAATGGGTTCACACCCGTTTCAACTCAAATGGGTTCACACTCGTTTCAACTTAAATGGGTTCACACCCGTTTCAACTCAAATGGGTTCACACTCGTTTCAACTTAAATGGGTTCACACTCGTTTCAACTCAAATGGGTTCACACCCGTTTCAACTCAAATGGGTTCACACTCGTTTCAACTCAAATGGGTTCACACCCATTTCAACTCAAATGGGTTCACACTCGTTTCAACTCAAATGGGTTCACTCTCGTTTCAACTCAAATGGGTTCACACTTGTTTAAGCTCAAATGGGTTCACACTTGTTTCAGCTTAAATAGGTTCAATTAAAGGATACCTTAATTTATTCCAACCCTAATGACATGATAGTGGTGATTTTGTTTATGTTAATCAATGAGGATTTAACGTAACCCTATCTAGAGTAATATAATCACCATCTATTAGTAAGGAGAGAGAGAAAGTACCATTTATGGTTAAAACTCAAATAAAGTACCTTCAACGTATATGAATATGCAGGATTAGGGTATGATCCACTTATGAGAGATCATGAAAACCCTAATTAAGATAATTGATGAGTCTTAACCTAATTTGAAAGCATCAATGATGATTTTTCTCATTCATGATGATGCTATGAGCTCATTTCACTATGAAGTGAATAGTAAACCCTAATTCTAGGGTAATCATGAGTAATGTGAATAGTACACCCTAATTCTAAGGTAATCATGAGTAATGTGAATAGTAAACCCTAATTCTAGGGTAATAATGAGTAATGTGAAAAGTAAACCCTAGTTCATAGTAATATGTTGAAATGAACAATAAACTCTAAACTCATGTTATTCCTTTAAAGCATGAATTGTATGATCAAGATATGAGATGAGGAATTATTATTCCCAATCCTAATGAAAGGGGTGAATAACCCTAAATGATGTAAACAAGGGAATCTTACCCTTTGTAAGGACATAAAGGTATAACCTTTGAATTGAAGGGTTAATTTTGTCTTATTAATTGCTGATCTGATTATGAATTATTGATTATTATCAATTGAATTAATCATGCAGGTTCTTATAAGAGAATAATCATATCCAGGTAAGGATCATGACATCATATTCATTGAAAGCATGTCAATAGCTTATGAACAGAAATAAATATGTTGCCTAGATGCAAGTGGCATCATATGAAACTGATATGCCTTAAGGGCCATGAATGACATCAAGGTCATGCTAATAGATGACTTGATGCTGACATGTCATTTGATAGCAAGTGTTATGATGATATAAGGGTGTGAGAACCCATGTTCCTGAATTATAGTGATAAAATGATTAAGAATTGATATCCATCTGATAACCGATATGAGTAATATCTGTTACATTTAGTGTTCTTACGTTATAGCCATGTTTAGTACTTGAATGTTTGGAAACATATATGATGCTAAAAGAATACTGAAATGTACCTAATAATCAAGTATAATCATATCATGTAGAGCCCTGATCATAGATCCATCATTGTCAGAGTTTAAATGATGGTGAAACAGGTTTTCCTAAGGGAACTCCTGGATCACATACTTTAGAGTATGTGGGGGAATATGGATGTGTATATCCTTACATCCTAGTGTAGGAGTTGATGTGGGTGTATCTTAATTCATCAGCCCTTCACTATATGCTTATACTGGGATGATGTAACACTATTCTCCCAAAGGAATCTTT
The DNA here is from genome assembly GCA_963693085.1 of Alisma plantago-aquatica. Classification (NCBI taxonomy): domain Eukaryota; kingdom Viridiplantae; phylum Streptophyta; class Magnoliopsida; order Alismatales; family Alismataceae; genus Alisma; species Alisma plantago-aquatica. The sequence continues at coordinate 52,769,265 of OY856412.1, forward strand.
ATACTGCATCGATGAGAGATAAACATGAAATCTTTCGATAGCGAAGAGTGCAGAATGCCACTGTGACTCTAATAGAGAAGTACCAGAATGCCCTGGTGAGCTATAATAGAAGAGACATTAGATGTCCTGCATGTTTATCCTCATTCTGACTGAGGTAGTTGAAGGTCATGAGAATCCGGCTCTTTCGATGACCTAGTATGATACCAATGCGACTTACTAGTGATCGGTTGGAGCATGAGTGGTATACCTCATCTCCGCAGGGCATAATGATGTTTGTAAAACATAATCAACCACGTAGCATAACTGCTTAGGTTGAACTACGAAGAAGATTGGTTTTTATTACATTGCTTGCATTTAATATCCTGTTCAAGTATTAGTATACATGTTCTTCATATTCCTTAATAAAGGTGAATAATTGTTATCAAGCCTGCTGTGAGTAATCTAAGTTACCTGCTCATGATATTCCTTTGATTGCTTTTAACAAAGTTTATGGCGGAGAGTTATAACTCTCGCTGGGACAATTATTTAAAATTGTCTCACCCCGTAGATTTCTACTTTTAGGTGGATGTCGAGGTCGAAGGAACCGATCTGCAGGTGAACAGCAGCAGCAACAGCAAAACCAGGAGCAGCAGTGATTTCAGGTGGAAACACTGTGCTGTCTAGTCTTGTAGTTAGAATAGTCTTATGTCGTCTCTGTACACTCAGGTCCTAGGAGTTTGTTGATCTGAGAATTTTGAAGTCTTGAGATTTTGTATCACAATGTATATAATCACTCGAGAAGTGATTTATCAGAGATGTAAACAGTTCATCTTACTTTTATGAAAGGAGTTTCAAGTTTTTGAGATCTCGTTTTCGAAAGGTTTTAATTTATCGTGATTTTTCGTATTCCGCTGTTAATCGAACCGCTTCCGCTATGTTTATCTTGTGTTTTAGAGATCAGAGCCCACAATTAGTGGTATCATAGCTCTATGTTCGCTGAGTCTACAGAGACATAGGACTTAGAATGTCGAGTCTATCCTTAGTACTTCTTTCTTATCTAATAGAGTCTTCTGCTCCTCAGGAGAAGAAGATAATTAAGGATGTCTGGACCACAGGAGGAGTATGAGGTAGAAAGTAGTGTTACTGCACCTCGAGAAGGTGTAAGGAACCTAGAAATATAGCAACCTGTACCTGAGCCACCTATGGAGCCACCTCAGTTTGACCCAGCTGACATGGGAAACCCAACCGTTCAAACTATGTTCGGGCAGTTTATGATTGCCATGACACACATCACTGACAGGATGCCCATGCCTGCACCTAGGGCACCTATCCAGTCTGAGGGTCAAGGTATCGGTAAGACGTTTGAGCGACTTCGTCGTGTCGGAGCAACCAAATACTTTGGTACAGTTGACCCTGCTGATGCTGATCTGTGGTTAACTGAGTTGGAGAAAGCTTTCAGAATCCTTAACATCCCCGAAGGTGAGAAGGTTAGACATGCTGTCTATCTTCTCAAAGGTAGTGCTGGTCATTGGTGGACCATGGAAGAGCAGAAGAGGACTGAGATAGAGATCTCGTGGGAAGACTTTCGTCGGGAATTTGTCCACAAATATTTTCCAAAGACTTTCCTGGATGAGAAGATCTCTCAGTTTGAGTGACTGAGGCAGGGTGTGATGAACATTAGCGAGTATGAGGCTAAGTTCATGGAGTTGTTGCGATTCTGTCCGCATATGGCTACCACAGATGAAGAAAGGATTAGGAGGTTTGAGAAGGGTTTGAATGCCGACATGACTACTCCCGTGTCTGCTCTAGAAAACCGGGAGAGATTCTCTACCTTCGTTGAGTCAGTCTGAAGGATAGAGAGATCCATAGTCGAGAAAAGGCAAACCCAAAAGAGATATCCAGAGTTCCAAGGATCTTCATCTAGAGACTTTAAGAAGCCTAGATTCTCTGCACCTACACCTCCACCACCCAGATCTAGTTCTCAGACTCAGGGGTCTCCAAGTAGAGGTAGAGGACGAGGTTTACCGCCACAAGCGACTCACAGTTCAGCATCAATGTCAGTCACAGGACCACCAAGACCACAACAATTGGAAAGAAGCTGTTACAACTGTGGGAAGGTGGGACATCTGATGAAGGACTATAGGTCTAGGCCTGTCAGTGTGACACAGCCTCAGAGGCAGAATCAATAGGGATCACAGAGAAGGCAGTTTCAAGGAGCAACTAGAGGACATGGGCAAGCGTCTCAGGCTGGATCGTCAGCACCAACTCAACCTCAGGCGACAACAAGGTTCTATGCTATGAACCCACCAGAAGCAGTGGTCAATCCATGGGTTGTGGCAGGTCAGATGGAACTTTTATATTCTGATATGTCTAAATCCCGTGTTGTATCTGTTTTGATTGACCCAGGTGCTACACACTCTTTTATCACTCGAAGAGTGATTCGTAACTGCAATATGACAGTTAGTCATAGGGCAGATAGCTTGTTGCTTGAGACTCCGTTGAGAGGTTCTGTTATTTTGCAAGAGGTATGCTCTCCCTGCATCCTCTTCTTTTCTGATTATCGCATTCAAGTGGATCTTATACCACTTGATATGCAAGGATTTGACATAATCCTTGGGATGGATACCTTGGAAAGGTATAGAGTTGTCTTGGGTTGTGAATCCAAGCAGGTTGTGTTTGCTGATGAGAGAAACACATGGATCTTTCAAGGAGAGAGAAAGATTTTACCCACCTATCTTGTGTCTACTATGGTTGCTGATAAGCTGATGAAGCAAGGATGTTATGCATTCTTGGCCCATGTGATAGATACCACCATGAAGAGTCCTAACCTTGCTGAAGTTCCTATAGTCAGGGAATTTGAAGATGTATTTCCTGAAGAACTTCCAGGTATCCCACCGCCTCAGGAAATTGATTTTGAAATCAATTTGATCCCAAATACCCAACCCATAGCACAAACACCGTATAGGATGGCGCCTGCTGAGATGGCAGAACTCAAGAAACAACTCCAAGAGTTGCTTGAGAAAGGTTTTATCCGACCGAGTACTTCACCTTGGGGTGCTCCTGTCTTGTTTGTTAAAAAGAAGGATGGATCAATGCGGTTGTGCATTGATTACAGACAACTAAATAAAGTAACGATAAAGAATAAGTACCCTCCGCTGAGGATTGATGATCTTTTTGACCAGTTGCGTGGTGCAACCGTCTTCTCGAAGATAGACTTGAGGTCTGGATATCATCAAATTCGTATTAAGGACAGTGACATACCCAAGTCTGCCTTCAGGACAAGGTATGGTCACTATGAGTTCACAGTTATGTCGTTTGGACTAACTAATGCACCAGCTGCATTTATGGAACTCATGAATAGAATCTTGTGACCTTTCCTTGATCAGTGTGTTGTTGTCTTTATAGATGACATCCTGCTCTATAGTAGAGATGCTCAGCAGCATGAACAACATCTTCGTCAGGCTCTAACTTTGCTAAGACAACATAAGTTATATGCTAAGTTTAGCAAGTGTGAGTTCTGGATGCCGGAGGTATCTTTTCTTGGACATGTGGTATCTTCCTCAGGAATTCGTGTTGACCCTAAAAAGGTAGAGTCTGTTCTACAATGGGAACAACTGAAGACACCGACGGAGATTCGTAGTTTCTTAGGGTTGGCTGGCTATTATCGAAGGTTCATTAAGAACTTCAGTTCTATAGCCCTACCCTTGACGAAGTTGACCCGGAAAGATGTTTCTTTTACTTGGAGTGACAAGTGTCATCAGTCCTTTCAGTTGTTGAAGGAAAGATTGACAAGTGCACCTGTACTTGTGTTACCTGAGCAAGGCAAAGGATACATAGTTTTCTGTGATGCCTCCAAGAATGGACTCGGATGTGTGCTGATGCAGAATAAGCATGTGATTTCTTTTGCTTCTCGACAACTTAAGAAACATGAGGAGAATTATCCGACACATGATTTAGAGTTAGCTGTTGTGGTTCATGCCTTGAAAATCTAGATACACTACCTATATGGAGAAACATTCCAGGTTTTCACTGATCATAAGAGTCTTAAGTATATCTTCTCTCAGCATGACCTTAACATGAGGCAACGTCGCTGGATGGAGTTAATCAAGGATTATGATTGTACGATAGATTACCATCCAGGGAAGGCCAATGTAGTTGCAGATGCCTTGAGTAGGAAATCAGCAACATCATCCTCTGATAGGGCACAATTAAACTCTTTAGTATGCCCTAGGAGAAATATGCTTATCTCTTTAAGGCAAAACAATGTGCAGTTGAGAGTGTCATTGTTAGCCGGTTTGTTAGCTGAGATGCATATTAAACCTACCCTAAGAGAGCAGATAAAGGAGGCACAACAAGTTGATACTGCAGTTTAGCAGATCAGATCTGAGTATGGTGATGAGAAGTTAAAAGGTTTTCATGAATCATATGATCAAGTGGCATGCTATCAAGGGAGGATGATAGTGCCAGATGTGGATAACCTGAGGAAGTTAGTCCTGGAGGAAGCTCATTCTTCTATGTATGCTATGCATCCAGGGATCACCAAGATGTATCAAAACTTAAAAGATATGTATTGGTGGCCTGCGATGAAGAAGGATGTAGCTGAGTTTGTTCTGAGGTGTCCGGTCTGTCAGCAAGTTAAAGCTGAACACCAGAGGCCTGCAGGAACAATGCAACCTTTACCCATACCACAATGGAAGTGGGATCATGTAACCATGGACTTTGTTGTTGGCCTACCTAGGACAAACAAAGGACATGATTCCATTTGCGTAATTGTTGATAGGTTGACTAAGACAACACATTTCTTACCTGTCAAAACAACCTATTCTACTGAAAAGTTATCCCAGTTATATGTTCAAGAGATAGTGCGTTTGCACAGAGTTCCTGTCACCATAGTTTCTGACAGAGGTCCTCAGTTCACAAGTCGTTTTTGGGAACAACTACATAGGGCACTAGGCACCCAGTTAAGGTTTAGTACAGCCTTTCATCCACAGACTGATGGACAGTTGGAAAGGACTATACAGACCTTGGAAGACTTGTTGAGAGCATGTGTTCTCCAGTTCACAGGAAGTTGGGATCTGCACCTAAGCTTGATAGAGTTTGCCTATAACAATAGCTATCAACATAGTATTGATATGGCACCTTATGAAGCCTTGTATGGTAGACGTTGTAGATCACCCTTATGCTGGTATGAGACTGGTGAGCATCAGTTGTTAGGTCCTGATCTTGTGCAGCAGACCACAGAAAAGATTAAGGTAATCCAACAACAGCTTAAGACTGCACATGATAGACAGAAGTCTTACGCTGATAGACGTCGTAGACCATTAGAGTTCTAGGTTGGAGACAGAGTGTACCTCAAGGTATCACCTTGGAAAGGAGTCCTTTGTTTTGGAAGGAAAGGAAAGTTAGCTCCTAGATTTATGGGGCCTTATCCAATCATTGAACGAGTTGGAAAGGTAGCCTTATAAACTAGAATTGCCACCAGAATTGCAGAAGTTACACCCTATGTTTCACATTTCTGTGTTGAGGAAATGTCACCCTGATACCGAGTCAATTCTACAACCTATGGAAGTAGAATTGAATGAAGATATAACTTACGAGGAGGGACCAGTGTCAATCCTTGATAACAGAATTAAAAAGTTAAAGAAGAAAGATATAAGTCTCGTAAAAGTCCTCTGGAATCATCATGGTGTTGAAGAAGCCACTTGGGAGCTGGAGGAAGAGATAAGGAGGAAATACCCTACTCTTTTCTCCTAATATGCTAAATCGATTTCGGGGACGAAATCCTTTTGAGGGGTGGATAATTTATAACATCCCTGACCTGGGGTATAAGTTAACCCTAGGTGTTTTACTTAAATCATGTAATTAAGATACTTGTGATTAACTTCTGGCATGTAATTAAGTTCCTAAGGAACATACATTTTCATTTCTGTCCTTTTAAAACAATGATTGTAGTATTGTTTTGTTATGCAGGGACCTATGTGCAAATTACCCAATTAGAAGGGTTAACTTGCAATATTAGCATGTTATTATGTTCCTTTGATGATGAGACATTATATGAATGAATATTATGAGGTATGATGGATTTCCCAAGTTTGGGCACCAAGGTGCAGCTTGTAGAGCAATCCTTGTGCTTAAAACCCTAATTTTGGTGTAAAGTGCAATTTACCCAAAATGTGGGGTGCAACTTGTGACATACACTTTCTAGAATATCTTTTATTACTTTTGACATCATTTAAAGTTATAATAATTAAGGATGCACTTCATTTGAATAATCATATAATAAGAAACACCTTTATAATTAAACCACCAAAGTTGTAAGTAAAGGAGACCCTTATATGTATATGTACACCATAGTGACAAGTTGACCTTCCTTGCCTTTAGTCCTTGGTCTTAGAAGAAGTTTTACCTTATATATGAAGAGGAGGGACGTGCCTAAAATAAAGGAAGGACCTAGTTGTGAAAAGGAGGAGTAAGTTGTCCTTATGATGAAAATAACCTCAAAGTATATATGATCCTTTCCTTTGCAACCAAAGGCAACATTTCCTTTCTTCCCTTCTTATTCCCTTTCTTAGACCGACTTAGGCAAAGCTGGAGCTCAGGGAAACGACCAACCTGTTCTAAGGTAAGAAAGCACCATCTTCTAGCTTGGATTCATGGAGGAAATCCTTGTACAAGGTTGGTTTCATGGTTAATTCACTTAGGTTTCTTGTATTAGCCGATCATCTCCATCTTTTCCTTGGAGAATCACCTTTGGCCAACCTGTGGATCTCAAGATGCCATTATAGGCTTGAAGCTTGGAAGCTTGGAGCTCTAGGAACAACGTTTGAGGTGGGTTTTATAACTCTAAACCTTGCTTTGTTATGCATACTTTTATTCTTGCAAATAATAGTTAGTCCTTCTTCTTCCCCCTCTTTCTTTGCACTCTTGCAAGCTTTTTCGTGAAGAACAGACCTTGGTTTCAAGGTTGAAGATGAAGGGCGTTAATACCTATGTTGGTCCTTATCCAACTTTATTAAAGGATCTTGGAACAATAGGTCTAATGGGTTCACACCCGTTTCAACTCAAATGGGTTCACACCCGTTTCAACTCAAATGGGTTCACACCCGTTTCAACTCAAATGGGTTCACACCCATTTCAACTCAAATGGGTTCACACTTGTTTCAACTTAAATGGGTTCACACCCGTTTCAACTCAAATGGGTTCACACTCGTTTCAACTTAAATGGGTTCACACCCGTTTCAACTCAAATGGGTTCACACTCATTTCAACTTAAATGGGTTCACACTCGTTTCAACTCAAATGGGTTCACACCCGTTTCAACTCAAATGGGTTCACACTCATTTCAAATCAAATGGGTTCACACCCGTTTCAACTCAAATGGGTTCACACTCGTTTCAACTCAAATGGGTTCACACTCGTTTAAGCTCAAATGGGTTCACACTCGTTTCAGCTTAAATAGGTTCAATTAAAGGATACCTTGTTTTATTCAAACCCTAATGACATGATAGTGGTGATTTGGTTTATGTTAATCAATGAGGATTTAACCTAACCCTATCTAGAGTAATATAATCACCATCTATTAGTAAGGAGAGAGAGAAAGTACCATTTATGGTTAAAACTCAAATAAAGTACCTTCAACGTATATGAATATGCAGGATTAGGGTATGATCCACTTATGAGAGATCATGAAAACCCTAATTAAGATAATTGATGAGTCTTAACCTAATTTTAAAGCAACAATGATGATGTTTCTCATTCATGATGATGCTATGAGCTCATTTCACTATGAAGTGAATAGTAAACACTAATTCTAGGGTAATCATGAGTAATGTGAATAGTACACCCTAATTCTAAGGTAATAATGAGTAATGTGAATAGTAAACCCTAATTTTAGGGTAATCATGAGTAATGTGAAAAGTAAACCCTAGTTCATAGTAATATGTTGAAATGAACAATAAACTCTAAACTCATGTTATTCCTTTAAAGCATGAATTGTATGATCAAGATATGAGATGAGGAATTATTATTCCCAATCCTAATGAAAGGGATGAATAACCCTAAATGATGTAAACAAGGGAATCTTACCCTTTGTAAGGACATAAAGGTATAACCTTTGAATTGAAGGGTTAATTTTGTCTTATTGACTGCTGATCTGATTATGAATTATTGATTATTATCAATTGAATTAATCATGCAGGTTCTTATAAGAGAATAATCATATCCAGGTAAGGATCATAACATCATATTCATTGAAAGCATGTCAATAGCTTATGAACAGAAATAACTATGTTGCCTAGATGCAAGTGGCATCATATGAAACTGATATGCCTTAAGGGCCATGAATGACATCAAGGTCATGCTAATAGATGACTTGATGCTGACATGTCATTTGATAGCAAGTGTTATGATGATATAAGGGTGTGAGCACCCATGTTCCTGAATTATAGTGATAAAATGATTAAGAATTGATATCCATCTGATAACCGATATGAGTAATATCTGTTACATTTAGTGTTCTTCCGTTATAGCCATGTTTAGTACTTGAATGTTTGGAAACATATATGATGCTAAAAGAATACTGAAATGTACCTAATAATCAAGTATAATCATATCATGTAGAGCCCTAATCATAGATCCATCATTGTCAGAGTTTAAATGATGGTGATATAGGTTTTCCTAAGGGAACTCCTGGATCACATACTTTAGAGTATGTGGGGGAATATGCATGTGTATATCCTTACATCCTAGTGTAGGAGTTGATGTGGGTGTATCTTAATCCATCAACCCTTCACTATATGCTTATACCGGGATGATGTAACACTATTCTCCCAAAGGAATCTTTATACCGCATCGATGAGAGATAAACATGAAATCTTTCGATAGCGAAGAGTGCAGAATGCCACTGTGACTCTAACAGCGAAGTACCAGAATGCCCTGGTGAGCTATAATAGCAGAGACATTAGATGTCCTGCATGTTTATCCTCATTCTGACTGAGGTAGTTGAAGGTCATGAGAATCCGGCTCTTTCGATGACCTAGTATGATACCGATGCGACTTACTAGTGATCAGTTGGAGCATGAGTGGTATACCTCATCTCCGCAGGGCATAATGATGTTTGTAAAACATAATCAACCGCGTAGCATAACTGCTTAGGTTGAACTACGAAGAACATTGGTTGTTATTACATTGCTTGCATTTAATATCCTGTTCAAGTATTAGTATACATGTTCTTCATATTCCTTAATAAAGGTGAATAATTGTTATCAAGCCTGTTGTGAGTAATCTAAGTTACCTGCTCATGATATTCCTTTGACTTCTTTTAACAAAGTTTCTGGCAGAGAGTTATAACTCTCGCTGGGACAATTATTTAAAATTGTCTCACCCCGTAGATTTCTACTATTAGGTGGACGTCGAGGTCGAAGGAACCGATCTGTAGGTGAACAGCAGCAGCAGCAGCAAAACCAGGAGCAACAGTGATTTCAGGTGGAAACACTGTGCTGTCTAGTCTTGTAGTTAGAATAGTCTTATGTCGTCTCTGTACACTCAGGTCCTAGGAGTTTGTTGATCCGAGAATTTTGAAGTCTTGAGATTTTGTATCACAATGTATATAATCACTCGAGAAGTGATTTATCAGAGATGTAAACAGTTCATCTTACTTTTATGAAAGGAGTTTCAAGTTTTCAAGATCTCGTTTTCGAAAGGTTTTAATTTATCATGATTTTTCGTATTCCGCTGTTAATCGAACCACTTCTGCTACGTTTATCTTAGAGATCAGATCCCACACCCCCGATCCTAAAGACAAAGAGGATTAGCCCCGCATCTTCATCTCAGAGCAAAACATGGTAGAGAAAAGGGGAAACATGGAGAAAAATGTGAATAATCTATAAAACCCCTGAACGGAGAAGATCCAAGCGTTCCCTGGTGTGGAATACGCGATCTACAGCCTTTCGGCAGTGGAAAACATCTTCTTCGGCCTCCGGAACGGCTGGGGCATGCTTCTGGGCTCCGTTCTTCTCTCCACACCTTCTCGGGATGTGTGCAACGACGAATGACGTGATAGCTTGCTCTTCCCCGCCGTCATTAGGTATAATCACCGAGTTAGGTCGCCAAAATATCACAGCCGTCAGATTTAGATTGATCTGAAACAAACTTGTATCTGATGGTGTCGATACCATCGACGGGGGTCGATGGTATCGACCTTGCGCGATATCAGCAAGTCTTCTTTCTCTTCGTTGTTGCGCCAGATGCTGACTCGATACCATCGACGCGGGTCGATGGTATCGACAACCTGATGTGTCGGTTTTGTCCTTATACGTCGTCGCAGCTCCACTTGTCGATAGTATTGACTTCTGGTTCGATAGTATCGACTATCTTCTCGCCAGCAACCTGATTGTACATCGATACCATCGAGACTCCTGTCGATAGTATCGACACTATGATTCTCCTTGCGGCTGGCAACCTGTGGTTGTGTAGATGGTATCGACAGCAGCAGATATTCATTTTTCCTGAAATTGCAACACAAAACCACATAAGCCGAAATAAAACATATTATTGCAATCATTTATGCTCAAAATACTAAAATAAGGGAGATTTGACACTGAGAAAGATCATAGACCATAGTAAATGAATTATGCAATATTAACCACCAAAATGACCAAGAAATTCATAAAACACAAGTAAAACAAGTCTATAAATGTGACTCAAAATCATCGCATCAATAGCCTAGTGTGGATGTATGTTGCCTAACATGGATGTATGATTCCATGGCCCATGTTATATGTATGATGATATTCTATTTCCCACACTAGATGTAAGGCAAGTGCAATAGGTGTAGTACAACAACATCAAAATGAATGTAATAAAAGGGTGTTTAATTGATTTTCGCCTTAAGAAATTGTTTTATCTCTCTTTCCTTCTTTGTCAAATATTTTTCCTTTATGCAACCTTATTAGTATAACCTTTACCACGTACCAAATTTGTTGATGTTTTTGTTTCTCATATTTTCTAGTACAAGGAATAATTGACAACAAAGTAAAATATATGCTCAAAGTACTTGAAGGCACAAATAACAAGCATGGAGGATATATTAGATAGATCTATTTCTCTTATCTCATTTCTTGCTAGATGTTAGTTTATTTTTCTTTTCCTAGTTGATTTTGAGGATGATTGAGATCCTATGTAATAAAGTTATCTTTCTCTAGAACAATATTTCCTCTCTGTATGTAATGCCTTTATTTTATCTATATGAATGAATGTTCGTGTGGCATTATATGATGATGTGGACTAGATCTTGGCTAAATCTCTGATTTTAGTTGATTACCTTAATCTCTTATATTTTCCCTTATGACATCTATAGATATGAGTGCACGCATATCTGTGAATGTCACTATGGAAAGTATATAGAAATTGGGGTCGTCACAGTTGGTATCAGAGCCAATGTTCACACATCAAGTCACATGAACTTCATTCACCCTATTTTGAGTCTAGGGTAGTCCTTGAGTTAGGGATATGAAGGGTGGAGGTGTCTAGGATAGCATCTGCCATGGGTCTGACTAAAGTATCCAAGCCACTTAGCTTGGCAATCACGAGGCTACCTTTATGGCAGTATAAGTCTACCTGGCCGATATCCTAAGTGTCCCCTATTCTTGGGCGTACCTTAATTTAGGAACCTTCTCATCTATAGATTTTCCCTCTCACCTCTTCTATAGGAAAAATTTCTCCCTCTCATCTATGTTTTAATATAAATCTCCCCTCTTACCTCTGTTATAAGGTTAGGAAGGAGTATCTCTATTTAGAAAGTCCTAAGGATTGACTGATAAGGATTTTAGGATATCCTCCCTAAATATTAACATTAAGAACATTAATCATTGATAAAGGAGAATAATCAAATATCATGTGATGATAATAAAGATAATGATGAGAAGAATTGTTGAAGTAATAAATCTAATATGTCCAAATTAATTTCAGGATGCCTCCTAAAACTCACAACTCAAAGGCCTCGAAGGAATCATCCTTTAAGAAGAGAAAAGAGCCTAAAACCTTAGAAGTACCTGATCATGATGCCGTGGCCAAGGAAAGGTGGGAGGAATAGAAGAAAATCCTCCTAGATTTTATGGAAACCCTCGCCACAAAAGGTACTCCTGAACCTAGCTCCTCTGGGAAAAAGGAAGTGACAGTGATAGACTTCATTAAGCTCAACCCTGACAGCTTTTGGGGGGAAGACCAACCCGAAGTCATGAACAAGGCTAAGGCCTGGATCCTTTCCATAGAGAATGCCTTCCATACCCTAGAAGTACCCGAAGAAAAGAAGATTAAATTTGCCACCCATTTTCTTAAGGGAGGGGTGAAGATCTGGTGGGAGAATTATGATGGGAATCAGGGAGAGGAAGTAGAAAACTTGGGGTGGGAAGCCTTCAAGACCCTCTTCACCGACCATTTCATGCCAATAACTGAGAGGAAGAGGAAAGAGAAGAAGTACATGGAGGTTAGGCAGGGCAGTCTCTCAGTGGCCGATTATACCCGGAAGGTTAGGCTTCTGGAATGCTATGCCCCTATCTGGACTGAGGACCACCTCACTGAGCATTATGTAGATTGTCTCTCCGCACACCTGAAAACCCTAGTTATAGCCTCTTGTCCCAGAAGTATAGATGAAGCCCTAGACATGGCCCTTAAGCAGGAAAGGGAGCTGGGATTGCAGAAGCCTTCTAGAATGGGATATCTAGGGTTGACCACCACTGAGGAAGAGAAGTTCAAGAAGTTCCACCCCAACCATAATAAAGGACCAGGAAAAGGAGGAGGTTTAGGGAAGAAAGGACTGAAGAATAGCAAGCTGATGGATTACCGCAACAAATGCAAGACGTGTGGATGAGGACATGATGGGCCTTGTCGCCACACCAAACCAGTCTGCTACAACTGCAAGAAGGAGGGACATTTCTTTGCCAAGTGTCCTAATCCGTCTATCCTTGGCAAACCTCTAGTGGGTGGTCCACCCCCTCAGGGACACTGCAATGCTAGGGTGTTCGCAGTAACAACAGAAGAGGCTAGGGCTAATCTGAACCAGCTTGTCGAAGGTAACCTTAAATATTTTTCATATATCTAATATCTTGTTCAATGCCTTCAATTATTTAAAACGTAATTATCCTGTGTATGCATTATTTTCTTGAATGGACATCCTGTTAAAGCATTATTTGAATCTGGATCCACAAATACCTTTATCTCTCGAAATATGGCCTCAATGTTGCACTTACATATAAGCGACTTGAGATATATTCTGGATGTGTCAACTCCTAGTGGAAAAATATTTACTACATTATAGAAAACTGATGTTCTCCCTCTAAAATTCGAAAATCATGATATGCCCTTTGAATTCATTCTCTTAACCATGGAAGACTTTGATATTATTCTTGGTATGGATTGGCTATACACATACCATGCCCATATTGACTGTAGAAACAAGATGGTAGTTCTCTCTCAACCTCATTCCTCTCCTGTAGTGATCCCTCGGGGAACAAATTATGTAATAATGTAATAATTTCCTCTCTTAAAGCTAAAAAGCTCATATCTAAAGGATGTAAAGTCTTCCTCGCATTCGTCTCAGAGACCAGTCCTGACAACGGGCCTGTAGAAAGACTGGAGGTGGTACGTGATTTCCTTGACATATTTCCGGAGGAGCTTCCTGGGCTGCCTCCAAATAGAGACATTGAGTTCTCCATAGATCTTCTTCCTGGAACCACTCCGATTTCTAGGGCACTGTATAGGATGGCACCTGCTGAACTTATGGAGTTGAAGAAACAATTACAAGAACTTCTTGATAAGGGTTTTATCCGCCCTAGCGTTTCCCCTTGGGGTGCACCTGTCCTTTTTGTTAAAAGGAAAGATGGTTCAATGCGGATGTGTATTGACTATCACATGTTGAACCAAGCTACCATTAAAAACAAGTATCCTCTACCTCGTATTGATGACCTCTTTGATCAACTTCGTACTGCTAAAGTTTTTTCAAAAATTGATCTTCGTTCTGGCTACCATCAACTTAAGGTCAAGGATTCAGATATATCCAAGACTGCTTTTCGAACTCGTTATGGGCACTACGAATTTCTGGTGATGCCGTTCGGGTTGACTAACACACGTGGCGTATTCATGAACTTGATGAACAAAGTCTTCCAACCTTATCTTGTTGAGTTTGTGGTCGTCTTCATTGAAGACATTCTGATCTATTCAGTCTCTATGGAGAAACACTGAGAACATCTGAAGTCTGTCCTTGAGATTCTTTGAGCCCATAAATTTTATGGAAAGCTTTCTAAATGTGAATTCTGGATTGACAAAGTCATGTATCTTGGACATGTCATTTCTGGGGGTAACCTATCTGTTGATCCTGCTAAAGTATCTGCTGTACTTGATTGTCAACCTCCTCGTAATCCTTCTGAAATCCAGAGTTTCTTAGGTCTGGCCAGATATTATCGTCGTTTTATTTCGAATTTTCCCAAAGTGGCACTTCCTCTCACTAAGCTTACTCAAAAGGAAGAGCATTTCATCTGGTCAGTAGGTTGTGAGTCTAGCTTTCAAGAACTCAAACAGAAGTTGACGTCTGCACCTGTCCTTGTTCTACCCTCTGGAAATGAAGGATTTGTGATATTCACCGATGCTTCCCGACATGGTCTAGGATGTGTCCTACAACAGAATGAGAAATTAGTGACCTTTGCTTCCAGACAGCTGAAACCCAATGAGTTGAATTACCCTACGCATGATTTGGAGTTAGCTACTATCATCCATGCTCTCAAAATCTATATGCACTACTTGTACGGGGCAACGTTTGATATCTTGACTGACCATAAAAGCCTCAAGTACATTCTGACACAAAAGGACTTGAATCTGCGGCAACGACGATGGACTGAGTACTTGAAGGACTATGACTTCACCATTGGCTACCATCCAGGTAAGGACAATGTAGTTGCAGATGCTCTTAGTAGGAAAATAGCCATTTGTGCATCCACGTCCATACCCGAATGGAGGAACATGGAGGATCTAGCAAGGTGTAGACCACATTTCCTGGCTGATCATATGCATGTCAATAACATCTCTATCACATCCAACCTGTATTCTGAACTTCTGGAGGCACAGAAAGCTTGTCCCAAGCTTACAGAACTCTCCTCTCTCCTGACTAAGCCTCAATCACATCTGTCGGTGGGTCTTGATGGTGGTCTTTGATACAAGAACCGTATGTGGGTCCCTGAGCAGTCAGCTGTAAAGACAACAATTCTTAGTGAGGCACATGGGTCCAAGTACACAGTTCATCCCGACACGACAAAGATTTACAAAGACCTACAATGTCAGTTCTGGTGGAGAGCCATGAAGCGTGATATTGCTGAATTCGTGTCCAGATGCCTGACATGCCAGATGATCAAGGCTGAGCACCGGAGACCAAGCGGTCTACTACAACCCCTTGAAATTACAGAATGGAAATGGGAGCACATCACCATGGATTTCGTGGTAGGGATACCTAGAACCAGGAAGGGATACGATGCTGCATGGGTCATCGTGGATTGTCTCACCAAGACAACTCATTTCCTCCCTGTGAAGACCACTACGAAAGTTTCTGAGTTGACCGGCCTTTATATACGGGAGATTGAACGTCTGCATGGAGTTCCGGTGTCCATTATCTCAGACCGGGACCCGAAGTTCACCTCATAGCTATGGAAATAGGTTCAAGAAGAATTGGGCACCAAGTTGAACTTCAGTACCGCTTATCATCCGCAGACAGATGGACAGTCAGAACGAATAGTGTAGATTCTGGAGGATCTTCTACGAGCTTGTGTGCTTGACTGGGAAGGCTCGTGGGACCATTACCTACCTTTGGCTGAGTTCACCTATAATAATAGCTATCAGGCAAGTATTGGGATGCCACCATATGAAGCTCTCTATGGCCGACCATGCAGATCTCCATTACATTGGGACGATGTCGAAGAACACACCTTGATGAAATTCGAGGAGATGCATCTGTATGCAGATAAAGTTGCACTGATCAGGCAGAGAATGAAGCGAGCACATGATAGGTAGAAATCGTATGCAGATGGTGACCGACAGGAATGTCAATTCAAGGAAGGTGATCATGTCTTTCTGAAAATCCGACCTATTCGAGCTTTGTCCAAGAATAAGGGAAAGCTCAGTCTTCATTATGTGGGACCCTTCTAGATCCTTGAAAGGGTTAGAGAATGTGCCTATCGTCTTGATTTGCCACCTCAGTATAGGGCTATGCATAATGTCTTTCATGTATCTTATCTGAAGCCTTGCGTAAAGGACCCAGTCACATTCTTAATCATGTGCCTCTTGAGCTGAAAGATGATCTGACGTATGCTGAGTCACCAGTCAGAATTCTTGATTTCAAAACAAAGGAGCTTCACAGTAATCGACATATAGATATGGTGAAAGTTCTCTAGAGCCACCATGATCAAACTGATACCACATGGGAGCTCAAGTCCGAAGTCAAGAGGAAATATCCACATCTCTTTCAGGCTGCTTGAATTTTGAGGACAAAATTCTTAAAAGGAGGGGAGAATGTGACAAAGTGAGTTTTTATAATATTTTCTCTCTCTTAAAAGTTTATTATCAATTTTTGTTGACTAATATACCCTCATAAAATTTCCTCACTCAATTGAACAAAGATGAGTCACAAATTGCAAAGAAAATGTAAACCCTAATATGCTATGATGATAAAATACATGTGTAAGTGTATTTAGTAAATGAACATATCAAATATTCGAATTTGGATCTCAGATTCATTTTGTAGTATCATAATGACCTTATAAAACTACCCCTAAAATTTTGTTTCTTTTGAGTCAACAAATTAGGAGTCATGACCAGTTTAATTTGGTGCATTTTCCATCCATTTTGGACCTGATCGATTAAATTAAATGTCACGCGGCCCATTAAGATGCTTGGGCGTGGACCACTTAGCTGGTCTTCAACTCTAGCCATCCGATTTGAGGCCCCAGCTTCCCGCCCTGATCTAAGGGCAGAGAACCCGTCTTCTACCTCCCGCAAAGAGCGGGGGAAGACAAGTAAACCGAGCCTCGTTCGCAGGTGACACCTCAACCCTCCCATGGAATATCTTCCGAATAGAATGCTCCCCCTCGGTGAGACGAGTTCAACGAGCCCACACTCAACTTCCCTCATCCACGGAATAGGGAGAATGAAATCCCGATCCCTCGCCCTTGCTCCTGGAGACAATAGTAGACTTTAGGGCTTCATTTCCCTCATCCTAAAACACCTATATAAGGCCTCCAACATCTCCACCATACCTCCTTTCCTCACTTTGCACCCTCAATTTCGAGCACATCTACCTCGAGCAGCCATCCCCATTTGACCTTCTCCAACCTCCGATGCCCTCACCACCCCATTACCTATGTTCTTCGTCCACCAATTCCTCATTACCAACACCTTCCCCATTCGATTGTTGAGCTTCCCGTCTAGGACACACTACCCCAGAACACCCCTTCATCCCTGACCTCCACATCGCCGGTGACCTCGCCCTCACTGCGGAGGCGTTGAGTTCTAGGGGGAGCCGTAGATCAGAAACCCCACACCTCTGATCAAGGAAGCCTCGCGGAGGTGAAGGCACCTTCATCCAGTCTCCAGCGCCACCCAAGAGCGAGTTGAGCCTCGCCGGAGTACCTACCTGCTACTCGAGCAAGCAACAGTGGAGGAAGAGGAGGTGCCAACTTAAATCCTTTTGGACCTATCAGCAAACGCCACGTAGACAACCCGGGATCGACCTTACTAAGTTTTGGATCAATCTGAGCCATTGATCCAGTCAGATCCGACCTTTGATCTAGGTAAAAGTTTCTTTTCCTTTTTCTTTTCCTCAAGAAAATAGCTGAACTTAGAAAATGTATAGTAAAAGCTATGAATATCAGAATCAATCGAACCTATAAACTATTTTGATCGGAAAAATATTCTCTAGCCAAATAAAATGATACCAGGACCTAGATATGTCACCCATTTCAAAATAGTTTCCTAAAGCCTTAATGACCTCCTTAATTGTAATTAATTTTTGATAATAGTTTTCCTTGATGATATCTGACCTTCCAAAATGTTTTTAACCTTAGATGTAAACCTGTTTCCAATATAACTCAGAGCACTAATCTAAGTAGATAAATGGTGAAATGATTAGAGGAAACCCTAAATCTAATTCTCTCTCTCTACATGTAATTAGATATACGTCTTTTTATCAAATCTAGTATTATTAGATGATGTTTAGTGATCATGAATGGTCCTGAACTCTAATTCAAACCCTTATCTTATGGAACCATTAAAATCTTAAGGGTTGCTTCCTTTTTATCCGACCATCCTAGAAATCCTAATTTTTGAAAATCTTCTTTTGATAAATTCAATGCTATCTTTTAAGCAAACTAATTAATGATGGATCAGATATGATAATATCTCTAAACTCAATTTAAAATATGGGAAATCCCAGATCTGAATTAAGATAAATTAAAAAGGAATAATAACTAAGGACATATCTTAATCTTGGTCACATGGACCAATAGTAATGTTGTACCCTTTCTTTCAGGGTGACTAAATTCTTGATTGATTCTAAATCTTTGCTAATCTGATCTAATCAAGCAGGTATGTGGTCTTATAAGTATAAGACTAGATTTCTAGTTGCCTATGATATGTAATACCTTGAATTCTCATATTTTAATATGATTGCTTGGTTGACTAGTATGAGTTATACTTCACAAAACCTAATGGAACATAAATGGTTATGATGGGTTGTAGCTACTAGAGCACATAGCCTAGTGTGGATGTATGTTGCCTAACATGGATGTATGATTCCTTGGCCCATGTTAGATGTATGATGATATTGTATTGCCCACACTAGATGTAAGGAAAGTGCAATAGGTATAGTACAACATCATCCAAATGAATGTAATAAAAGGGTGTTTACTTGATTTTCGCCTGAAGAAATGGTTTTATCTCTCTTTCCTTCTTTTTCAAATATTTTTCCTTTATGCAACCTTATTAGTATAACCTTTACCACGTACCAACTTTGTTGATGTTTTTGTTTCTCATATTTTCTAGGTACAAGGAATAATTGACAGCAAAGTAAAATGTATGCTCAAAGTACTTGAAGGCACAAATAACAAGCATGGAGGATATATTAGATAGATCTATTCCTCTTATCTCATTTCTTGCTAGATGTTAGTTTATTTTTCTTTTCCTAGTTGATGTTGAGGATGATGGAGATCCTATGTAATAAAGTTATCTTTCTCTAGAACAATATTTCCTCTCTGTATGTAATGACTATATTTTATCTATATGAATGAATGTTCATGTGGCATTATATGATGATGTGGACTAGATCTTGGATAAATCTCTGATTTTAGTTGATTACCTTAATCTCTTATATTTTCCCTTTTGACATCTATACATATGAGTGCACGCATATTTGTGAATGTCAGTATGGAAAGTATATAGAAACTGGGGTCGTCACAATATATATATATATATATATATATATATATATATATATATATATATATATATATATATATATATATATATATATATATGGCTGTTCATTCGTTACCCACATAGGTAGCTAGATTTTTGCTACCCACTGGAGTAACTCGGGGTTAAAAGAGTAACTATATCGTACACTGGAGTAACTCTTCTGAATCAAAAGAGTAACAATATTGATATATAGAGTAACTCTGAGAGTAAAAGAGTAATTGCGCAGAAAATATACAATCAGTAAATACATAGACGGGTTTTTTTATTTGTGGGGGGCAAATGATATTATTTTTGGATCAAATTTTTTGGAGAGCTAGACAAGATACTCCTCTACAATTGTGAAAAAAAATAAAAAAATTAGAAAATGTGCACGGGTAGCTACCCACATAGATATTAAAGATGAACCATATATATATAAATATGTATATATATATATATATATATATATATATATATATATATATATATATATATTGTGTGAACCTATAAGCTAGCTAGTGTTACGAATGATAGGTTCTTTCCGTAGTGTACACAATTCATATGTATTCATATCCACAAATCAATTTGCATATACACGTGTATATTCATGTACTTATTTACTTGTATCCATACATCCATCAGTTTTTTGAAAAAAAACAACCAAAGTAATCTTAACATAAAATTATAATGAACACTAAAAAATTACATGTATTTATCCACACTTTATGATAGCATTTTCCACACATAAAAGCATATAAAAACATAATATTCACGCTATCTAAAAGAGAGACAAAATGCAATGTGATTTTCCACGCTTTCCGGTATGAACCATTTTTTCCTTTTTTTGGTGTGAATGTAATTATCTAGGCTTTTTAATGTGAAATTTTCTTCCCGCTTTTTTGTATGACATATAGTCCCCACGCTTTATACATTAGCAAAAATAAATTTTCCATTTCTTGCTATTTCTTGGTGGATTTTTTTTTTACTCCAAAAAGCATGAAAAAATAGCCAGAAAGGGTACTAAGAATAACCATCATTTTCATAAACTAGTACACATAGATTTTCCTTATAGGAATAAACTTTATTTTTTATATGATAAAATGAAAAGTCGAGGAGCATTGAGATTTAGTAGTAAAATAAATGAACTTAGCTAGAATCTGTTGCATATGTTTTCTCGGCAGGAGCAGCGGTCAAGTGCGTCGGTAGGCCAATAGGCGGGGAGGGGGGGTGTGTGTGTGTGTGGGGGGGGGAAGACTGAGCAAGTACGAGAAATTGGCCTTGTAATGAAACTTGATGCATTTACATAGAAAAAGAAAAGTTAACAATCATATCAAACATGCCACTTCGTATTTCCTTCTCCATCATTTTTTTCTAAAATATTAGACAATTGAACATAAAGAAATCAATCTACAAAAAATATTCTTAGAAAAAGTCAACCTTTTCAACCTATTAACCATATGCAGTGCATGAAAAAGACTTTACAGAGTGCGGTATATTTTACATATTTTTGTCAAAAAAAAATTTCATAGGTATCTTTACATTTCTTGTCTGGATAATAGAAAAGACAAACAATATAGTAATGGATATACAAACACTGCTTTAAACATAAACACAAGAGAACCAAGCTGCAAAGAAAGGTAAGCCAACTTTATTTCAACAAAGGGTGGGTGTATTACAGCTTCCCAACCAAAGGATTTAGCCAAAAAAAGAAAAAAGGAAGACACCCAAAAGGAGGCTTTTCCAACTAGGATCAATGTGCTTAAGGACAATGTTTTAGTTGGAAGGAGGTTGGGAAACTTCTTCACATAATGGCAACTTTCAAGGTCTTGAAAACCAGCACACGAGCTAGCAACAACCTTAATCTTCTACAGAAAATCATATAACCAGTAAATTTGCAGCTCCTAGACCAAGGAACCATTTAGAGAGGAAGAGGCCGACCTCCAATACTGACAGAACCAAAGTCAGTTTAGATCAGGCTAAACCAGAAAACTTACACTTATAAAGGCCTCAAGAATGAAGCAACAAATATTTTTCAAAAGTCAAGCTGACATCCCCTTCCTAATCATATGATTTAAATTCAAAATTCTAGCAAGCAACAATAGATAAATTAAGAGAGTCAACATGCATATGTACACATCCATAGATAAAAATGACATAGGTTCATCTATATTTAAATAACTAACTAGATAAATATAAAAACAAGAAACAAAATTCTTTATTACCTAAAAATCAAGCTTCTTGATAATTTTGGAAACTATAGAGAGTGCCTCTGGCCACCTTAGTCCATGGGGCAATCTTGATTGTCATATAAGAAACCAAATATTGTCACCCACTTTCCCTTAGTGGCAAGTTCAGGTGGCATGGCCACTGTTATGATAACAAAAAATATGTAGAAAACACGGAACTAATGGAACACGTGCATTTGATCTGAATGGAAAGGAGTGGGACAAAATTAAATAAGTGAATTTACTAACAATGTTAGCAAGATATGTTAGGAGCAGACTCTATGTCAATGTGACATACCAAACCATGAAGTGTTGTCGATAGCCTTGATGTAGTCATATCGTTCATATGAATGAGCACAAAGATGTGTGATAGAAATTTTCATATCATTCATTTCTTTAGAGTAGTCAGCACTATCCCTATGACCTACCATGGATTCAAATCCCTTGACATGTTTTGGTTGTATCACTTATTCCTCCAACTATTGATCCACCAAAATAGGCTTCTTAAGATATGGAGGTTGTATTCATATTACCTTGAGTTGTTTATTGGCCCCAATCATGTATTACTTGTATGGATGATTTTCTATGTTCAAATCATACCATAAGAATTACATGTAGATATTTAAAAAAACATAGGGTAAACTCAAATAAGGAATTTAATTAAGATCCTGATAACAAGACTAACACAATAAATAAATCCAATCAAAATAGGCTCCAACCTAAAATTTACTCCAAATCAGACTAAAACCACTCTTCTATCTCATGTGCCAACCAACATGTCGAGTAGTGACAGCCACTAAACAACATGTTGTTCATATTTACTCCCATGCAACTAAGATGATGAACCCCCTAGTCTTTCTGCTTGAGAGTGAGATAGAGCCCTCAATTTTTCAGGCTCATTTATGACTGTTTATGACCTGAATATGTGTATTCAGGCTTGCAACTTGTTGACTAAATGTGATAGTATCGCTTCTAAAAAATAATAATTGCATATCACTACTCTCCCTTTTGCATTACCATAACATAAAGGATAATGATAAATGGAATCACCATTGTTGTTTGTTTAGTATCCATATCAAGTCGGAGCTAACACCAAGTGTACATGTATACTAGAACCATGTCCAAATTTTGATCACCAAGTTTAATGTTTTGGGTGCAAAGTTTCTGAATGCAATCCATATTCCATACCTTAGGGGGTATTACCATAAGAAATACATATTACAAACTAATCAACTCTAAGACATCCTCACCTTGGGTGATCTATGTCTCCAGTCGAGCCTGTTGGGATTAGATGAGGTAGATAGCGAGCAGGCTTCCCCAACCTTGTGGAATGTGGTACATAATTTGGAAACCCTTACAACGCAACCCCCAACAAACATCACCTACTAATGCATGTGCAATGATGGCTTCTTCTTATATCATTGTTCCCGTTCTTGGAAGTGATACACTAATATCTCATGGGAAATAAGTATGACCATCAATCATTCAAGCAATGTTAGTGTGGACATGAATATAGAAGTCATAAAAATTAAGTGTGTCTATTCAGTAGCTAAAAGCACAACTACAACTAGTTATAATTTGGTCTTTAGAGAACGATCTGAATAATGAACCAAAAACAATGTTGGAGAATTTTTGTGTCCATAAGCTAACTTCATTTTGATTTTACCATTTCTATGCGCTAGTTGTTTCCAATTTTTTCACTTTTGCATTAATTTTATCTTGGACCATGTCATGATCATAACATGATAGGTTGGGTTTAAAGTATGCCAAATCCTTTTGATCTAGAGGACATATGTGGGGTATGGGTACCTAAAAGAGAAAATAAATTATTAGAATTAGAGGAAGGGAAACCTAGATTGAACAATACAACTCATACATGATAGGATACATGATAGGATCTGCCAAAAGTAGAGACAAATACCATTACTTGTCATGTTTTTGCACATTGTATCCCCAGTCACTTTGAACAAACTGAGATGCCTCTCCTCTAACTACCACTCATCATACCTTAATTAATGATTGAGATGATGGACATATCTTATTTAATCCTTTGAACAAACTGAGATGCCTCTCCTCTAACTACCACTTGTCATACCTTAATTATTGATCTAGATGTTTGGGTGTCTTAGTTAATCCTAACACAACACCATTCAATAAGATCTCAGTCCAAGGGAGAATGAAAGTCCTACTTCTGAAACATCACACCACACAGGAGGAAAGTCATCTGATTGTGCTCATACAACCCTCCACATCAAGGTATCCAATTTCACCTCAATGGATCGCTTCTCATCAAACACATCCAACACCTCTTTCTAAAACTCATCCGTAATACGATCCTCTAGAGCACGTAAGAATGCTATTTTATAAAATAATTTCAAATTACTGAATCTTAGCACTATTGCAACTAAGATATGAACCTCTTGTAGATCAAGCTATTTTTAGAGATAATTAAAAACTTTAGATGAACTAGAATATACAAAATCATTCAAGAAAAAATCAGTAGGTAAAAAGATAACCCAGGCAGGAAGAAAAACATGAGCTCATTATTCAAAATAGAAAAATCTCTCTCCCCCTATATATATATTGTGTACTAAATATTATACTTGGAGTGGTATAGTAAAATCTAATTCTCTAAATCTTTTTGAAATACATAAGAATACATGAGTTAATATTGCAAAAAGAAATCAAGAGTGAAAAGTTCATACTACCTGTAAGTGGACTACTAAATTAAGAAAAAAAAGCAAATTACACATATAATAAGACATGTAGATGTACATTTCCAATGTATTTTTAAGAAAGATGTGACATAACATTTAAAGAGAATGGAAATCATTCTATCTTTCCACTTTTGTAGGTAAAATCCAAAATGTTTTATTTTATAGTTTCATACCCCAATTACCATCCATAACTAATAAATTTATTTACATTTTGTAGATGTTTACCCTAATACCCAACAACAAATGATAAATGTAAGTGCAAACATGGTACATTTTTTCTCTAGGGAGTGAAAAATGAGGTGGGACGCCATTGTTGGTCCCTTACTCAGACCTTCACAGCAAAAAAAATTGGGGGCACAGTAGGGTCAACACCCACCCAAGCAACCTATGGAGTCGTCGAGCTTTAGTCTCCCTTGACAGCCACCTATTTTGTCCAGCAAGTTGGTGTCCAACTAGGACAACCTCAAACCCCAAGTGCCTATTCGACGCCTAAATTTAGCCTAGGTGGGCATCTTAAAGACTATGACTCACTTGCATTTGTACATGTAAGGTAACTTATAGCAATACATAGATTAGGAGAGGATAATCTGAGGGGAGGCTAACATCTACCTCAGATTTGATTTGATAATGTTATCATAAAGGTTCACTCACACCTTGTTAGCTAGATAATTAGATTGGATCATGTGTATCATGTGGTTCATCTAAATGCTTTCTTGTTTCAATTGTATTCTGATTGGAGAGTGGTGTTCCTTCTTGTAAGGTTTAAAGAAAAATATTGTCCAAGGTCTCAATGATTACTATCTAGAAATAATAATAAGAGTTTTCATTCACCCATGATCCCATGTACTACCTTAGACCATGCCATCTAACCTACTATGCTAAGAGTGGTACCATCTAGATCTTATGTTATCCTCTTTTATACAAAATCATGAGTGAATAATACATAAGATATACATCGTATGACCAATTTTATAATTTTGTATGTGTTTTCCAACATCATGTGAACGACAATATCAAGTAATCCATCCCTTCAATACAAATTTCAATGTACACTTAGGGTATCAAGGGATAAATTATACAAATAAAACAATATACACAATGAGATTTATTGATAAACATCACTTTTTAAAAATTGGACCATTAACCAATCAAATCAGGCTACGTGGTCAATTAAGTGGGTTAGGTGGCAAATGGTAGACACTTAATTGTAGCCGCCTAGTCATGCAACTAAGGCCTAAATTAGGAACCCAGGGGCCTTGGTCACTAAATTAGTTTTCTTGGGTGCTACTTAAAATGGGAAACATAACTTTTTCAAACTAAAATAGTAACACATTGTTATAGGAGGATCCATCATATATGATTGATATGGATTGAAGCTTATATGTCTTGGTCTGTTGGTGACTATCTTAGTGAAATATGAAGATGTTATTGATACATATGTAAATGAAAGTAGATAATATGAACCACAAGGAATACAATGTAGTTTCTCAAGTGAGAAAGTTGGACATAGGCATTGAAAACCAATGATATTGTGCAAGCATGCTGGTATAAAAAGCCTAAAATTTAATACATTGACATAATAAGGACTAAGGAGGCACCAACCTTTTTAGTACATAATTATGATATTATGAAAATATAATAATAGGCATGATTGGTAAGCTGAACATGTGGAAATAGTTAATTTATTATCTGGCACAAACTTATGTGATAATAAGACTTGCATTGGAGAAATGATTTTAGAATAGTAAAGTTACATATATGGATGATGGTAATTACTTGAAAACATTAATGTATGAGTGTTATATTTCATAAAAAAAATGGATTCATGGGGAAGAAAACATTATGTTTATAGCTAAGTAAAGCATTGGTTATAATCAAGTAGACATGAAAATCCCTTTTCTTTTAGATTATACCAATTTACAGTCTAGTTTTGCTTTAGAGGAAAAACCCATCTAAAATTTGGGGTGGGTGGCGTTGGGGGCTGATGTAACACTCATTTCCTAAATGTCCATAGGAAATCTTGGATATCTTAGAAACACATTATATTATGTTAGTGTATTTATATGAAACAAGGAGAACTTTAACATTAAATACATGAGTAGGCCATTCTCTCAACAAATGTATATTAGACTTTGTTAGCTATATGTTTATGAAGTTTTCATGTTTCCTGAATATCTGGGAGAAAGGTTTCTTGAGGTACATTGTGGGTTGTTTATTGATTATACATTCCTTATAAGTAGAGAAACTATCATGCTTGTCTTGGGGAGTATCTTTTATATGTGTTTCTTTTCTTTTCAAAACTTTTATTAGCCTTTTCTGAATTGAAATCAAAGTTATAATTTTTGATTTTCATAGTCACTACTTTTCTTGACTGGCACATACTGGGAACATCAAAGATAAGTATTTACATATTTCAGGAATAGAAATTAGATTTATTTTGTGTGTTTCCTAAAACTACCAAAGAACTAAGAAATGATGATTTCTCTAAATATATTTTGTGTCAACTTCATAGATCAACAAACATGATAATATATTATTCAAAATAATATGATATATTATATAGATTTATACATTTTTATCTTATGTAATTTTTTGATGGAATATGGGATGTGGGTGGAAAGATCTATAACAACAATGATATGAAATACCCTTTTTTCTCAAGATGCAACATACATGTGTTGGATAAATTGGATATTATGATAAATCCCTTTGTTTCGATGATGACAAACATTTCATTCTTATTAATCTAACAAGCTACTTGAGTGTGCAGGACTAAGCAGGATGACAAAGTAGCAAGGGAAAATCCAAGAGCTTACTTAGTTATATTTTCATGCAATGTAATCAATGTTGTAAAACTTGTACAAATATATAATGTACAAGTACTTAGAATTGCATGTAAATCAAGCGTTAGATTTTCCCTAGCCAAACACCTTAGTTAGACATGTCATCCCATTTGAATAGAATCACCTTTGCACACTCACACATATAATTAGTGCTTAAATTGAAACCTTGAAACAAGATCATTCTCGGTCGACAAACTCCTCGACCGAGACACTCTCGGTCGACAAACTCCTCGACCGAGAAAGATCCAAAGTAGCCGTTAGACACAGCTGACAAAGTAGTTGGCAGTTGCAAATGAACGTTGATCCAGAGAGCCTGTCGGTCAACAACACTTCGACCGAGTAGGTGTCTCGGTCGACCAATTGTCGACCGAGATGGTCTCTGACAGCAACTGCAGAATAAATTAATTAGCCGTTGTTAAAGCAACAACTTTGTACCTAACGGCTAGTTAAGCACTTAGAAACCCCTAGAAGTTGTCTAGAACGTCCTTAAGCATACTTAGGCCATTCCTATAAATAGGACAAGCCATAGGACACTAGAATTCACTTGTTACACTTAAGAATACACTTGAGCATACTTGAGCAATCTTTTGCAAGCATTTTGAGCACTGTGATCATTGGCCTACTTTCTCTTTAGCTCAATCTCATGTCCTATAGGCTAGATTCTCCTATCCACAGCAATTACAAGTTCACATACTTAGCTAGTAGATCTTACGCTTGATCTAGGCATATCAAGCCTCGGGCTTAAAGGATAAGTTGTAATTTCCATTTCCTTTCTTGTTCCTGTTTATCTTTTGTACTCTCCTTGCTACTCCTAGGGTTGGAGGCTGCAGATTGGAGAGGGTTGACTTCTCAGGTGGAGAAGGGGACTTCAAGCTACTTCAAGAAGGCTATCGCAAGGGAAGCTACTTCAGAAGGCTGGTGCAACGGGAGTTGGTGCATCTACTTCAAGGGAAGGCTGCTTCAAGGTTGGCGATTACTTCTAGGTGAAGGCTGCTTGAAGGGTTTAGGAAAAGAGATTGTATTTTATGTAAATTCCTTGAGAGGTAATAAAATAAATTTCTTTTCAAATCCCGGTTGGGTAAGCAACCGGGTAGTGGACTGACGGCTATAGTATTTGCTATAGTTGGAACCACTCTAAACCTTGTGTCTCCTTGTCCAATATTTTCATTGTGGTTGTTTGAGTTCAATAATTGTTAAATTATCTATAAAACTCTATTCACCCCCCCTCTAGTAGTTTTCAATTGGTATCAGAGCAGGCTTCAAGGAACCCTAACCAGGTCTTGAAGAATGGAGGGAAATGGTGAAAAGTGCTTGAACGAAACCACTACATGCTGCAATTGGTGTTTAGGAACAAACCACAAAACAACCGGATGCCCATGGAGATCAAAGGAAGAGGATAAGCACAAAGAATGCTTTATTGCTACAACTAGTGAAGAAGAAGAAGAAGAAGAGGTAAGTCTTTTTGATTTTTCTAAAGAAGAACTAGTTGCCATTATTGAAGAAACACATAATAAATATGTTGAGTGCAAAAGGAAATTAAAGAAATCAAATAAAGAAAATGATGATCTAAATGCTAAACTTCTTGCTCTTGGATCTGAAAATAAGAAACTTAAAGAGGGAAATAACTTTTTTGATCTTAAGTTAAAATCTATGGAAGCCGATTGCAAGCTTCTTTCTGTTGAAAATTCAAACTTACAGACTCAAGTAAAAGATCTTCAGAAACAACCATTATTGTGCAACCATATAGATTATGACACTATTGTTAAAGAAAGAAATTTACTGTCATCAAATCTAGACCAAGCAAAAATAGACATTAAGAAAACAATGGATGAGATTGCCAAGCTACAAGAACAAGTTCGTAGTTTGAATAACCATGGCATTCTTGATCAAATTCTAAATAATCCCTATCAACAAATTGGGAGAAGGGGACTAGGTTACAAGCCTAAAGGAAAATCTCATCAACAACCTAGTCAGAGAAAGTCACACACCCAATCTATATATGTACCTAAAAGGACATCCTCACCAAATGACAACATAGGACAGAACCATAGAAAAAGATATGAAGTTGACTCAATATGTTGTCATTACTGTTTGCGCCTTGGTCACTATTCATTTTCATGTCCTTATAAGAGAAAAGATGTAGAGTTAGTTTGGATTCCAAAACCTCCAAACTAAATGAACAAAATCAAGTTGAGATATGACCAAAGACATTAGCTGCATATTTCTATGTCTATCTCAACTCTACATAATTACAAATATAAATGAAATTAATATTAGTTTGTTCCCTAGATGATTCAAAGTCTAAGTCAAATAAAAAGAAAATTCCTATTCTTCATATGATTCTTCGTAAAAGTATTTTCTGGTCTATACATATACTAATTATAAAATGGAATTATCATTGTATGCTTTATACCATGCTTTCATCATTGGGTGAGCATAGAAAATTGTTTGCAAGTCAGCAAAATAATTTATTTATGTTATTGCTTGCAACAAAATCTCTAACTCAGTATTTTTGAAATAATTATGTCTCAAATTAAGTAGTATGCTTCAACTTGATATTTAAATTTTATGTAGATATTAGACTCAATATATTCAAATCTGAAAAATATCTGTAAAATTTGCCTCTTGGTCAAAATAAAACTTGACTAAGGGGCGCTATGGTCATAGTCAAGGGCGACCTAAAATAAGCTTCGACAAAAATTGCTTATTTTGGAAATTCTCTCTTTGGATCTAATCTTAATAAATTTTTCTTGAAAATTAAATCATTTGTTATCATTTAAGCCTTAAATTATCCCAATATTACTCCCTTAGAATATCCATATAAATGCTCTATGGAAATGATCTACCATTTGCATTTAAATATCAACTTTAAAAGTTGTGCTCAGTAAGTCTGTCGGTCGACGAATTCGTCGACCGAGAACCTCTCGGTCAGCCCATCTCTCTCGACCGACAAATACTAAACAGACTCAATATCGGACGAACTGTCGGTCGACAGATGCTCGACCGAGACAACGTCGGTCGACAAGTGCTCGACCGAGAAATAGCCGTTGGATACGACCGTTGTAAACCGACCGTTATGATCGTTTTCTTGACCGTTGGGGAACCAAGTGGCGCGTCTGCAACTCGACCGTTGCGGACGCTCGGTCGACGAGTCGTCGACCGACCAGGTCGCTGGAATGCTATAAATAGGAGTAAAAACGAGTCACTTACTCACACTTACATTTCCTTGCCTCCTTAGTCCATCTCTAGTGCATTTTCGTGCCAACCTTCAACATTCTTATCCTCCAATCTTCCTTGCTTCTTCTCCACACTCAAGAAACACAAATGGCCTCATCCTCAGCTGCCCGTGGGAAGAAGAAAGTCGCCGAAAGAAAAAGAAGAGAAGCTCGGGAAGCCACTCCGCCACTGACGATCATCAACGACATCGCCTTCGTCGACGGAGATGCTGGAGATCGATACCTACGGCTTTCCTCTAAAGCTCCTCTTCCCCGACGCCCGGTCGAAGCTATGGACTTCATCAACATAGTCGACCTGGAGAATCTCTTTGGGCAGAAGCTGAAGGACTTCATCTATCCTTCTTTTCCTTCCTATTCCACTAAGGTAGTCAACGAATTCTATGCCAATCTTTTATCCCACACCGAAAATGAAACCACATTCTTCTACACCATGGTCAATGGGCGTAGTTTTAAATTTTCTGAAGGGGATATTCTTGATATGCTAGAAATTGATATAGATGAATACCAAGATTTCCTTGACCTTACCACCGGCAATCCACTAAATTTATTCTCCCATGATGACCACTCCACTAGCCTTAGTGATATAAAAAGAGCCATATTTCAAACCAATACCACTTGTCATGAAGATAGGGGAACTTATTATGCAATAAACCTGAAACCTGCATGTAGGATAGTAGACCTCATTGTTTCCACCAACATACATCCTAGAGCCAATAAATCTGAGGTCCCTATTTTCCGCATGTGTCTAATTTATGCTATCATAAAAGAAATTCCTACAAACTTCATTCGCATAATACTTAAAAACATGCTTGAGTTTTCTGGCAATCCACCGTATGCCGATTTTGTATGCCAGATCACTCAACATTGTCTTAAGTTACAAATTGAAGATATGGGGTATACATGGGAGCGTAGACCACCAAAGATAAGTAAGAATACCGTAGAGAAGATGGGGATTGACTTTGGTCATAAAAGGGCAAGAATAGAAGGAGAATCATCACATCAAGATATACCACCACCCCCTCCTCCTACTAATCTTTCTGTTGATCCCATCCAGAATACTCTCACTTATCTTGTCGGCTCCCAATATCATCTTAGTAACCAACTCAACTATACCCACCATGCCATGACATACTTGAATCAAAGAATGCAAAATCTTTCTCCGAGCCAAACCGATGAATATCCACATTCCTTAAATCCTGGCATGCTCAACCCATTTAACCCTTCATACAACTACTATCAACCTCCACCTCCACCATCAATGGATCTTGCACATACTCAATTTTCATCCATACAATTGCAAGATATAGCTGCTCACTTCCGATTTGACCGAGTTCCCACATTTCTGGAAGCATATGCGTTAACTATGACAGGTGCTTTGGATTGGCAAACTCTGGTCAAATATTATGGAGCCGAGACATTCCTTGGGAAAGATCCGGACATCGATGTAATTCTTAAATCTTTCCAGTGAAGTGTTGAAGTTGTACTAGTTGTAATGACAATGATTGTTTTAAATTGGTCATTTATATATGATTGTAATACTTTCCATGCTATTGAATGAAGCTTGCCATCGTTTCTTGATTCAAATGGATATTTTTTTTTGGGCATATAAGACATCTTCAAAAATATGGATTATCAGTTCATTATTGTAGAGCATAACAAACAAGGGGAGTAATAATTAAAACAGGCAACTATTACAATTGTGGCTAAATTTCCAAATGACAAAACAGTTCTCCAGAAACATCCTCGGTCGAGCAACTAGTCGACCGAGAACACTGTCGGTCGAGCAATTATCGACCGACTGGGTTTCTGTTTTTCCAGACTGACATAAATTGCATACATCTTTGTTAAATCTTGGAGATCATCTACAACATTTTATATATTTGCTTAGTATTCAAACTTTCATTTGAGATATCTATCTAAGGGGGAGCAAAGCATAAGAAAAAGGGGGAGATCATCAAAACTTTGATCATTTGATTGAAGAAGCTTACAAAAACATTGTAATCACCATGTGTAGCTGAAAATTTTCAAGAAATTTATGAATTTATTGAAAATGGTATCTTGTACTTGAAGGAACTCTCTACCCAAAACAGGGCTTTACATCCCTTGCTTTTAGATGGAGACATTTTTATGTACTCTAAGCTTAGAGGATTCTCATTTAATCTAGGGCTTAACATCCTTTGATACATGAGAAATCAATATACATTCATCATATGCTTAAGGGAATCTCATATCATTTCAAGGCTTAACATCCTTTGCAAATGATTGAGAAACAAATTGTGGATAAATTAGATAAAAATCCATGTTTCTAATAGGATATCTAATTAAGGGGGAGCATTATATTAAGGGGGAGAAGAAAAATAAAACATTCAACTTGGATATCTTTTTGAAATGACAAAGGGGGAGAAAGAATATAAAAATCAAAAATATAAATAAGTTTCATCACATCTTGGCCAGCACTCACTTGCAAAACATAAATGGCTACAAAAGGTAATTTTCAGGTATGAAACTCACATGCTTTATATTTCCTTATTTCATATTTAGGAAATGTTTGTCATCTTCAAAAAGGGGGAGATTGTTGGATAAATTGGATATTATGATAAATCCCTTTGTTTCGATGATGACAAACATTTCATTCTTATTAATCTAACAAGCTACTTGAGTGTGCAGGACTAAGCAGGATGACAAAGTAGCAAGGGAAAATCCAAGAGCTTACTTAGTTATATTTTCATGCAATGTAATCAATGTTGTAAAACTTGTACAAATATATAATGTACAAGTACTTAGAATTGCATGTAAATCAAGCGTTAGATTTTCCCTAGCCAAACACCTTAGTTAGACATGTCATCCCATTTGAATAGAATCACCTTTGCACACTCACACATATAATTAGTGCTTAAATTGAAACCTTGAAACAGGATCATTCTCGGTCGACAAACTCCTCGACCGAGACACTCTCGGTCGACAAACTCCTCGACCGAGAAAGATCCAAAGTAGCCGTTAGACACAGCTGACAAAGTAGTTGGCAGTTGCAAATGAACGTTGATCCAGAGAGCCTGTCGGTCGACAACACTTCGACCGAGTAGGTGTCTCGGTCGACCAATTGTCGACCGAGATGGTCTCTGACAGCAACTGCAGAATAAATTAACTAGCCGTTGTTAAAGCAACAACTTTGTACCTAACGGCTAGTTAAGCACTTAGAAACCCCTAGAAGTTGTCTAGAACGTCCTTAAGCATACTTAGGCCATTCCTATAAATAGTACAAGCCATAGGACACTAGAATTCACTTGTTACACTTGAGAATACACTTGAGCATACTTGAGCAATCTTTTGCAAGCATTTTGAGCACTGTGATCATTGGCCTACTTTCTCTTTAGCTCAATCTCGTGTCCTATAGGCTAGATTCTCCTATCCACAGCAATTACAAGTTCACATACTTAGCTAGGAGATCTTACGCTTGATCTAGGCATATCAAGCCTCGGGCTTAAAGGATAAGTTGTAATTTCCGTTTCCTTTCTTGTTCGTGTTTATCTTTTGTACTCTCCTTGCTACTCCTAGGGTTGGAGGCTGCGGATTGGAGAGGGTTGACTTCTCAGGTGGAGAAGGGGACTTCAAGCTACTTCAAGAAGGCTATCGCAAGGGAAGCTACTTCAGAAGGCTGGTGCAACGGGAGTTGGTGCATCTACTTCAAGGGAAGGCTGCTTCAAGGTTGGCGATTACTTCTAGGTGAAGGCTGCTTGAAGGGTTTAGGAAAAGAGATTGTATTTTATGTAAATTCCTTGAGAGGTAATAAAATAAATTTCTTTTCAAATCCCGGTTGGGTAAGCAACCGGGTAGTGGACTGACGGCTATAGTATTTGCTATAGTTGGAACCACTCTAAACCTTGTGTCTCCTTGTCCAATATTTTCATTGTGGTTGTTTGAGTTCAATAATTGTTAAATTATCTATAAAACTCTATTCACCCCCCCTAGTAGTTTTCAACATGTACTAATCAATATGATCTAGAACACGATTAAATTAACTTCATATAGATTTAAAATAGAACCTATAAGAGAATTTGTATAAGACAAATCAAGAGGAGGTAACAAATCAAAACACACCTAAACCCTTATTTTTGTTGGAATCAAACAAATCCAAATTTCTATAAATATTCAACGAATATTGCCTAGAGATCCCTCCTATAGAAATGGATTCAACATGAATCCTTCGATTATTTCTCCATTAATGAAAAGAAATACAAGTATCTAAAAAATAGGTCTTTGATCCAGACCAGGACTGAACCAATGGTTGTTTTTGTTGACCGTCAGGCCTTTCCAATATCATAGGTCATCGAGAATCGATCTCAAACAGTAGGGCATCCCACCTGGAACCAATATCAGGCCGCCAAAAAGTCACAGGCCGTCAGGCATCAATCTTAATCAAAGGTATTCCAATCATCAAGATGCGGGGAAAGAATCTCAAGCTATCGGGTGTGATCTTTAGCAGGGCATTGTTCGTATGGAGGTTGGGTCTGAAATCGAATTCCAGGACCTTTACTTTGTGTTTGATAAGAGGCCATTAATAAGAAAGGAGCCACGAGTAGGAAAAAGGAAGGAATAGTGGTTGGAATAGGGGAGATGAGGGGTTGTAGCAAAGAAAAGGGTGAAGGAGGTAGTGTTCGTTGTGCACGGAGTCGGGGGGTATGTGGGGAGCCCGCACAGACATTCGACAATAGATGTTAATGCTTTCCATAATTTCCAGGAAAAGGAAAATAACTACATTATCATCTTTTGGTAAAGGGTGGAAATTTTTGTGTGGTATTTTGGGCCACCATATAGTAGTGTGAGATGGTTGAAGTGAATATCTCTTCAAATGTTCCACATGCTATATATTAGGATGGTTATGTGTAAATTTATATGTAATAGATCTATATATTTGAGTCGTATATGTAAGTTGACCTTTGTTAATATAAATTGATTATCAATTAATATATGGATTGATTGTTAATTAATGTTAACATTGACAATATGTATATTTTTTATCATTGATTGTATTTATATTGTTCACTATTAGTTTCTTTCAAAAATTCATTATAATTACTTTTGTAAAGAGGATCTCCTCCCCTATATATAAAGGGACATACTCCTTGTAACAAAGACATTGAAACATACTTATAGTTTTTAGTTTCAATCCATTCACATGGTATCAAAGCCGGATTAGGATTTAGTTTATCCATCCATCTCCCATCAACACTCTATTTCTACTCATTTTCTTATTCATTATTTCACAATGGAAGCTAAAAATACCAACAATAACTTCCTCCCACATCATGCATTATGAATTCTTTTACACACTGCAAAAGATTGAAGGGCATGGTGAGAAACTATTTGGGGTGACCTACTTGGGAACCATGTTCTCTCTCATATGGATCCTTCCAAAACTCTTTCTCAATGCCTTTCATCTAATGAAAAAGTGGGTGCTGTCATCAACCCCAAATTTACAAAGCGGCAGATTCATGATGAGCGAATTATGTCCTACCTCATAAATTCCATCCACATAAATCTTTGGGATGGCATCCTTGAAGAATTCACTACCTTTTCTTCCATATGGGCCAATTTTGGGAGTTTTTTTACTCAATCAAATGGCACTCACAAATTTCAACTTGCAATAAAGATAGCACGAGAAATACAAGGTGATGTTTCCATCTCTGAATTGTATGATCACATGTGTAGCCTTTGGAGTCTTAGAAACATTGAAAGGCTTGCATTCTTTGCATGCACACTGCACAACAAGGAGTTTCATATGTATCAATTTCTTATGGCACTTTGTCTAAAATTTCAACCATGTGTGACCAACATCATACAATGGTCGACAATGCCTTATATAGAATCCATCATCCCTAAACTTGTGGAAGATGAAACTCATCTCTGACACATGAAGACTACAACATCAATTCACAATATGCCTCATGTCACATTTGGTGTTGACATGGATCTTGCAACCACTGTTACTGCAAAGAGAAAATCTCATGATCATCTAATGTGTACACATTGTCACAAAAGAGGTCATCTGATCATTACATGTTTCATGCTTCACCCAAATCTCTACTAGGAATACAAGGAAAGAACCAAACATGCTACTTCCCAGACTACAACAAATAGTGATGCATAGAAAGTGGGATTCAAAAATAAACTCTATATCCCACATAGATCACAAACATGCTTCACCAAATCATGAAGATGGGAAATGATGACACATATACATCTTCAAGCACTATAGGTGCGGCTTCATCTTCAACTTCCTTGACTATATATATGAATTTGGACACCTGGATCATGGATTCAGGTGCCACTAATCATATGACTCCAAATTCATCTATTTTAAGGAATTTCTATTCTCTACAACAACCACCAATAGAAACAACATATGGCTGACTTATTGATATATCACAAATTGGACACATCATGCCTCAATCCTCAATTTGTGGAAATATTACTTTGCCCAAATTTTGACATGTTCCTAACTTGCATATGATTCCAGTATCTGTTGCAAAACTTTGTAATTTTGTCTTTCAAGCTATTTTTGATAAAGCTTTGTGTTCTATGCAAGACCCGTGTTCAAACCAAGATATTAGAAATGCAATTATAGTTGGTGATCTATAGCATGTGTCTAGTCTTTACATTCCAAACTCCACCCACATTGCCTCCGTTGGAGTAATTCTCTCATGAAATTTATGGCATTATAGATTAAGTCATATATCTCCAAGTCGTGTTAGTATTCTTGTTAAGTCTGACATTCTTGGTTCAGCATGTAGTTCCACTCAATTACAAGAGTAAACTAGTTGTAAACTTGCAAAAACTACAACTCTTCCATTTTCAAACTCAACCAATAGAAGTAGTAATCTTTTTTATCATGTTCATTCTAATATTTGAGGGCCTGCACCTATTACCTCTGAAAATGGATTTCAATATTATGTACCTCTGAAAATGGATTTCAATATTATGTAATTTTTATTGATGATTTCACAACATATACATGGATTTACCTCATGCACGATATGCTTGAAATTCCACATATATACCAATCTTTTACCAATAGAATTAAGACCCAACACAATATAGTTATTTCATGTTTTTTGTGCGGATGGTGCAAAGAAGTACACATCTACTACCATATGTGAGATCCATAGTTCCCAAGGAACCATTTTTCAACAATGTTGTCCTTACACCCATGAATAAAATGGTACACATTCTTGAAATGTCTTGTTCTTGTATCATTACCTCTAACATTTCACAACACTTCTGGGCGAAAGCAATCTTCACATCCACTTACCTCAATAATCTCATGCCCACTCAAATCCTTAGGGGATTCTCACCTCATGAAAAATTCTACAATCAATCACCATCCTACATGCGCATGCGTGTTTTTAGTTGAAGTTTCTATATCCTTCTTCCCCAACATGTACAAAATAATCTTGAGGCCTGATCTACAGGATGTGTCCTTTTAGGATATAGTGATGAACACAAAGGTTGTCATTGTTTTGGCCATGTTTCCCTCAGGATGTGCATAGAAAGGCATGCTACATTCCTTGGGGATACACCTTACTATACTTCCACAACCACATATGACTCCTTGCTTCATGAATTCAAACTCATCCCTCACAGGGAATCTATGACCACAACAACTTCCACCACAAGACCTAAGACTGAATCTACGCATATTGAGCTTCCCATTGAGATTGAGGCTACCCTTATTGAACCTTCCATTGGATTGAGGCTAATCATATTGAGCCTCCTATCACATCACCATCAGTAGGAATTGAGGTTACCCATGTTGACCCTCATACATCATCTGATGACATGGCACATGTTTATGATCCCAATGCTGCATAAAACCTTTCTTCTAGTGACATTAACATTGGTATAAGAATATCTCAATGCAGACACTGGCCAAATCCTCGCTATGCTCATTCAATAGTCAAATGTTACTCTTCTGAATATGGAAGTTTTCTAATTTCTCTTCATACATATCTTATTCCATCTTCATATCGGGATTTTTCTAGTTCTATACACTAGAAGAAGGCTACACAAGAAGAGATGCATACCTTTGAACGCACCCACACTTGGGATCTTATATCTTTACCCCCAAGTACTTCACCTATTAGTTGAAAATTGCTTTACAAAATCAAGCATAAGGATGATGGAACGATTGATAGATACCAAGAATGCCTAGTTGCTAGAGGCTTCACTCAGGAGTATGGCATAAACTATGAAGAAACATTTTCCCAAGTTGCTCACGTGACCACCATCAAAACTCTTCTTGCTGTTGCAGCAGCCCGTCATTGCATTTTATACCAGATGGATGTGCAAA
Organism: Alisma plantago-aquatica; assembly: GCA_963693085.1. NCBI lineage: Eukaryota > Viridiplantae > Streptophyta > Magnoliopsida > Alismatales > Alismataceae > Alisma > Alisma plantago-aquatica. The sequence continues at coordinate 52,808,100 of OY856412.1, forward strand.
ACCCATATCTACATGGAGAACTCTCAGAAACTATATGTATGGATCTACCACCAGGACTACTAGTACCTAAATATCATGTTTTTCTTCTACATCGATCCATTTATGGACTCAAACAGGCACCTAGGACCTGGTTTGAATGCTTCAGACAAGCCATCACAGTGTGTTGGTTATACCCAAAGCTCATATTATTTTTCAATGTTTGTGAATCATACACCTTGAGGGAGAGATCCTACTCATGTATGTGGATGACATGATCATCACAGGATATGATGTAATAAGAATCAATGAATTACAACATATCTTTCTAACAAATTTAGATGAAGGATCATGGACAACTTCACTACTTTCTAGACCTGGGGATAGCTCATGAGTAGAAAGGAATTCTAATCTCTCAACAAAATTATGCAACAAATGTCATTCAGTGTGCCAAAATATCTGACCTACAGGATGCAGACACACCTCTTAAACTTCATATTAAATTATGCCAAACTAATGGTAAACCATTACCCTGTCCCACAAGGTATCGTCAATTAGTAGGACAACTACTACACTTGTGCATCACTAGGACACATATTCAACATGCTAATAGAATTATGTCACAATTCTTATCTTCTCCCTAAAATGTCCACTATGATATTGTACTCTATATCATATGCTACATACGGGGAACAATGACATAGTCTCTACTCATGAGCTCATCTTCCAACCTTATAGTACATGCATACACTAGTGCTGACCGGGCTGGATGCCCAACCACTAGATGCTCCACCACTAGTTTTTGTGTTCATCTTGGCACTTCTGAAGTGTCGTGAAGGAGCAAGAAACAAGATGTTGTATCTCTTTCTTCCACTGAGGTATAGTATTTATCATTGTGTGACACCACACAAGAAATAGTGAACATTTGTTGTCTTCTAAATGATATGGGACTTATCATTTTTTATGCTACACCTATGTTCTGTTACAAAAATAGTGCCATGTGAATTTCTAGTGATCCAATTTTTTGTGATAGGATTAAGCACATAGAGATAGATTGTCACATTGTGAGTAAAAAGCATCTAGATGGCACCATCATGCTCCCCTTGTTAAGCTCTACAGATCATATTGCATACCTCTTCACAAAAATGCACATTGTATCGAATCATAACAAGCTTATTCACAAACTCTATGTCCTTTGATCCACCTTGAGTTCCATGAGGGGTTGTTAATATTAACTGATTATCAATTAATCTATGGATTGATTGTTAATTAATTCTATAATTTTCCATATGTATATTGTTGACCATTGACTATATTTATATTGTTGACTGTCAGTTTCTTTCACACATTCATTGTAATTACTAGTATAAAGAGAATTTCCTCCCCTATATATAAAGGGGCATCCTCCTTGTAACAAACACGTTGAAACATACTTGTATTTTAATGTTTCAATCCATTCACAACCTTGACATATGCCCAATCCATTTAAATGTATGGGCTAATTTATGCTCTATCCAGCCACATGAATTATTTAGGCAACATATGAGATAGATTATGTGGCTCAGATCATTTATTGAGGTGGACCAACCTCCTATAATTAGGAAGGTAAAGAGAAGTCCCAAAATTGGACCAAAGTTGTTTTCTTGATGGAACTACTATAGTTCAACCAAGTTACCATCCTTGTAGGATGGATGTATGGGGCATCATTTACATAGAAATCAATTTTTAATATGGCATATATATACTCATCTAGCAATTCTCACAAGAAAGTTTATGGTCTAAACAATGATATTATTCTATACATTTTTCATGTATTTATTGTAAACTCGAAGTTTAGAACATTGATAGGATAACTACCAATGATGATGTAGCTGAATTATCTCCATAAATATCCAAAATTTTACGAAGATCATGCACACAATAATACATGATAAATTTATGAGATCAAAATTATGTAATGGTTGGTTTGATTCCTCCATTTTGAGGATTGATATTTATCTTTATCACATAAATAGATATCATTTAGCTAAATCACATAGGATAAGGCAACGACAAGCCACTTTGAGGGTATAAGACTTTATACTATATACTTTGTTGTACTCTAGTTATGCATAAGCATCACACGAAATTCCTATCATAAACTGGTAAACATTACAATACGTTTATCAAATACAAAAGTGGGGACTTTTTTTGTTCCATACCAAAAGATTTCAAATAGTTAGATATATCCTTCCAATAAAACATCACATAACTTGGGAGCCTACATACAATGCACTGCCTACTAACATAAAGATCAAAATATACACATCTTATATGTTACCACAATCATTTTGATTCTTTAGTTATTATTGAATTTTTAAATAACACAATCAATGAACTTTGTGAGGAAGATAGTCGTAGGATATCTTGTTTAAAAATATATCATTTAGTTACTTGACATGGTATAATGCAAGGCACAAATAGATTTGGTTTACTTTGTCTTTGGTGTTACATGAGAGAGATAAGGATATCAAACACCAAATGATATACATATAGATTTATAGCGAAAGTGGAGTTGTCAAACTTACATCCAAACATGTGAACCTGACTCGATTACATTTGTAGATGCAAACTACCAAATAATAGGAAACATAAACTTATATGATATTTAAATAAATTATAGTAGGAAAATAAGTATGCAGTTCAAGCAAGTGATCATCTGTGTGTGCATATAAAGATAGCATACATCTAGGTATTTTTTCAATTCATGTTGGATAGTGGATTAAAAATTGATGTCTGCATTAAGTCAGGTACCTTCCAAAAACATTTTATGTCTATTTGGGTCTTGTATGGGTTAGTAAATTTAGACCAATCATGTTCTAAGAAGTGGTGCAAATCAATATGTTTTGTAGGAATATAGATATAGACATGCCTAATTATACAAGTATAAACTTATAGATAATTTTTAGAAAAATCATAAAAAATTTATACCATGGCTAGACCCACAACCATTTGCATAGGAGTAAACCTAGGTTAGGGCCTAATTTTGTATCACCAACCCCTAAATAGAACCATAGTTATCTAATACGCAATACATATTAAACTTTTATTGATTTGCATTAAATATTTGAACCTAGATTGTGGATAGTTGATTAAATACAAAATTAAAACAACATATATTCTCAAATATCAACTTCCTACTAATGTATAAAATAAAGTTGGACATGTTGCAATAAAAAGTGAGTATGCCACCCAAAGTGACATATAACTAAAAATGTATAGTGTTATAGAAATGATTATCAACTTACAATTTAGGACCAATAACAACCAAGTTCATAGTGTAATGATAATCCCAGTTTAGACCGAATTATGAAATATTAAGCCTAGAAGATATCCTAAGTTCAATGGTCTTCATGTTATATTGATATAATATTCATTTCCATCTAATAGTGGAGCATGATTTCTCAACATTTGTCAAACACAAAGAAATTGGGATTGACAAACCTAAATCCATTACTAACCTAGTTTGAATTTAGACATTATCATCTTACTTGTTAGAAAAAGGAATACATGCATGTTGCAATATTACAACATATATAAACCCATATTCAACCCCATCTCATTTTCTAGATCAACTTTCAAATTTGGAACAAACCTAGCTTTTTCTGGTTACATTGAATAGATTACATGGCAAGTGTTACACTTCCATACACTTAATATCACACATGTTTCCATATTGAAATGTGGTATACATTGGAAATGTTACACCTTATTATTTTCTAGACATACATGTTATCGGACCCACACTATAAGTTGTAGCATTTACATACATTTCTACCTTAAAAATAAATTAAACAATACAAATACACTTATCTTCTTTTTATATGAGTGATTACCTTACATATTTTTCTAAATGGGGTACCCTTTTTGCTAAACTTTTATGTACTATGATTCTAAGGAAAATGTCAAAAAAGATATTTTTTGGGATAGTAGACAACCTAATAGGATAATCAAACAACTAAATACAATAGGTAGACAAGCAAGTAATAGGATGAGCACACACACACACACACACACACACACACACACACACACACACACACACACACACACATATATATATATATATATATATATATATATATATATATATCTGTGTGTGTGTGTGTGTGAAGTAGATAGACAAACATGATAAAAATTAAAATATATAGTACAATAAAACAATCTTATAGGAGAAGCATTCATGTATGCTGCAGAAGTAGGCAAGAGAGTAGCAGGATCGTCATGCAGACAGACTACCCACTTCTAAAAAATACAAATACACTTACCTTTATACTTATGAGTGATTACGTTAAAAAAATTCAAATTGAATCAGCACTAATATTGTTAAGGAAGTAGACATCCAAACAGGATAAGCAAACAACTGAAAAGAGAAAAAGGTGAGCAAGTACAAGGATGAGCAGGAGAATAGATACATGAAGTAGAAAACCAACCATGATATGTATGGAAAACAATATGGAGGCAACTTAATTTTCAATTAGACAAAACCCACTTTTATATGTAGGAGAAAATTTCTATCAATTAAATCAACCATATTGCCTCTATTTTAGAATCCACACGGTATTAGATAAATACATTCTTGGGGAAGCCTAAAACTAGCCGCCACCGTATGTCTTCTTAATCCACCTCCTAATTACCCACCCCACTTTATTTGAAGAATACAAGAAAAGAATAGGAGAGATTTTGGCCTGTGAGTGGCCACCCCTTACTCTCTTGACCATCCACGTAAAACCACTACCTATTCATGTAGTGGTCACCACTATCGAATCTACATTAACATTACCAACAATTTCTCCTTCTCCAATTTAGTTTGATTTCTTAGATAGAAACCCCCCCTTTAGTGCCACCAAGGGACCACTATCTTGTCTATCAATATGCAACAAACATATATGTTTTCTAAATGTAGATGTCTCTATCACCATAAAAATATCTGTGGTCGTTCTTTTTTTTTTCTATACAAAATTTAACAAAATCAACCGCATTGTAGCAATATAACTTTCACCATGCCATATCTCTTTAGTTTCCATCTTATTGATCATCTTCACCCTTCAATGCATTTACCATCCATTTCCTAGATGCATATCTCATTGATAGTTGATGACCCAACGACAATGCAACCATGCTGATGTTACCTACACATTTTTCAGCATAAGGCTAGGAGGTCTGTAACAACCCCAAATTTTGGGTTCCTTTGGTGAGAAACGTAATTTCTCATATTAAAGATATTTGGACAAATAATGATATAATTTGTTGTGAATAAATGGATTTCGTTTAAAATGGCTTGTTGTTTGATTTGTGGGCTTTATTGGCTATTGAGCCCAATAACAAGGAAATTCAATTAATTAATGAATAATTGAGAATTTGAGAAAAGAAAGATGTGGAAACCTCTAGAAGGCAAAATAATGTGATCCAAATATGGATTTCATACCTCTTCGGTTCCTTGGGTTCCAAGGAGTCCAAAGTTGCAAAGAAAAGCAATAAGAAAAGAAAATATTAATTAAGTATTTCTTTATTAAGAAATAAATTAAAAATAGTGATGAAATGTGGAAAATAAGTGAAAATAGGTATAATTGAGTAATCCTTAATGGAATTTCGTATTCCAAGGATTCCTAATGTTGAAAGGAATACCAATAAGGAAAATAAAAGAGAAATAAAGAGAAAACCTAAAAAAAAGATATATTTTAATGAAGAAATAAACAAGATAATGTGAAATAATGCATTTAGATGCATATAGAAGGATAATGAATATCCAATAAAAAGGATTTCAAAATAATAGAGTTTCTTGGGATCCAAGGAGTCCCAATGAAGAAAGAGGAAAGAGAAAATACCTATAAAAAGAAAATAAGAATATCATGTGAATACATTATTAATGGATAATGTGGTATTGCTAAAAAGAAAGTATTTTTTCTATTAAAGGAAAATAGGATTTAGTGTCAATGGATTAAAAGTCAAGCACAAGGAGATTAAAGCATGTAATTTTCGGATTTCCCTTTAAATGAATAGTTTCCTTAATAACCAAGGGATACTAATAAAGAAGTAATAGATTTAAGAAGAGAGTTTCACCTAAACAAGGAAAGTAGGCTAAGGGGACTTGTTTTCCCTGTGGTTAAGTATAATGGGACGTTTCCATCCTTCCCTATATAAGGGTTGGATCCAGGGCCTCGAGCCTAGGAGATCTCATGCATCTTTCTCTTCGTTTCTTCTTCTTTCCGCCTAAACCCTAACCAAGAGGGTATATCACTGTTCTAGGGCAACGAGGGGTGTCGTTATGGTTCTGTTAGAAGTAGGGACCTTCCACGACAAACCCTGAAGGGTCAGCTACCTCTTTCACGCCTTCATCTACGCGCAACCCATGTCGGAGATCTGCAAAATAGCAGCAACGATGAAGCAACCGTAGAGGGTTCTCGCATGAGGAACGACCATCTTGGCCACGTTCTGGGCTTTCTTCAGGAGCGCCAGGGTGCGTTGCATCCAGGGAGGATTTTGGACTCCAGTTCCATGGCCCAGGGATGAGAGGGGAGCCCTACAAAGGGCTGCCACCGGTGGACCACTGTAGCAGATAGGAGGTAGAAGACGATCGTTGCACATTGGACGGTTATGCCCCTCCGTGGGCTGAAGACGACATAACTTAACCCAGGGGCATTTCGGACTTTTTGAAATGTTTCCAAAACAACAAAGCAACATTGCATGGCAAGGAGGCGACGTGGCGCTCTCCGATTGGTCCAGAGTAAGTGAATTCCATTAAATTCATAACTTTTTAACAGTAGCTCGGTTGGGGACATATAATACATGAATCTTGCTCAGAATAACGAGGGGAATCTAATAAAAATATAGCTAGAAGATAATTCCTCTTATAATTCGAAAAGTAATGGAAGATAGCAACTTTAATACTTTAATGTTTAAAGAACCCTATTTTGAGATGAATAATATATTTATAAGGGTTTAACAAATAATTAGAGTTAGTATTAGCATGTTAATGATGAAAGGGCACATTAGGAACAAAAAGGATGAACTTTGCATGTAATTAGTTTAATTTTGAGTTTAATGTGCATGAATAATACTTTAATGGGCCTTGAAACCCTAATGTTGGTAAATTCATCTCATAATAGCGTTAATTATTCAAAGTGGTGAATAAAGATGAGACATTATGAACCTAGGCTATTTTGAGCATTAAAGTTTTTAAATTGTGGATAAATAACCTTAATGTAGAAATTAGGGTTTTTGAATGAATCAAGATGGAATTAATGGCAATCAAGTTCATATGTGAATTGGACCATAATAAACTTTGGGTTAATGATAAATGAGCACAATGATCTTGTCATGAATTAAAAGGATAAAAATAGTAGCTTTAATGTAAAAGAGATTTAAGGGGCTTAATTAATGGATAATTATGCCTTTAAGCTAAAATTGAGGATTAGATGTTGAGATAATTAGGGTTTAAAATAGTAAAAGATGAAGGGAAGCCCTAATTGCAATAGAAACCCTAAAAGTGAATTAGAAACCCTAGGAAGTGAGCTAGGTTTAATGGATCTTGATGACATGAATAATAAAAAGGGAATTACGTGATTATCTTGTTGAAAATGCTTGCTTACTTGGATTCTTAATTGCATGGATATTTCTGTTCAAATCGTCAGATCCGGTATGTGGTTAATTATGAATAACCGCCTTAGTTTCTCGAGGATTTTCCAGATGGTTAATCACATTGAATGCAAATTATCAGTTGGATATTCATACTTGCAAATTATAAAGTCACTATGATTATCACATGAATAATAGAAGTATGTATTCTCGCACCTACATGCCACCCTGATGGATGATGCCAAAGGTCAGGCCCAGATGGGTAGACCAATGGACACCTTGAGTGGTGACCCCAGGCACCAAGCTCAGGAATGAGAAGGTGGCCTATGATATTTCATGACTAGAGGGAACCAAGCTCGGGATTGAGAAGGTGGCCTTAAGTCATTAGCAAAGGAAACTCTAAGGTGGGTATGCCAGGGTTAGGGCAAAAGTGGTGGAGAATGTCATACTGGAAAATGTAAATTGGCTGGTTAAATAACTTGATTATGATAATTAGATTGTTATCCATATGTGCAAACTTTTGGTTGTCCCCACATACCAGTATATTTCGATATACTGACCGACGTTTTGTTTTTCGACGTTTTAGGAACAACAATTGAAAGAACAAATAGTAAAGTGACACATTGTGGAAATAAGAAATAAAGTGCAAGGAGGATTAGATAGAATAATTCAAGCTCTGGATAGATAGATTCCCAAAGTTTTCAAAGGTAAGTAAAGTTTTAATTTTATACCAAATTCCATTTAGTTAGTAGAATTTCATAATTATTATTGATTATTTGTCGAACCTTTGATCCTGTTAATTGAATAACAGCTTTGATCTTCGGGTCTCCCTTAATTGGGGGTTATCGGGAGGCAGGGTCATTACAATTGGTATTAGAGCATAGGTTACTCATCTAATCATTAATAATTATTAAATTTTACAAATTATGTAGAACCCAAGGGAGTTATTAGAGGATTATCCGAAAGATAGAGGTGTCTAGAAAAGGATCATGACCGGGGGCTGGAAATATTTTCCTCACCACCGCTAGTCGGAATATGAGGACTCCCAGATCTGTGTGACTGCGTGGCCAAAGTCTTAGGGTATGAATCGAAATAGGATACCTTTAGGACTCTCTCCTCTTGTTCATCCCTTCGCAACTCAAATTCTGATAAGGACCTTAAGGATTAGGGTTTCCTCTCTTCTCCTCACCCTCTTGAGGTATGGGTAGGGTTGATAAGGATTAAGGAATCCTCCACCAAATTAATAAAAAGCATGTAAATAAGATGTCATGGACATAAGCTTAATAGAGTAAGCATAAAAGAATAGATACATGCTTAGGTCGTATGACATAAGTTGTCATTGCCCTCAGGAGAGGCCTGAGGCTAGACCTTCTTGTCTGGAGGATGAGTCGGGAAAGTGAGTCTTAGAGGTAGAGATCTCCATTAAAGTAGAGACCTAGCAAATCCTTTAAGGATGATGTTAATCCTAACCCTAAGTGGAGGTTAGCGAGAGAGATGCCATGATGAGTTAGGTGACATGTTTGACTGGATGTTTGGATAGATATGCCTTTGGTTTTCCATACGAGCCATGGGAAGTTGGATGAACTAGCACCTTTAGCAACCCGGGAAAGGGTCGTGCATGTTAGAGAAAAGGGTAGCTCCTTCATGGATGAAGTTAGATAAGAACCTATAGAACCCTATAGGCTTATGCAGGTAAGGTATAACTTGCACCCAGAGTACGTTAGTGGATGATAGTAGGTTGAAACCCTAGCCAGTATGCATGATGGATGGCTTATGGGATGAGCATAAAGGGCTAGGTATAATCTTGAGCCAAACATGAGTTGAACATAGGCTTCACCCACATAGGGGTATGCTTGTGAGCTTGATCCTGCATAGATAAGGGACCTCTAGTAGTATGGCTGGAGGTGGAGTTAGCTCTAGAGAGAGAAAGCGGGACCCCAACAAGGAAGTTGGAAGCCTAAAGCCCCGAAACTTGAGGAATAGTGGGGAGTTGAGGATGATGCGACCTACGTGGATGATAGTGGTTGCCTTATGCTTGATCCCCAAAGGGTGATGATATCTTGGTTGCCTTTATAGGAATCAAACCCTAGAGAGAGGATGATGCTTCTAGTACCTATGGTATAAGTGACTACCTACTGGATGAGATAAAGAGTGATTTAGACCCTGAGGAGGTTTAAGTAACCAGTTGTGAGGCTTTATACCTAGTTGGTTGTCCTGGAAGATGACTCAACTCTGAAGTGTTACTCGAGTAGAGGGATCATGGAAGTACATGACATACCTTGGACATGCTTGATTCATGGTTAAGAGATTGAGCATGCAGTCAGACACCCAAAGGTGAACCTAGGGTTCCTAGGCCTAAGAGGGGAAGTAGTGTATCCGATGCTCATGATGATATTTGAGTCTCTATAGTTTTGAGCATGGTACTCCTCATGTGTAGAGGTAAAGGAAACCCCTTAAGTTAAGGGTATGTTTGATGAACCCCTCCCAACTAAGTTGGTTTAATGTTGGGGATGAGAACAAGTGTGACCTAGCATGGTTTAGTAGGTACGCTTGTGCCCTAGTAGCTGCTGGGTTAAGCATGCTCATGTGAATATAAACCCTAAGGACGGTTGTGACCTTGTTGTCAAGAGTTGTAGTTTCCTCCCATCCTGGGAGAGGGACCCTTTGGTAGGGTGTATACCAGTTTTTCTGGTTTTGAGGTAACCTAAAGAAGTTTCATAGGATCTTGAGGCTCTAAGTGAAAAGTACATGGAATGAGAATGAACCTATAGACCCATAGATAACCATCTCTAAGTGCATGTGGATGTGTTACCATGGAGGTAACCAGTATGGTGCCTGACCCGGGTAGACAGGTTGCCATGACCCCTATGAAGGGATGAAGGTCAGTCGTAAATGTGGAGAGAGATGATGAAAGCTTGGGTAAGGTTCTAAGTTGGACATGTACTATAATAGAATCCTAAGTCCGTCCTAGGGTCAGGGAGGGATAAGACTGATGGAAGAAGGAGTTGCCTAATTCCCTAGTGCACATGACCATAGGGTCGGGAGGTAACAACTATCATTGTCTGAGGGCCATGGGTTAGGAGATTGATCACCTTCATAAACTCATGGGACCCAAAGGGCAGATGAGTAGGGCACTCTCAGATGCATGAGGGAAGAGGGATGAACCCAAAAGTGTCGGCACCCTATAGACCTAGAGGGGACGACCAAGGATTGTGTAGTAACCCAAGTAGGTTCGAGACCAGTTTTCCTTGGAAGTAACATCGATATCGAGATGTTTGTAGAGACATAAGTTGCACATTTCAACTTAGATTTGAAGGTGTACTGGAAATGTGGGTTGTACCATCTCTACTCTCGAAACAGGAAGAACTTTGTGTTTGGACAGCCGCCGAATGCTTATTTCTTCTTGTTATGGGAGTGAGAGACAGGACAATATGCATGCCATACACCAAGGGTAAAGATGACGTAAGATGGAATGTTGCTATAAGGAATGAGGACAAAGATGATAACGTGCCCTTGAGGAGAAAATAATACAGGGATGCTTTACAAACACTAAGAGTATTAAGGAGATCATCTTGTGGGGATGTGATACCATGAGCTATCTAGAATTTGCAAGATATGCAAGGTTGAGTTTGACCACCATGAAAAGGAGATCAGAGTTTCTTGATGAAGACAAACTTAGAGATGAGATGATAAGTAGAATAATACATGGAGGTGTATGTTACCTATAACATAAGGATAAGAAGTGGTAATGAATGCTCTGGTTGAGATATAGTGCCTAGTTTAGCTGGAAGCTAGAAGAAGTTGAGGTTGTTAGGCTAACCTTAAGTTGAGAAAAAGAGATAAGTTTGGCTAACACCCAGGTGTATCAATAGCAGTTAATCATGCTAATAATTTTTTAGTTAGCCAGCCTAGACCTTGGGTGTTAAAGGATGGCTATAGAACCTAGGATACACTTCCTTGGATAGGAAGGTAATGAAACCCTGATGAGAGTGGTTTAGGGTTTCTGAGGAATCAATCTTGAGGAATCATGATATATAGGAAATCATGATTTTAAGATCACCATACACCGTGAAACTACAAAGATGGTAAGTGATAGTGGCACTTTGGATGCTTAAAACAAACTTACATGTAGCATGTGGCCATGCAAGCTAGGAGGCGAAGGACGAACACCAGTAACCCAGTACATGGATATAAAGTATAAAGAGTTCCCAAGAGAGGATGGGAGTTCTTCACTATGGATGTTGTGAGTCTCCCGTGGACCAAGGAAGGTCGAGATCCAATATGGGTTATGGTAGATCGCCTTACCTAGATGACATGAGAAAGGAAGAGTATTGTCAAGGGATAGATCCAGTTAAACTACTTATAAGAGAGAGAGAGATGGTTCAACTACACCATGACGCGAGTTCAAAATTTCTTGAGTATAACCTAAAGGTTCACTTCCATGAGGTGGAAGTGGATACATGAAGAACTTGATGATAGTACAGTTTATCACCCCATACTAATGAATAGTATGATAAAGACTAGAGGGTCTGATGAGAGCATGTGTGCTCATTTAGGGTGATACATAGAGACAATTCTTAAGATGTGATGTTAACCACCATAGCCTTTATTGGGATGCAAGAAGTCTTATGGAGAGGTTGTGTCGGTCACCATTTCATTAAGATGATGTTGGTGAAGGAGGCCTCGTGAAGGTCAGAAAAGAACCACAGTGTGTGCAGATGAAGTCGCTTTGATCATGCAATGGCTGAGAGAGAGCCCAGTGGTGACATGAGTCATGAGTTGATGCAAAGCAGACTAACATGCAGTTCACTGTAGGTAAATATGTGATGTGAAAATCTGACCCCTCTAAGCTACAACTGAGAAAGATGAGTCCCCGATATATGGGTCCATTTGAGATGGATTGGTGGAGATGGTTGTGTTTAACCTTACCCCTCAGGATAAAATGATGTGTTGCATGAGTCCGATCTAGAGCACTGATGTGATGATTTTGAGTCACATTTATAGACCTGTTTTATATGTGTTTTATGCTTTAATTAGTCATTTCTATGGTTAATATCGCATAATTCATCCAATTTGGTCTTTGTTTCTATTTTATGTCAAATCCCCTTTATTTCATCATTTTGAGCATTAATTGTCAAATTATTATTATTTGTGTGAATTGATGTGATCTTGTCTTTGAATTTCAGGACAAACAAGTATTTGCTTCCGTCGATACCATCGAAGGAAGTCGATACCATCGACATGGTCACAGGTTGCCAGCCGAAAGAAGTAGGAAAAAGTCGATACTATCGACTTTGATGTCGATGGTATCGAGTCACCTTCAGGTTGTTGGCGAAGAAGCAGTCGATAGTATTGACACCAAGTCGATACCATCGACGCACGGAGGCTACAGCGTCGCAAAATGACAAAACTGATGCCTAAAGGAAGTCGATACCATCGACCTGAGTCAATGGTATCGAGATGATGTCGGGCGCGACAAAGGAAGGGTTTGCTACTGCAGCGGGTCGATACCATCGACTCGCGTCGATGGTATCGACGCCGTCAGATATGCGTTGGATTCAGATTGATCTCAATCGGACGGCTGGAGTTAATTAACGACCTAATTAGGGACTTATACCTAATGACGACCGCCCAGAGTGGGAGGGAGATCGGATGAGCCATTGCACAAGTACCGAGGAGCAGTGGAGAGGAGAACGGAGGCCAAAAACTCATACCAGTCGATCCGGACGCCGCAGAAGACAGATTTCACCACCGAAAGGCGGGAGAGCACATGTTCCATGCAAAGGATCAACCGGTTCTTCTCCGTTCAGGGGTTTTCTCTTTCATTTCACATTTTTCACATGATTTCCCCTATCTATACCTTGTACTTGTGTGAGATGACCATGCGGGGCTAATCCCCTTCATCTTTAGGACCGGGAGTAGCCCGGGAATTCATTGTATGACAGTTTTATAATAGTAATTCATATTTTCTCTCTTAAATCCGTGGTATAGTTTTGTTTTCTCCATATATTGTTATGCTTGATCACCATAATAATAACCTAATGCCCTTAATCACTTTGAAAGAAGGATTAACGGTTGAAAAGAGACGAAATCTACATTAATCGACAAATCCCTTGACCAAGGTGGTGTAAAATTAATGGTGGATACTGAGAGATCATTCATAATGCATCTAGTTTAGGGTATAGGTTACTACGACAGTGGAACCGACCTAAACCTAGATAGTGAATTATACCACGACAGTGGGAATTCTGTTTTCAGGCCACTACCCGGATAGAGAGATAAGATTGAGGCATTATATAAAACCTAATACAATGAAAACCCGCGGTGAAACCGCAATCCTAAAGATACCCTTTTGAATTGATTAAACCAACATTTAATTGATTGCTTCTTTTGTTTTGTTTTTATTTTTCTTTTAGTTTTAACAACAACTCTCAACTTGTTAATCGGCTTAGCTGATCGCAACTAGTTAGTAGGAGTAACCAACAATTACGAGTATCCCTGTGTTCGACTCGGGCCTCACAAGGCCTGTACTACTCGACGCGTACACTTGCGTTTTTAGCGCGTAGTAAAATACACGTCAAGTTTTTGGCGCCGTTGCCGGGGATACGGTGAATTGTTGGCACTTTGAGTGCTACGAGCGGCCACTCTAAGCCATATTTATTTTTATTTTGAGACAACTTCAAATATTTTTAAATTGATCTATAAATTTTTAATAATTGTTTAAGCACTGTACTAAATTTGATTTTTCAATTTTCAGGTACTGTGCATGGTGCAGACGCGTACCACTGACTATGCGCAACACACACCAAAGGTTCCACTGGCGGGCTCGGAAGACGAAGGTGACCATAATCAAAATCATCAAGAGGAACTATTATCTGAATCCGAGCACGAAGAGATGGCCGACGAACCAACGATTTGGGCAAAGATCAAAGCTTCTTCCGCATCTGCTTCTAAAGGGCCGATAAAGAAGCAAGCAATCAATATACCGACGTATAAGATTGATCCGGCTCTAATCAATTTGGTGAAGTCTAACACTGTCCATAGTTTAAAGAATGAGGATCCTGTTGCGCACCTGAGTCAATTCGTGGAGAACTGTGATATGGTGAAAATTGACAAATTTCCGCAGTCTGCGCTCTACTTGAAGCTCTTCCCGAGTTCTCTAGCGGGAATTCACGAGAATGGCTACATAATTTAGATGACGAGTTTGTGGAATCCTGGGACCATATGGTGGAGGTCTTCTTTGAGAGGTTCTTCCACCCTGAGAAGACCAACGACATGATCAGAAAGATTCACAACTTTACTCAACAGGCCGGTGAAACATATTCGGAGACCTGGGAGAGATTTCAGGTCATGCTGAGGAGGTGCCCACATCACGGGCTGGATAAAGAAACACAAGTGAAGATCTTCTATTTTTCTCTCTCCGAGCACGATAGGAGTAATCTGGATTCAGCTTGGTCGGGATTCTTTCTGAATAATACGAATACCAGATGTTGGGAGATATTAAAGAACATGGCTAGGAAACAGTCATGGGGTGACAGAGGTGTTGTGGAGCAAGTCAGAGTTGCAGGTGAATCCAAAGTAATTAAGGAGCTGAACGAAAAGTTAGATATTCTAGCCAAGAAGTTGCTACCTAAGGAAGATGCATCTGAGGATGAGGAAGCCCAAGTTAAATTCATGCAACAACAGGGCTATAGAAACAATGACTATGCATGGAGAAAGGACAAAAAGTTATCATGGAAGGATCCGAATAATTTTCTGCAAGATCCAGATGCCAAGCCACAACCTAGAGTGGAGGACAAGAACACCGAATTACTTAGTCAAATGGTGCAGCAAAATCAGGAGTTGATGGCTATGTTTGGTAAACAACTACAATCTCAAGGTGATATTCTAACCAAATTTGGGCAGACGCTACAAAGCCATGGAGCACAGATGCGGGCATTAGAAACCACTATGGCACAGATTTCCAGTGAAGTGGCGGCCATCAAGCACGCCAATCAACAGAAACTGGCCGAGAATGCAAACGTGGCCCAAGCACACCATCAGGTCAAGTACATATCTGTGGTAAGCAATGAGGAGGAATCCCAGGTGCCAGAGACAAAAGATAAAATTAAATTGACTTTTAGTACAGAGGCGACATCGGCAATACCGTACCCTCGCACCTATTATGGACTAGCAGGCGGAAGCACTTTCTTCAGGAAATCTCAGCCAGTTATGAATATTGCATCTCCATCTAGGCAAGAAGAACAATTGAACGCTGTTTGTGCACATGTGGAAACATCTAATGCGAGAGAGGAACCACAACAAGCTATTACTGTTGATGATGTCTCACCAAAGCCCACGTCAGAGGGAGTGATTGAAGCAAGCTTAGGGGAGTTGACCCCGCAAAGCTCTTATGTGCCACCTCACAGGCGTGTTAATGCAGCAGATGTGTCGAGTCGGAACAACCCGAAGCCGAAAAAGGAGCACCGACACTATAGGAAATTCTTGGAAATATTCCAAAAGCTTCATATCAATATTCCACTAGTAGAGATGATAGAGAAGATTCCCGCCTACGGGAGATTTATTAAAGAAATCATCAATAAGAAGAGGAGAATAAAAGACGATGATATTTGTCGGATGAATGAGACGGTGAGTTCTATGATTCACAGGAGTTCGCCAAAGAAGAGAAAAGACCCAGGAGGTTTCTACATTCCATGCTCGATAGGTGATCAACATTTTCCTAGAGCGCAATGTGATTCAGGCGCCAACATAAATCTCATGCCTCTGGCGACATTTCAGAAACTTGGGTTAAAAGTAATCAAGAAGTCGGCCACGACAATTGAATTGGCGGATGGGTCTTTAGTGAGACCATATGGCGTATGTGAGGATGTTCTCGTCAAAGTGGATAGATTTATATTCCCAGTGGATTTTGTTGTCATGGATATGCCACCGCTCCAAAGCTATGAAATTCTTCTAGGAAGACCTTTTCAAGCAACGGAGGATGTCGTGACTGCCTTAGGGAGAGGTTCTTTGTCCTTGGGAATTGGAGGAGATAGAGTTGAATTCAAATTACCGCACGATCCTCTAAGCACATGCCCCAAAGTGCCAAGATAATGAGCTTCAAGTCGTATAGCCTAAGATGTTAAATAAGGGTGCTTGTTGGGAGGCAACCCAACCATCGGTACACTAGGATAGTTTATTAATAATCATAGGTTGCTTTATTTTCGTTCAATTTTTAGTGTAAAGAAGATACCTTGATCCGTTTGTTCATTGTGCAGGTTGAGGGAGAGTCGATACCATCGACACAAAGGTCGATGGTATCGACAAGAGTACAGGTTGATGACTGCAGATTTCGTTCTGAGTCGATACCATCGACGGCCTCGTCGATGGTATCGACACATCTACAGGCAGGTCGCCAAGCAAAAGTCGATAGTATCGACAAGGGTGTCGATACCATCGAGATCTCCTGAGAAGTTTAGACCGATTTGTCTCAGTCAACTCGATACCATCGACGGCCTCGTCGATGGTATCAACATGGTTATAGGTTGAAATGCAAAGTGGCGGTGTCGCAATGAAGCCAAGTTGATACTATCGACACCCATCGATGGTATCGACCATCCATGTCACTGATCCGTGAAAAGAAATCGACGGTGATCGTGGCTTCCACGTCATCGATCCAGGTGCAGCGTCGATAACATCGACCTATGTCGATGGTATCGACCCGTCAGGAATCCGGGATTCATGATTCAGCCATCGTCAGCCGTCGATACTCACGATGGGGGCGGATAGCATCGAGACGTGTCGATACCATCGACCCGCGTCGATGGTATCGACGGACCAACAGTGGCGCCGGCCAAGTCTATATAAGGAGATTCATGACGTCATTTAACATCACACCTTCAGAGCTCTCTTCTTCCTTTGCACCGAGCACTCCCCCGAGCCATCCAAGCCCGAAGAACAGCAGCACCGAGCGACGATCTTCACCGAGCGGAGATTCAATTCTCCATCTTCACCGAGCTCTTCTTCTAATCCTTTTTTCGTCGCAACAATGGTGCATACAACCAGAGCTTCTTCCTCGCACACTAATATGATTGACATCCCCGAGTTCGTGCCACCACCGCCATCATCGGTTGCACGTCCTCGACTTGTCCACCCATCCACGGATGTGAAGAAGGTTTACGAAGAAATCCTGAAGCGCAAGATCGAGCCCACCCGTTACGTGGATCCAGAGATGATCAATGATCTTGGCTTCAAGGCAAATCTGGATTACGTACTGAAGGGGCAGGCCCACCAAACGGGCCGTGGACATGATGAGCTTGAGTACCATGAAGACGGCCAGCCATTTTTCGGCGAGTGGCCAACGTACAAAGAGCTGGTGGCGGAATTCATGGTGTCACTGGATGTCTGTGTTGTGCCCAATGAGATATCAGCAAGCGACTGCGAGTGGGAAAATGGCAGGGTGTCTTTTCAGCTGTACAACCGCGACTACACCATCACCCTCGAGCAGTTCAATGACATCTTCAACTGGAATCACTCGCGGTACGACTACAGGCGGCTGAATAACCGCACCAACTATGACGCTCTCTTCTCCGAGTTGGTGACGGTGCCACAAGGGAAGTTGGTTAGCTACCACAACGCCGCGGTAGCTGACTTCGAGCACCCATTTGTACGGGTCTTGCACCGAATGTTGAGCTCCACCTTGTTTGCTCGGGGCGACCTAGCCCTTAGCAAGTTTCATGAGCCTGACCTTTTCTTTCTCTACAACCTCCTGACGCAACAAGAGTGCAACTGGGGCACCTTCTTTCTGCAACGAGTTTTGGCGGTGAAGCGGAGTACGAGGAAAGCGCCGATTCACTTCGGCGGGCTAATCACCAAGCTGGCTTCATACCTCGGCTTGAATTTCCAGACCCTCACTCCTCTATCTACTAAGAGAAAGGTGAACTTGCAACATTTACACCGGTCCAATCTCATTCTTCTCCGAGATGGCGTGGCGTTCGCACACTGCCACGTAAATCAAGCATATCAAGAGTGTTCTCTACCCGACCCCGTCTTCAACATCGACGATGCACAACATTTCCGGTGGCCAATCATAGCCATCGATTCTGATGAAGAAGACGTCGGCAACAACGGTGGCGATGATGACGAGGCGGCGGAAGAGGAGGAAGAGGCGTTCACACCTCTTCGATCACGAGTGGCACCCCGGAAGCGCCCTAGGATACATTCGAGTGCATATTCATCTTCTCCGCATCGGCCTCCACCACAGCCCTCGCAACCGAGCGAGGATGTCTATTCTATGCAAGGGATGTACACAATGCTTCAAGACATCCAGCAGACGCATCATAACCACACAGCTGCCTATGCTGGTATTCAAGACACCACCAACCGGCTCTTTGTCAACCAGCATGCGATCTTTGAGAATGAGCGCCTTCTTTTTGCAAATCAGGAGAACATCCATGATCGGCTGCACAGGATGGAGTAGCAGCAGTAGCTGTTTTACAATCATTATTGGAGCCAGAATTATTTTGGGGGGTATCCACAACCTCCTCCACTGCCCCAGTATGATCCGACCTTCCAGGGGCAGTTCCCGTCTTGGGACCCCACTGCACCGCAGTACCCGCCTCCACCTCCACAAGACTGATCTGGTATCCCTGTTCCAATCTTTAAGTTTGTTTTTGACTATGAGGCTATAGTCGAATTCAATCTTAGGGGGGGGGTAGTTGGAACAACTTTATCTTTTATTGTTTTTTGTTTTTAGCATTGCTTTTGTTTTTGTTATTTGTTTCTTGCAATTTTAGTTTTTGTAGGATCCAAATGCTATCTAGTGTAATCGTGGATGTCATTAAGTTGTGTCATCTCATTTTGTGCATGGGAAAATCAAGGGAAAATTTAAAATTTTGTGTGTGTTTGGAAAGCTTGTCTTGTTTTGCCTTGGGCACACATCCTATGAAAATGATTGGTTCTGTCAACTCTAAAACAACAACTCACACCTGTACTCCTAATGATTCATGAAAGTGGACGGAAATGGTTGTTTGAGCCTAATCTGATCAAATGGTAATGAGACTCTAATTGGATGTAAGAGAGAAACCCCTAAACTACTACATAGGTCAGTAATGAGGGACACATAATATCTTTCTAAGGTTCAGTCATATAGTCTTGTGATCGTTCCACTTCATTGTTTCCATAATCCACCCAAGAATTGGAAGTAGAGTACAGTTTTAACTCTTTTTGCTTGCAAAGCATCTAGATAGGACTTGCATTGCAATTGTCTATACGATTCTGCATAAAAAGAAAGAAGAAAAAAATTAGAATAGTGATACATGCACATTACCCTTAGGTGCATTCCATGTAGTTGCATTCATAATTTTCATGCATAAAGTATATAATGTATCTCATTTTTTCTCCAATGGTGAATTAAATTGTTCCATACCTTCTAATTAGTGCAAATTTATGAGTATGAAGAAAAATTAGCCCAATGTAATTATATTTAAGCAATTATGGATATAAGGGCTGGAAAAGAAGAAAGAAAAAGAAAAAAAAATCTGAAAAATCTGCACAATGAAAAAAAAAGAGTTATTTAGAAGAAAGTAGAATAAGAAGGAGAAAGGAACGTAATATCACCTGCATTTCAGGATAATTGAGTACATGATGTAACTTAACTCGATATCCATCTCATTTTGAGACAGATGGTTAGTGCATGCATCATTCCACCTAATCTTAGACATTAGGGCATTTCTCATGTGCATCTGCATCATTTAGGGCATTGTTGTTTTATGCATGTTGAAACAGTACAATACTTCCACTTTCTTCCATGAGCCACCCATTTTCATCCACCCGTTGCTCGGATTGGTAGGCCACCGTGAATTTCTCCTCACTAATGAATATCAGGAGAACTGCTTCCATGTAGATGGTAGTTAGGGTGAGCAATGTAGTTTAGGCGATCACAAGATGCACCAAGTCTGAACCGGCGATTTTTATTATGTTAACTGCCTTATGTGATAGTGTTCATTAGTTTTGAGGTCAATTTATCTTATGGATGATTATTTTCGCCTGCAGGGTAATTACCATTATGTGGTTAGAGAGGGGCGGTATGTGAATGTCCGGTGGGAGTCATATGGGATGTCGATTGTGATGTGTTGTTCTTCAGTTGACATTGGCAATTCTATTCTAAGGATTAGTTGCTCGAGGGCAAGCAACGTTCAAGCTTAGGGGAGTTTGATGCGATGATTTTGAGTCACATTTATAGACCTGTTTTATATGTGTTTTATGCTTTAATTAGTCATTTCTATGGTTAATATCGCATAATTCATCCAATTTAGTCTTTGTTGCTATTTTATGTCAAATCCCCTTTATTTCATCATTTTGAGCATTAATTGTCAAATTATTATTATTTGTGTGAATTGATGTGATCTTTTCTTTGAATTTCAGGACAAATGAGTATTTGCTTCTGTCGATACCATCGACGGAAGTCGATACCATCAACATGGTCACAGGTTGCCAACCGAAAGTAGCAGGAAAAAGTCGATACTATCGACTTTGATGTCGATGGTATCGATTCACCTTCAGGTTGTTGGCGAAGAAGCAGTCGATAGTATCGACACCAAGTCGATACCATCGACGCACGGAGGCTACATCATCGTAAAATGACAAAACCGATGCCTAAAGGAAGTCGATACCATCGACTTGAGTCGATGGTATCGAGATGATGTCGGGCGCGACAAAGGAAGGGTTCGCTACTGCAGCGGGTCGATACCATCGACTCGTGTCGATGGTATCGACGCCGTCAGATATGCGTTGGATTCAGATTGATCTCAATCGGACGGCTGGAGTTAATTAACGACCTAATTAGGGACTTATACCTAATGACGGCCGCCCAGAGTGGGAGGGAGATCGGATGAGCCATTGCACTAGTACCGAGGAGCAGTGGAGAGGAGAACGGAGGCTAAAAACTCATACCAGTCGATCCGGACACCGCAGAAGACAGATTTCACCACCGAAAGGCGGGAGAGCACGTGTTCCATGCAAAGGATCAACCGGTTCTTCTCCGTTCAGGGGTTTTCTCTTTAACTCCACATTTTTCACATGATTTCCCCTATCTATACCTTGTACTTGTGTGAGATGACCATGCGGGGATAATCCCCTTCATCTTTAGGACCGGGAGTAGCCCGAGAATTCATTGTATGACAGTTTTATAATAGTAATTCATATTTTCTCTCTTAAATCTGTGGTATAGTTTTGTTTACTCCATATATTGTTATGCTTGATCACCATAATAATAACCTAATGCCCTTAATCACTTTGAAAGAAGGATTAACGGTTGAAAAGAGACGAAATCTATGTTAATCGACAAATCCCTTGACCAAGGTGGTGTACAATTAATGGTGGATACTGAGAGATCATTCATAATGCATCTAGTTTAGGGTATAGGTTACTACGACGGTGGAACCGACCTAAACCTAGATAGTGAATTATACCACGACAGTGGGTAATTTTGTTTTCAGGCCACTACCCAGATAGAAAGATAAGATTGAGGCATTATATAAAACCTAATACAATGAAAACCCGCGGTGAAACCGCAATCCTAAAGATACCCTTTTGAATTGATTAAACCAACATTTAATCGATTGCTTCTTCTATTTTGTTTTTATTTTTCTTTTAGTTTTAACAACAACTCTCAACTTGTTAATCGGCTTAGCTGATCGCGACTAGTTAGTAGGAGTCA
The DNA here is from genome assembly GCA_963693085.1 of Alisma plantago-aquatica. NCBI lineage: Eukaryota > Viridiplantae > Streptophyta > Magnoliopsida > Alismatales > Alismataceae > Alisma > Alisma plantago-aquatica. The sequence continues at coordinate 52,830,391 of OY856412.1, forward strand.
CCAACAATTCCGAGTATCCCTGTGTTCGACTCGGGCTTCACAAGGCCTGTACTACTCGACGCGTACACTTGCGTTTTTAGCACGTAGTAAAATACACATCAAGCACTATGTGAGGTACCCAAGCCAGGTGTTGTGCCCTGAACCTATGCAGGTTTAGAAAGGCTAAAAAGTCCTGAGTCACCTATGAGGGTTTGATATACCAAGGTAAGAAAGAACTCAAATGGAAGAAAATGTGATAATGAAGGTTCTTGGGAAACACCATGGAAAGGGTGAAGCCACATGGGAACCCTGATGGACATAAGAAGACTTATCCTGTTTGTTTGCTTGCTTGATGGAATTTTGAGGGAAAAATTCTCATAAGAGGGGAAGGATGTTACAACCCCAAATTTTGGGTTCCTTTGGTGAGAAATGTAATTTCTCATATTGAAGATATTTGGACAAATAATGATATAATTTGTTGTGAATAAATGGATTTCGTTTAAATGGCCTTGTTGTTTGATTTGTGGGCTTTATTGGCTATTGGGCCCAATAACAAGGAAATTCAATTAATTAATGAATAGTTGAGAATTTGAGAAAAGAAAGATGTGGAAACCTCTAGAAGGCAAAATAATGTGATCCAAAGATGGATTTCATGCCTCTTGGGTTCCTTGGGCTCCAAGGAGTCCAAAGTTGCAAAGAAAAGCAATAAGAAAAGAAAAGATTAATTAAGTATTTCTTTATTAAGAAATAAATTGAAAATAGTGATGAAATGTGGAAAATAAGTGAAAATAGGTATAATTGAGTAATCCTTAGTGGAATTTCATATTCCAAGGATTCCAAATGTTGAAAGGAATACCAATAAGAAAAATAAAAGTGAAATAAAGAGAAAACCTAAAAACAGATATATTTTAATGAAGAAATAAACAAGATAATGTGAAATAATGCATTTAGATGCATCTAGAAGGATAATAAATATCTAATAAAAAGGATTTCAAAATAATAGAGTTTCTAGGGATCCAAGGAGTCCTAATGAAGAAAGAGGAAAGAGAAAATACCTATAAAAAGAAAATAAGAATATCATGTGAATACATTATTAATGGATTATGTGGTATTGCTAAAAAGAAAGTATTTTTTCTATTAAAGGAAAATAAGATTTCGTGTCAATGGATTAAAGGTCAAGCACAAGGTGATTAAAGCATGTAATTTTCGGATTTCCCTTTAAATGAATAGTTTCCTTAATAACCAAGGGGTATTATAGATTTAAGAAGAGATTTGCACCTAAATAAGGAAAGTAGGCTAAGGGGACTTGTTTTCCCTGTGGTTAAGTGTACTGGGACGTTTCCATCCTTCCCTATATAAGGGTTGAATCCAGGGCCTCGAGCCTAGGAGATCTCATGCATCTTTCTCTTCATTTCTTCTTATTTCCGCCTAAACCCTAACCAAGAGGGTATATCACTGTTCTAGGGAAACGAGGGGTGTCGTTATGGTTTTGTTAGAAGTAGGGACCTTCCACAACAAACCCCGAAGGGCCAGCTACCTCTTTCGCACCTTCATCTACGCGCAACCCTTACCGGAGATCTGCAAAATAGCAGCAATGATGAAGCAACCACAGAGGGTTCTCGCGTGAGGAATGGCCATCTTGGCCACGTTCTGGGCTTTCTTCCAGAGCGCCAGGGTGCGACGCAGCCAGGGAGGTCGTTGGACTCCAGTTCCATGGCCCAGGGATGAGAGGGGAGCCCGGCAAAGGGCTGCCACCGGTGGACCACTGTAGCAGATCGGAGGTAGAAGACGATCGTTGCACATTGGACGGTTATGCCCCTCCGTGAGCTGAAGATGACATAACTTAACCCAAGGGTATTTCGGACTTTTTGAAATGTTTCCAAAACAGCAAAGCAACGTTGCATGGCAAGGAGGCGACGTGGCACTCTCTGATTGGTCCAGAGTAAGTGAATTCCATTAAATTCATAACGTTTTAACGGTAGCTCGGTTGGGGACATATAATACATGAATCTTTCTCAGAATAATGAGGGGAATCTAATAAAAATATTGCTAGAAGCTAATTCCTCTTATAATTCGAAAAGTAATGGAAGATAGCAACTTTAATACTTTAATGTTTAAAGAACCCTATTTTGAGATGAATAATATATTTATAAGGGTTTAACGAATAATTAGAGTTGGTATTAGCCAGTTAATGATGAAAGGGCACATTAGGAACAAAAAGGATGAACTTTGATTGTAATTAGTTTAATTTTGAGTTTAATGTGCATGAATAATACTTTAATGGGCCTTGAAACCCTAATGTTGGTAAATTCAACGCTTAATAGCTTTAATTATTCAAAGTGGTGAATAAAGATGAGAAATTATGAACCTAGGATATTTTGAGCATTAAAGTTCCTAAATTGTGGATAAATAACCTTAATGTAGAAATTAGGGTTTTTGAATGAATCAAGATGGAATTAATGGCAATCACGTTCATATGTGAATTGGACCATAATAAACTTTGGGTTAATGATAAATGAGCACAATGATCTTGTCATGAATTAAAAGGATAAAAATAGTAGCTTTAATGTAAAAGAGGTTTAAGGGGCTTAATTAATGGATAATTATGCCTTTAATCTAAAACTGAGGATTAGATGTTGAGATAATTAGGGTTTAAAATAGTAAAAGATGAAGGGAAGCCCTAATTGCAATAGAAACCCTAAAAGTGAATTAGAAACCCTAGGAAGCGAGCTAGGTTTAATGGATCTTGATGACATGAATAATAAAAAGGGAATTACATGATTATCTTGTTGAAAATGCTTGCTGGCTTGGATTCTTAATTGCAAGAATATTTCTGTTCAAATCGTCAAATCAGGTATGTGGTTAATTATGAATAACCGCCTTAGTTTCTCGAGGATTTTCCTGATGGTTAATCACATTGAATGCAAATTATCAGTTGGATGTTCATACTTGCAAATTATAAAGTCACTATGATTATCACATTAATAATAGAAGTATGTATTCTCGCACCTACATGCCACCCTAATGGATGATGCCAAAGGTCAGGCCCATATGCGTAGACCAATGGACACCTTGAGTGGTGACCCCAAGCACCAAGCTCGAGAATGAGAAGGTGGCCTATGATATTGCATGACTAGAGGGCACCATGAGTGGTGACCCCAGGCACCAAGCTCGGGATTTAGAAGGTGGCCTTAAGTCATTAGCAAAGGAAACCCTAAGGTGGGTATGCCAGGGTTAGGGCAAAAGTGGTGGAGAATGTCATACTGGAAAATGTAAATTGGCTGGTTAATTAACTTGATTGTGATAATTAGATTGTTATCCATATGTGCAAACTTTTGGTTGTCCCCACATACCAGTATATTTCGATATATTGACCGACGTTTTGTTTGTCGGCGTTTTAGGAACAACAATTGAAAGAACAAATAGTAAAGTGACACATTGTGGAAATAAGAAATAAAGTGCAAGGAGGATTAGATAGAATAATTCAAGCTCTGTATAGATAGATTCCCAAAGTTTTCAAAGGTAAGTAAAGTTTTAATTTTATACCAAATTCCAGTTAGTTAGTAGAATTTCATAATTATTATTGATTATTTGTCGAACCTTTGATCCTGTTAATTGAATAACGGCTCTGATCTTCGGGTCTCCCTTAATTGGGGGTTATCGGGAGGCAGGGTCGTTACAAGGTCATTGACATCATCACCCTAAAATACTATGGCAAAGTACACCTACTTATGGGTTTGAGTCTCATCTCTAACTTCTTTAGAAAATTTGTCCACTCCAAATACTACCCCAGTCCTCCACTATAGAGCACATATGGTACTCCATTGAAGGTACCATATCATCCCTAAGTAATGTCTACCCCTTTGTCATGGGATATGCTTTAGCTAAGTGATCAATCATGCACAACACAAACTATGTTAGAAACCCCCAGCTCCACGCCACACTGAAGGAGAATGAGGAAATCATTAACCTCTCATTTGAAACTAAGTTCATGTTTCACCCCATTGCCACATCAAAATAACACCTTTTATTTGTGAGGTTTTTGAAGGTGATTGAGAAGTTGTATAACTTACTCGATACATGACCAAGAGAAGATAGTAATAACTTGTGCCTCCTGTGGGATTGCTATATTATGTAGATGTTTCATGTCATGTCTTCCTAGATTGAACAGGAGGACAATACACAAAGGGAGCATTTGATATATACAATTTGTTTAGCTTCACTAGAATTTATTAATTGAGTGATGCTAAACAAAGACCCTTCCACTCCTGGTAGGGTACACTATTCAGGAGGCAGAACATTTATTCCCACCATAAGACAAAACACACGCTTCACACCCTATTCCACTACATGATATATAATTATACTTCCCTTTATGCGATAATAGAAGTTATGGAGAGAGAGAGTAACATAGTAAAATAAGGGAAAAAATAAGACAACTAGGGAGATAAATAAGGAGTGAGGTATGAACACATGGAGAGATACATAAGGAGGGAGGTTGAGAAATAGGGGATATAGATAAGGAAGGAGTTATATAAGGATATATATAGAGATATTTTTATTAATATTTGAATATAAACACCAAAACGCACCGCCCTCCTTTTTTATAGTGTCTTCCTTTTTTTATTAGCAAAGTACCAATAATACAGGTGCCCTACTGAGTTGTGTAGATTTTCAATTAGTGGTTAAACAATATTCAAAGGGTACTAACCTCCACTTTTTATTTACACATTTTTATATAATTCATGTGCTACGATGATTTATATATTGTTTGTATTCATACATAAAAAAAGATATTCATAATAATATTGAATAAACACAAATAATATAAAAAGTACTTTTGTTTTCCTTTACTTCCCTCCTCTGTTTTATATCAAAAAGTATTCATAATAGTGCCAAATAAATACAAGAAAATGCCAAAAGTACTTCCCTCCTATTTTTGTACACAATGAGATTCTATGTTATTTTTACCTCCATATATGTATCATACTAATTTTTACGACGCTGCTAACATTACATGTATTAAATCAATTTGTGTTTTTTGGTTTTCATGCCTTCATTAATACTAAAATATTCATGATAATACCAAATAGATACAACTAATACCAAAAACTAATTCCCTCTTCTATCGTGTTTGCTTAATGCAAATAATACTTCCATACTCAGGTGTGTTCATTGACATAACCATATTGGGAATGTGACAAAAATAACCTCCAATGACTAGCATATACTCAATAATATAAGACTTGAGTTCCTTCTCACAATTCACAACTGCTGGAAAAAATCATCTAGAAGTCTCAATTTTGAAACAATGACACATTTGTTCTGGTCTCAGAGAACAACATGATTAGGGTACAATTTATTAATTAGCCAAAATACTCAAATTTCAATAGAATCAATCAACTTACCAACAAGGTAAAGATATGTGATTGTGACATATTTAGCGCACAAAAGACCAAATCACCATTTATGTCTGTATCAAGGCCAAAATCACATAGGGATTCCACCTTCACATGACATGATTTATTTCTACAAATATGGAAGAAATTGAACCCCATGAAAAATTTTAAAATAGATCTTAAATTATGTGGAAGTTGCATATAGAACAAGATTTGACATAAATAGGATATTTTTAGAACAAATGATCTACTTTTAGGTTTAAAGTCCAAGTCCCTCAAAAGTTTAGAAGCATGACGTTAGTAAATCATACTAATGTTAATTTATAGACATATGCAAATGTAGGGGGAGTTTCACAATTTGTTTTCATCAATATTGTATCAAAATATCATAGAAAGGCAATTTAGAGAATAAAAGTATGCATTTCGAAAATTCAACCCTTATGCCAATAAAAGGACATTATATGACCATTGTGAATCACAATTAGACAGTTGTGGAAGAAATAAATTTGTAATCAGTCCATAATGATTCAATCCATAAAAGTTCCATTTTTAGACCTATAGAGCAACATCAAAGAAAGATTAGGGTTTGCTTATGAAATGTAGGCAAGACGTGTTAGTAGAAGTCATATCACTTACCCTAAAATGATGTTGAAAACATGAACACAAAAAGTTCTCTTCAAGACACCCTCCTATCAACGTCTAAAATTCTTCTCAAGCTCCAATTTTCTACATACAAGCTTGGTCAAAGCAAACTAGGGAAACAGAGAGAGAGAAATGAGGTTTCCTTAGCTAGATGGAGCAAGTTCCACGATGGAAAACCATTCATCTTTGACAAAGGAAGAATTTGAAAGGTAAATTTGTACAAAACAAGCAAAGAATAAATATATTGGTGGAAGAAGGCTATAATGTAGATAAAATGTCTTGTATCCATGCAGGAATCTTAAATCAACAATACGTAAGTGCATGCAAGAACTTCCCCCAAAATACCAACATTCATGCATGTGTTTTGAGACCCTTGATATCCTACTCCCCAAGTCCAGAAGATACATCAACATCAAAATTAGGATGCAAGGTTGACTGTGTTGGGTATATATAGAAAGATGGATCAAAAAACTAAAACCACATCACCTATTCAAATATATGGGGGGCAAAGAGGTAAAAGATATCGAGGTCAAGCCTTCTCAAGGTGTCGAGGTGACCCATCAAGGGTCATATTCTTGGAGCTATTAAACATCATGATATGGCATATTAGGTCCAAAAGAAAAGTTATCGAGGGCACAAAATAAAATTATTTAGTCTCACCCAAGAAATGCTATCGACCCTCCCCCTTACAAAAACTTATAGAATATCCATTTAATTTATGAGGTAGCCTCTATATATAGCCACCCGCATGAACCAAGTTCTTGAGGTTGCATGGGTAGGAAACTAATCTATCAAACCTTAAGGTTCAAATAATGAACCTCAACCATGTCAGCTATTTTAGGAACCAAGGATGGAATTATATACAAACCAACATCAAAGCTTCCAACTTAAATAAAATAGAGCTTTGATATAAAAAAATAACATGTACTTAGATAATGTTCACAATCTACATGGCTAGGCTAGTATGGAGTCATAGATTGACAAAAACTAGGCTTATTATGAACATGACGATAGATTGATTTAATTCCATTACACAAAACTTGAAGTCACCCTTAGTATATTACTAAGTTAGTGTACAATAATAATATTATTAATCACAAAAAATATTTCACAATATTTCAAATAATAATTTTTGGTGTTTTGATAATTACTCATCAATTTATGAAGATTAATACATTTACCAAATTTTGAATCCAAACTAGGGGAAAATACCAACATTCTCTACTTCTCAATTTAAGGACATAGTGCATGCCATGTGAAAAAAGTACATTTACAACTCAAAAGATTGCAATGTTCAACAAAGTAAAATGGTGAAAAGGATTAAGATGCTCAAGTAATGCATGACAAAATCAAGTTGTAGTGAGGAATGATTGGGAAAAGAATATCAGGGTTCCCTTTTGTTAAGGCAAGGAGTTGATCTATTAGAAAATAAAATTTGTAATCAAACCCTAAATTGGAGACCCTGACCATCGCAAACCATACTAATTGAATTCATTGACTTCTCTTGAACATTTGAAACCCAAATGACAAGCCATACATCAGGAAATCCACAATAAATTTTGTTATTGAAGTTTTGTGAAGAACCCCAAGAAGAAAATTGAGGCAATTAAGATAAATATTGATGTGGATATAGATTTATCCAATTCTAAATAAAGTCCAATCAAGGTAAATAGTGAGAATAACTAGTTAAAGTTCCATATTTCCTGAGAAATTCCACATACGAGTAGTAGAGACATGGAAAAGGGGAAACCAAAGTGTAGCTCTACCTACTCAAAAGTGGAGTCCTATCCAATTTTTAGGAAATCTACAAACTTTTTTAAATGATTAAAACAACATATTAAGTTTGAATCCTAGTGTTGAACATGTTAGTTGATATAAACAACAGGCGATGTTTGAATAGTAGGTTAAGGATAACTTAAAATAAATTGAATAGAGTATTTTAGATTAAGCAAGATTTTTTGGAGGGTAGGTATGCATTACTTATGTGTATTATATCTGTTATAAAAGAAGGTTAACAAAAGAAAAAATAGGGGGTAATAAGGCAAATAGGTTTTGTTTGGGAAACTACATAAATCACAACTATGTCAACCTTGATCTCAAGATACTCTAGAAGATTAATTAGAGCTAATGTAGAATATGTAAAGAATCAAGATCACCTCTTTACTAAATTTAAAGGAAATACAAAACATCCACTCATTTCATAAAAATAGGGAATTTGGGATGATTGCATAATGTTCCAAATAAATAAGAGATACATTATAAAATGTCAACAACAGTAGAAATAAAAAAATACTAAGCCTTTACATGGCTTTCATTGTTCACTACATGATTGATTCCCAAAAGAAAAGATAAGAGAAACATGATCTCGATATAGCAACTTAGTCATCCTTTCCAAAAAAGCTTGATATCAACTCCTGAGAAAACTTCTTCAAGCTTGTTCTTCGCCTTGCATAACACCAGTACCTAGGTGGTTGGGAAGCACCCAGCAAAAGGGAAAGGGAAGAAAAAGTATGTGTCAAGAAAACTAGTCTAGGATAACAATATAAGTAAAGCAAGTAAAAACAGGCTAGGATTCATCATAAGATGAAGATAACAAGAGTATGAGGCTATATTCAAAAGAAAACTTGCCATTAACAATTATATTAAAAGGGATTTGCATGTAAGATAATTATGTCTACCTAACTAAGTAGGGTTGAGGCACCAACCAGACCTCTAACCTTAGGTGAGGGGGGAATAAGACATTCCTAGTCACCTACAATATTATGGGGAGAATAAATACATTCCCCAGGGCAAATAAATACATGCCCTTTGTGGGTGGTTTTACATAAGTACCACTACTTTAAATTAAATAGAACATAAATCTACATGCTAGAAAAATAGTTATGGCAAGAATAATTTATGAACCAATAAGCATGCCACTGGGGTTTGAAACCCAAATAAGATAATATATTAACTCATTTGAGGCATAAGCAAATTAGGGTTTTGGGAATAGAAGAATAAGGTTCAATTAAGACTCATAATGGAAAACTAGGTTAAGGCATATATATTCCCAACTAATGTGTTAGATGTTCCTTAGAACCCTAGAAACCACTTTCTAAAATCCTAAGCAAGATTAGAGTCCACTTGGCCTATTATCATAACCATGTTCATGTATTAGCATTATATGTATTCATTAAGAACTCAAAACCCTAAAGTTACTAGATTTTTCTACAAACCACCGATTTAGGTCTTGAAAACATCACCATTGTCTTAGTTAGGGTTTTCTGATCAAAATAACATATAATATTGTTTTTTGAGTTAGAAGAGACATTAGTCTCCCCCTCCCTCAGTGAGCATGCCAGAGCCCAGATGACTGCAAAGGTGGTAAATATTGTGCATAACGGGAGGCTCGAACCCGAGTCCCCTGGAGAGGACCTACCATGCTCAACCATCCATGGTACACAGGTCAGGTCCTATAACATATAATATTATGTATTTTGAAGATATGGACTTTTAGGGTTATTTCTAGTGATTTTAGTTAATTAAAACATCCCCAAAAACACATACTCTAAAAACTCAAGACCAATCATCAAAATTATTTTTATTAGATAGATAATATTTTTTTGAGTCTAGAACATATTTTAGTTTTAATTTTGGCCCAAGGAATTATTAGTTATGAATTATTTAAGTCTAACCAATCAAAAAATTAGAAAACTAATTTTTCAATTTAAAAGACCATAAAGGGCGCGAGAGTGGGGCGGGCCCACTACTTGGCCCAATCAAAGAGAGCCAAGTTAGGGGCCCGCCTGCCGAATGGCATTGGTCCAAGCCGAATCGGCTCTGTCAACGCGAGGCAAAAGACCACTACGCCCACATGTGGGTCAAAGGCGAAAGAAGCAGATCGAGGGCAGATGCATAAAATTATGGCAGGACTTCTTCCTCCTCACTCGTGTGACCTGTTCATGAAGCAGCTCAGTCGATGTTCGGGAGAATTGGGAAAAAACACAATACTTGACCAAGTTTGATGCTCAAGTACTCGAAAGAAAGAGGAAGGATAGACGAACCTATTGGTTCTTTTAATTGCGTCGGAGATGGTGTGAGGAGGACAAGAGAAGCATTGCAAGGTCTGTGACTTTGGTGGCTCGTTGAGGGTCAAAACAACGATGGAAAGTTGAACTGTCTAGTGCGTTGAGTTGCAAAGACAATGGGGGTGCTTAAGGTGTGGATATTTATAGGCAAGGGGGTATGTAGTAGGGTTTTGGTACCCAAGGTGAGAGGTAGGTTGCAGCCGACTTTGGGGGTTTCTCTAACCTTCCCACCAAATAAAAAAAAAACTTTGGGATAGTTGGATGTTGAAATTTGAGAGGAATTCATAGCACTAAAAATCATTTGATTTGGTTGAGTGTAGGTCAAGATAATGCCAAATGAAAAATCATAAACTTCCACCCTGTTTCCTAATCGGGACAAAGGTAGGAGATAAACTCACTATCATTTAATTGATCCACGGGGCCATCTGAGCCGTTGTATCGCACACATAAGTTATATTAGGTGTGTGACATATATTTCTAATTACATTATAAATTGATTAAAGTGATATAAAAATTATTCAATGAATTTCTCTCTCTTCTTTTGAGGGTTCAAACAATCTCCAAATTTAATAAAAATTGACACCCTTAATGATTTTAAGGAATTAGAATATGGAACTAGTTTTTCCTTTTGAGGATTTTTAATGGGTTAAATAATTCAAAACTCATTATCTCTTTCCTCCTTCATATATGACTCTATGACAATCCAAATATGATCAAATTTCACCCATGTGTCCCAATTAATGTCTTGGATATGATTTTCTATTATTTGGTCATGTTTGTGCCATTTATTTAATCAATTCTTAAAATGCAGGTTCTACACACTTTCTCTCTCCTAATTTTTCACATTATCCAAAAATTATCCAAATTAATTGAAAACTTGCCCAAAGGCTTATTTTTATTCCTATATTACAAATTTGGAGTTAGTTTTCCAATATGAGAACAATAGATATTTTTTTTTCTTTCTTGGCTTATTTTCTATTTTTCTTTAATAAAGGCTTTTATATTTCTTCATATTTTCCACATTGGGTGATTCTTGGCCCTTAAGTAACTCTTAGTCTAAGAAAATGAATTTGTGTATCAAATTATCTTGTGGGTTCACTTAATTGAGATTTTTGGAAATATATTCCACATTATCTCCATTTATCCTATTTATCATATCCTTTATTTATATTTTGGAATTTCTTTTCTTTTCCCTATTCTCAAAGGTCCTAGAAAGTTCTAGTACGAATTCGGTCACTATTTTTATTACTTAAGTGGAAATTTGCACATCATACCCATTACTTAACTATTGAGGTATTTGTGAATAAAACATTTTATTAAGAATATATGGGAAATATTTATCCATTAACCATCATAATTCCACTAATTCAACTCCAAAGACATAAGGAATGAAAATGAAGGAAATATCTTATTGAAAAGGAGTACAGAGAGATACATAGTGGATTTTAGTATGTTACAACTCTCCACCCCTAAAAAAGGGTTTCATCCCCAATATCGCATACAAAAAGGGAAGGGTGAGTATGTAACATATCATCTCTCAACTCCCTAGTAGTTTCTTCCAAATGATGATATCTCCATAAAACCTTCACTAGCTCTATCTCATTATTCTTCAGCTACTTTACTTAGGAGTTCAGGATCTTCACATGTAGCTCCTCATAGGTCAAATTCTCATGAATCTCAGTAGGTTCAATCGTGAGTACATGAGAAGGATCTTTTATATACTGCCTCATTACAGAGACATGGAACACCTTATGAATCTTATCATAAGCAGGATGTAAGGCTAAGTGGTATGTACAATCTCCAACTTTATCTAAGATTTCAAATGGTCTAACATAGTGAGGACTCAACTTTCCTTTTACTTTAGATCTTACAATAGAACGTATAGGCTTGATCTTCAAAAATACATAGTCGTCCACTAAGAAGCTAACATCAGACCTCTTTTTATCAGCATACATCTTCTATCAATCTTGAGTAGCTTTTATCTATTTCTTTATCAGTTGTATCTTCTTGAGCATCATCTGCATATCATCCATCTTCACCAGGAACCGTTCTCCAACATCATCCCAATGCAAAGGTGAACGACAAGGTCTACCATAGGGAGCTTCAAAAGGCAGCACACCAATACTGGCTTGGTAGCTATTGTTGTAAGAAAACTTAGCTAATGGTAGATAGCGATCCCATGCACCACCCCAATCCATCACACAAGCACATAGAAAGTCCTCCAAAATATGAATTGTTCTCTTAGACTGTGCATCGATTTTGCGGGTGGTAAGAAGTACTGAAATGCAAATCAGTACCCATCTCTTACTAAATCTAACCCCATAGATGAGAAGTGAATTTTGGGTCATGATCGAAAACTATCACAGAAGGCACCCCATGCAGACAAACTATCCAGTCCACATATAACTGAGCCATCTCGGTAACTTTATACGTGATTTTGAAAGACAGGAAATGAGTAGATTTTGTAAGCCGATCAATAACCACCCAAACAACATCATAATCTTTCTTGGACTTAGGGAAACCAGTAACAAAGTCCATTATGATATTCTCCCACTTCCATTCTGGTATTTCAAGAGGATGAAGAAGATCACCAGGTCAGTGATGTTCAATCTTGACTTGCTGACATGTCAAGAACTTTGCAATGAACAGAGCTATATCATTCTTCATGTTCTTCCCCGATACACTTTGTTGTAAGTCCTTGTACATTTTTGTCCTACCAGGATGGATAGTGTACTTGGACCCATGAGCTTCGTTCAGAATCTTCTGTCTCATTCCACCTATGTCGAGAATCCACAAATATTGTCTGAAGCAGACAACACCATCCACTCCGATAGAGAAGTCAGATTGCGGTTTCTCGGTCAAGGCCTTCATCTCGTCTAGCTCAAACCTATCCAATTGTACAGTAGTGACTTCTGAGATCTAGTTCGGTGTAACAGTCAAGATAGCCATATGAACACACAACTTGTCTTCATTTACTAAAATGATAGGATGAGGTCTCCATCTAGTCACATGTTCAAGGTTTTCCCACATTGAACATCTCAGAGAAGCACAAACACCATCCTTTTTGTGACTTAAAACATCAACTATGACGTTTGTTTTACCAAGATGATAGGTGATGGTGAAGTCATAATCTTTGAGGTATTCCATCCACCTACACTCTCATAGATTCAGATCCCCCTGAGTCAATAGTTATTTCAGGCTCTTGTGATCAGAGAACACTTCAAACTTTTCACCATAAAGGTAGTGTCACTAGATTTTAAGAGAAAGAACTATGGCAGCAAGCTGCAAATCATGTGTAGGCCAATTAGCTTCATTAGGTTTCAATTAGCAAGAAGCATAGGTGGTTTCCTTTCCGTCTTGCATCAAGACACACCCTAAGCTTTGTTTGGATGTGTCGGTGTATATAACATAGGGTATGCCCTCAACAGGAAATGCAAGTACGGGAGAAGAAGTCAAACACTCCTTCATCTTCTAAAAACTATTCGCACACTCAGGTGTCCATGAGAACATGACCTCCTTTCATGTCAGCTTGGTCAAAGGCAAGGCTAATTTAGAGAAGATTTTGATAAACCTCCAACAGTAACCGGTTAATCCGAGGAAACTATGGATTTTAGATGGATTCTTCAGAGCCTTCCACTTTGTCACAACTTCTACCTTCACAGGATCAACAACAATATGTCTGGCAGAAATTACGTGACCCAAAAACATATCTTCCTTTATCCAGAACTCACACTTTCAGAATTTTGCATAGAGTTGATTTTCTCACAATGTGTTGAGTACAATCTTCAAGTGCTCGCGATGTTGTTCTAACATTTCAGAATAAACCAAAACATTGTCGATAAACACCACCACAAACTTGTCAAGGTTGGGATGGAATATTCAGTTAATCAGGTCCATGGAGGTAGCAGGGGCATTTGTCAAACCAAAAGGCATGACCATGAATTCATAATGCCCATAGCGAGTTCTGAACGCTATCTTCAGGACATCATCATCCTTCACGCGCATCTGATAGTAGCCACTCCGCAGATCCATCTTGAAGAATACAATGGCTGACTTTAGTTGATCGAATAGGTCGTCGATGTGAGGTAAAGGATAATGGTTTTTCACCGTCACTTGGTTAAGCATGTGGTAGTCCATACACATCCACATCGATCCATATTTATTCTTCATGAATAGGTTAGAGGCTCCCCATGGTGAAATAATGGGGCAGATAAAGCCCATGTCGAGATGCTCTTCAAGCTGCTTCTTTAGTTCGGCTAGCTCGGCAGGGGCCAAGCGATAAGGCAGCTTCGATATTGGTGACGTTCTGAGTACAAGAAAGATGGAGAATTCCACCTCATGAGTTGGTGGAAACTTAGGTAACTCCTCAGGAAACTCCTCAGGAAAGACATCTGGGAAGTCCTTCACCACATCAATGTGGTTGAGAGCAGGAGGTGTAGCATCAAGGACTATAGAAGCTAGGAAAGCTCTACACCCTTGTGAGATAAGCTTTTCAGCCTTGACGGTGGAGATAAAATATGTCACTCCTCTTGCTTCCACTACTACAGAAAAGGCCTTTGGCATCGGATATTTAGAGTCATTAGCATCAGTTTCCAAGTGACACCCAAGTGGGCACCACTAAAAGTAGACATCTTCAGCGTCGATTTCTAACTGACGCCATAACCCTTCCTGCCACCGAAAATGCACCAGCAAGGGAACTATAAGCTTCGGTTCTTAATGAAAACAGACACTATATTATGATCAACGACATCAGTTATTAAACAAACACCAATGCCATAACCCTTCCCGCCACCAAAAATGCTCCAGCAGGGGAACTCTAAGTGTTATTTAGTAAACAATAACCAATGCCATTACCCTTCCCGAGGGCACAAAAACGTCGGTTGTTTGCTAATAACCGACGCCGTATACCTGAATATGGCCTTGGTACCTGGCCACAATAGGCGTCGGTTCTTATAGATAACCGACTCCAGTAAGGGAAAAGACGTTGGTTTTTGGATAATAACCGACGACGTATGTCTTTGGTGTTGGTTTTATACAAATAACCGACACCTATGTTCAGATTTTTTTTTCTTATCAGTTTGCAGGCCTACTGTATGGCTGGTCGTAGGATGCAAAATCTACAGTTTAGTTCTGAACTGTAGGTTTATAACATCCATTGATATCATCCAACAACATGCCACAAACCTACAAAGTCATTCATATTCAGACACATGTATTGATCAGATACATGTAGAAAAATGCAAAGTCATTTACATTCACATTCAGTTCAATTCATTTCATCTCTTTTCACATTCAGACATTCATGTATTGATCAGAAAAAGTCATTCACATTCACACATATGAAAATTCAGAAAAAGTCATTCGCATTCACACAAAAATAATTATGAGAACAAAGTTTAGAAATATCATTCTTTATTCATCATCATCATCATTTTCATTAGAACCCTAATTATATTTAAAAATTCGCACTACTTGTAGGGCTTTTGCCCATTCTTCTCTTACAACATCTAATTCCTCCCTCATATAGGGAGTATGTACATCTAATAACTTTCCACCTGTTCTGAAGTTAGTTTTAAACACATGCAAAGAGAATGATGTATATATATAATTATTAATATATAATAAGATTGATATATATCATATTATCTAATGAGACTACATATAATGCCTTCTGTATAGTATCGATTTCCATTGCGGCATGTTTGATGATTAGGTCCATAAATTGCATCACATAGTAGGCACATGCCCAACCGTTGTCTTGTGTAGCACACTATAAATTTAAACATACAAAATATTCAAAAATACAAATAAGTACATTTCACATAATTAATATATACATTGGAGTCAGGAAATAACTTTCACATTTTCCCAAATTAGTGACTGATTCTTTTTCCTGGGGACCTTTCCTCCAGCTTTTTTGAACTCTTGTAAATCCCTACATGTTAATGTAACACATTAAATTGCATAATTAAATAGTAATGTAACAACAGATGTTAACGGATATAAAAATATGAAATATTTCTCACGAGAATAATGGCCTTTTCATTGCATGTCCATATAATGTATTCAATTCATTCCCCGCAGGATCTAGATAATAGACAGTGAATGTCTTGGGGACAATAACTAGTAACTTTCAATGCCTACCACTACAGGTAAGAAAGTTAAAAATTAATAACTCAAAATCCATAATAAAAATGTAATTTTCTTAAGTCCAAATTATAAGCAAAGTAAACTTACTTGACATTGCATGGGGCTATTATCACTGTCTTCTTATGTTTACTAAAATATTCAAAAGCATCACAACAATATGAAGTAACTGAAGAAGAGTCTATATCTACAAGACAAATCAAAGATGGAACCAAAAATCCCACATGGGAAAATGCAAAATCTGTACATATCGTGTGTAAGTGGCTGCAAAACATGTATTATGTATGCATTAATATATAAGAAACCAGATCACCATATATAAAACAAGGTATACGAATGTATAAACAAGATCTCACCATATCCACACCTTTATCATAGATGTGTTCAGCCAATCATAACGAAACAACTCCAAAATATCTTGTAAAAATAGCTTGTTTTTGTATGATTGACCTGCATTAATACCCATGCATTAATATGTATGCAAAACTTGTATAAATAGATTGTTATCGTATGATTGACCTACAACATCCTTCAGATTGTAACATTTATAGTGTAATTTCGATCATGTTCTCCGATCCATACTGCCATACCCCTACAATTAGGACCTAACAAGGTGTGTAGGTCCCTTGGAAGCCAACTTGGTAGTTGAGGAGGTGGACGTGGAGGCCGAGATGTAGCGGGTGTCATATTTTTGACCGATATATATAATTTTAGATCAATTGAATCATATATACGTGCTAAGAAATTAACATAATTTAAATTTACCATACAATATTAGTATAGACGACATCTACTTTGGACCACATTATCACTCCGCCTTCTGCCTCACCAAGTGTTTCAGAATCTGGGTGGGCATATGGAAGTTGAAGATCCCTCCAATCGGGGAGTATATGTATCAGGCTCACACAAACCACACTAGCTGGTACTGGAGATCATGAAACATCTCCCCTGGAAGGGCTGAGTAAGCATGTGCCTCTTCAACGATATATTCTTTACTTTTTAGATGACATGGTTTCAACCCCTACAAATTTACGTAAAGAATGTTATATACATATATACATAAACATATCATCTTGAAAAGACTAGCTACTATGTCATAAAAATACTTACAGAGGATGTGCTAGGTGGTGGGTCTATAGGATTACTCCCAACCTCTACAGTAGGAGTAATAGAAGTGTGGCATGTCATAGGTACTGTCTGAGTGGCCGTTTGAGATGCCTGCCACTTCACCATTGCTTCTTGGACTTTCCTCTCACTTAATTCATCTACCTATACATGGAAAAAGAAACATAGCTATCGATTATTGAATTCCCTTTCACAATAACATTCTAAAAAAAGAATAGGTGACCTCAACTTGTGAAATTCCCGCTTTTGGGACATGTTTGTGCTAGGATGTCCCAAAGAACGCTTTGATGCCCACACCAATGCCTATACTTATAACACATCCAAGATGCTCTGGGTTACCCAGAGAAACTGTGAATTCATCCCTTGTGCCCTTAGGGATGATCTTGCCTTCCTTCCTCTACTCGTGCAGCTCCCTCTAATCGCCATCAACAAAAATTGGTGAGTAAACATAACAATAATCAATATCAATCGATTGCTCTAAGAGTTGAATTTAACCATTTTTGCAGCCACATCAGTAGTTGTGGGCTTTGTTATATCTCCCTTCTTGTTTTGCCTCCATCTACCCACATAGCATGGTGAGGCATAGGTGCGGGACAAATAGTAGAGGACTAGTGAGTAGCAGCAGACTGAGCAGTAGACTCAGCATGTAGTCTTTGGTGAACGCCTGTATAGCCTCTTGGACCCATTGTGTGGTCATGCACATTCAGTGCATGCATTGCTCTTTGAGTATCACTGATAGCCTTATTAGTAAGCACATTGATTTGGTTAGTAACATTAAAGGTTAATCTTGAATAGGTGAATACATAAGAACATATATTAAATAAATTGGGAGTGGTGCTTAATACCTTGAATTCATCCATTTTTATTTGGGTAACAAACTCCTCCCAGTCGTTGGTGTCCAGGTAGTTCCATTTCTCAGTGGCTACCTTCTGCCTAAATTTAATTTTTAAAGAGAATATAAACAAAAAGTATTAGTGTAGAGTTAGTCAAAAAGTGATCAATGTCTAGAATTGGAAATCAATCAAGAACCTCTTCTCAGCATCACGTCTGTAATCTTGGGTGAGATTTTTCCTATAGTTCCTTAGGACCCTCCCATAACATTGCATCACGCATTTACGATGCAGCTTTTCATCCAGATCAAATATACTCTACAAAATAGAATTGCTATTAACTAGTATCCTAAAAATTAGTAATATACAAAAATAGAATTGCAAATAATAATAAGTCACGCATAGTTCCTTCCATACTAAGTCTTTCTTCCCCTTAGGAACTTTATGCCAGGATTCAAAAATAGGACTACAATGGCTGCGAGTAAGAACCCCAAGATATGAAATAAATGAGTTGCAGTTCACTTCAACTGGATTTCCTGCATGATCGAAATCCACAGCCAGTTTGGGTCCATTGCCCCTTTGCTGTAGTAACTTGTTCATCATTGTGATGCCCCTCACTTTCTCAATTTTTTTTGCTACTCATCAAGTTCCCCAATTTCTTCAGGGGGTACATCACCAACCTAAAATTTGACAAAAAAATACACTTACATGATATAACTATAAATGAACATATAGATAGAAACCTCAGGGATATATTTTTAAAACTTACATTGTAAGGGGGAGCATTGATGTCCTCACCCTCACAGTAATCATCAGCACGATCATCAGGAGAATTCTCAGCCATCTAAAAGTTCACATTCACATTGTAAAGTTCACATTCAAAAAAATAAAACATATAAAAAATATAAACATGCATGCCTCTAATATTGCAATCTTTTATCAATTAACAATTTTATGTTGTGATCTCCGTGCACATACAAGTCATCATTAGCTTCAATATTTGGTGGTGTTGGCAACCCAACTGAGAATGGACTGGAGTAATCATACTTATCATAGTACTCTTCTTCATCTATATGATCTTCAATGAATTGTCTTTTACCATGGAGAACAATCGACCATTTATCATTTGTAGGGCCATCGATATAAAATATGTGTTTCGCCTGTGTTGCCAATATGAATGGTTCACCCTTCTCACCAATCTTTTCAAAGTTCACTAATGTGAAACCCAATTCATCCACTATAACTCCTTTGGTGTTATCAACCCAATTACATTTAAAGAGTAGAATTTTGAAATCTATGTAGTCAAACTCCCATATGTCTTCAAAGACACCGTAATATGACATTTTAGCTTCGCATGGACTCTTATCCTTTGTACTTACAAAAACCAATGAAGACGCTTAAATGGTGACCCCATTGTTTTTGATGACACTCTTATCATCTTGACGCTTTGTGTAATATGAGAATCCATTTATGTCAAACCCTTCATAAGACATAAAATTCAATTTTGGTTTGAAGGAAAGCCATTTGATAGTTTCAGTAAGATTATTTGGTGTTTGAGATAGTTTATGTAAGACTTTATCTTCAAACCACTTAATAAATGTCTTATTATGCTCTCTAGCAAGCTACATAGAATTGGCTTGAGGATATTGTCTCTTGATAAAATTGGTATGTTCCTCGATATAAACACTCACTTCGTCAATTTTGTGAAAATATAGAAGTGACCTTGTTCCAACTGCTCACGGTTGATTACTTTCATCTGTGATCCCAAAATTCCTTTGCCAAAATGCTCCTTAATATTCTTGTCATTAACAGGAGCATCATTAGCACTCAGAAAGCCATTGCTAAAATCCATAACCTCTCTCACCACATAACCCTCAATAATACTCCCTTCAGGCCGATAACAGTTTTTAACATCACCTTTAAAAATTCTCATGTATCGTTCAAAGGGATACATCTAATACAAGAAAACTGGTCCCAACATTTTCACTTCCCTAGTCAAGTGGACAACAAGATGTACCATGATATCAAAGAATGAAGGAGGAAAATACATCTCAAGCTCACATAGGGTAAGAACCACTTCTCTTTGAAATTTGTCAAGAGTATCAAGGTCAATAACTTTGCTGCACAGACTATTGAAAAAGAAACAAAGTCTGGTGATAACAAACCTTACATGCTTCAACAATATAGATCAAATTTCCACGAGCAATATTTGTTGCATTAGAGTGTGACAATCATGAGATTTAAGACCTATCAACTTCAGATCTTTCATTGATACCAATGTACAGATGTTGGATGAGTAACCCTGTGGCACCTTAACATTTACCAAGAATTCACAAAAAGATTTATTCTCCTTTCTCGATAATGTGTAACAAGCGGGAGGTAAGTATGTTCTCCAATCACTACTAACTACTTCTGTTAATTCTGTCCTTATTCCCATTTCACGTAGGTCTATTCTGTATTTTTTCCCATCTTTAGTCTTACCTGCTATATTCAACAGATTACCGATGATGCTATCACAGACATTTTTTTCAACGTGCATGACATCGATACAATGCCTGACTTCCAAAGAACTCCATTAAGGAAGATCCCAAAATATTGAATTCTTCTAAAATAAAGATTTGTCACTCCGTGTGGCCATTGTACATTGTGATCTCTTACTAAACTCATTGGCAAAGCCTTTTACTCTTTCATAAACATCCTCCCCTGGTATAGGTTTAGGTGCACTACGTTCCTCATACTGTCCATTGAATGCTTTGCGCAACCTACGATACATATGGAATTTTGGAAGAAACCTTCGATGACCAAGATATACAGTCTTGCCGCCATGTTTTAGTCATATTGAATTGGTGTTCTCTTCACATATAGGAAACACTTTAGATCCTTTGACATTATATCCAGACAAATTCCCATATGTTGGAAAGTCATTGACAGTGCAAAACAACATAGCGTGAAAACAAAATGTCTCTCTTCGTGAAGCATCATAGGTCATCACAACTTCACCCCAGAGTTTCTTCAAGTCATCAATCAGAGGTTCAAGATAAACTTCGATATCATTTCCAGGTTGTTTAGGGCCCGATATCAACAACAATAGTATAACGTACTTATTTTTCATACACAACCAGGGAGGAAGACTGTATATAACAAGCATTATTGGCCAAGTGCTACATTGTCTGCTCAATGTCCCATACAAATTCATCCCATCTGTACAAAGCCCAAGTCTTAGATTCCTGACTTCTTCACCAAAATCAGGATACAATAAATCAATCTTCTTCCACTGTGGGGAATCAGACACATGTCGTAGGATCCCATCATTATTTTTCTTAACATCTGCATGCCACCTCAAATTCTTTGCATCTATCAGATTGACAAACAAGCATTGAAACCGTGGTATTATAGGTAGATACCACATCACCTTGGTAGGAGAACTAGTTTTGGACTTCCTCGAAGTCATCAATTTATACCTTGACGCACTACATTTGGTAAAATCTTTCAAATCCACATAGTCCTTTTGAAATAATACACAATCATTCAGGCATGTGTGTATCTTCTTGGCCTCTATTCCCATTGGGCACAACAATTTCTTTAACCAGTATGTTGAGATTGGCAGCTTGTTTCCTTCAGGAAGAATTTCTTTCAACAAAGACAACAATGACGTGAAGCTTTTGTCGCTCCATCTATTGTTTGCTTTCAGCTTATATAATCTCAACACAGTGCTAAGCTTTGTAAACTTGCAACCTGTGTATAACAGTATCTCAACATCATGCACAATGTTTCTAAACATGGGAGGTGGATCTGTGTGCTCTACCACACAACTATCCATCATTACATGAACGATGTCTAATGGAACCGGTTCGTTCACATCTACGTCATCGGAGGCCATTTCTTCTTCCACACAAGCACTGCTATTGACATCCACTAATTTCAGGTTTGAAATCTCTCCATGCCAGTGCCATTCTATATATCCTTGTACAATCTCGTTGCACATGACATGACTTTTGATTTCGTCACTAGTGCTGACTTTCAAGTTGTTACCGAAATGCCTACATGGACAGTAGAATCTATCTCCAGGTTGTTTCCTATGGTCCTTGGAAAATCTAATAAACTGATCAAGACCATAAATAAACTCTGGGGTGCAGCGATTTGGAATGGACATCCATGATATATCCATTCTATGATGAAAGAGAAAACAAGTATATATTAGAACAAGATTAGGGTCTAGGGTTAAAAGATTAGGGTTTATGGGTTTAAGGCCTTATAAATAATAAATGTGTACCACTTATACCATTCTTGAACACGTAATCTCACTAGTAAGTGTATAATGTGTATTGGGTTTTCAAGAAAATTTCAGCAGCATTTCCCCACTGTTCTCCAAGTACATATGTACTTAGAGAACAAATGGGGAAATGCTACCGAAATTTTCTTGAAAACCCAATACACATTATACACTTACATCCTAAGTGAGATTAAGCGTTCAAGAACAGTCCCAAACTGGGGACTATCCAAGATTTACTCCTAATTAATGAGTAAATCTTGGATGGGTTTCTAGGCCAACAAAATATAACACCACTCATAAGTAGGCAGATCTGATCACATTAAATTTTTAGGATCGAACCTAAGGACATTTTTTCTTAAGGCCAATTTGGATTTTAGTCCAATTAAGAAAACATGATTAATAAGGTTGGGTCAAGTTGACTATTAGATCAAGGGTCAAACACATTCCATTGCATCACTCACAATTTGGATATTAGATCAAGGGTCAAACACATTCCATTGAATTGAGGTCTCATTACTTATATATCATGAACCCATCACCCCAGAGAATGTCATTATAATGTCACATCTAGGTTTCATTGATGATTTATTGATCCTATAATTTCATATACATATGTATCTACTATAGGATTTTAATAGACATGATAATTACCTAATCTATAGAGCATTATTAAATAATAAATCAAGAATTCAATAGTTTCAAACATGCATTAATTCACAATGCAATGTTATAAACTACAGACAACATGGATAGATGAGACTAGAGTTCATATTAGACTAAAAAATAGCAACTTAGGACAAAGTCCATCACTAAAGTCCCAAACTCAGCATATATGCACAATTAGCATCAAATATAGGACAAAATGGTAGATTAGAACCTTAATGTACTCAAACATGTATAAAAATTACTGATTTGTATAAAAATTACCATTGGTCTAAGATCCAATGTTAGCATCCCTCACCCATTGCCCGCACCCTGAGGGTAGGGGGCCAGCCAATGGTTGTCGTTAGGGGAAGAAAAGGAGGAAGAACGATACCTTCGCGGAGGTGGTGGCGACCAGGAGCAGCAAGCAGGTGGCCGGTGGTGAGCAGGAGAAGGCGAGTAGAAGCAGGTGGTGGCGAGCAGAGGAGAAGGTGTCGGAGCAACAATCGGTGGCGGTCGGAGCAACAAACGACGGTAGTCATAGAAACAAACGACGGCAGCTGGAGCAACACACAGTGGCGGCAACACCGAGTGGAGGAGCAGTGAGCGGTGGTCGGAGTAGGGAATCGATCACCAGACCTAAGCGCGAAGTCAATGAAATAGAGAAAGGGGGAAGAGCATGGCTCGTGCGGGTGTATTAAGTTAACAGTAAGCGTCGGTTATTCAAAATAGTTGACACTTAAAATAATCAGCGTCGGCTGCCGTAAAAAACCGACATCAAAGGGGGGGTGAAAAATTTTGCGGGGACAACACACGAAAACACATCAGTGTCGGTTATTGCAAGAAAACCGACGAAAACAATGTGCCCAATTTCTATCTCACGAAAAATCTTTTATCATCGGTTAATTAGTTAATAACTGATGTCGTATGTTAATTTTTGGAGATAATTTTATCCCATTAGAAAATTTAGATTTGGCGTTTGATTTTAGGCATTGGTTGCTTATTAAGTAAACAACACTAAATTAAAAATAATACCCATGTCTGGCCGCTTTTCACAGATAGATGTCAGTTTTTGTATTCAACTGACACTGTAGGATTTAGGCATCGGTTTCTTGTATACAACTGATGCCTGTAAATGTGACATTATAAGCCATTTCTGTAGTAGTGTTCCTACCCTTGACGCTCATTCTTCCCTCAACAAGGTGAAACAAACTAACCTTGGATTCCTCACAGTAAAAAACCACTTTGTACCTCTTCAACCAATCCATTCCTAGGGTGATGTCAAAGGTGGTCATATCAAGTTGAACGAAGTCTTTGGGAAACATTATTCTAGATATACAGAGGTCCATGGTTGAAGTTTGAAGGTACAAAGAGCAGATCTTACCACTAGGGGTTTTTACGTCTAACCCATGATCCATAAATTCAGATTCTATTTCTAACATAGAAGCAAACTAACATGATATGAAGGTATTCGATGAGCCAGAATTAAAAAATGCCTTTAAAGGATGCATATTAAGGTGTAAGGTACCTTTAATCACTTCATTATTTTCAACTTATTACTCAGCATTGAGAGCAAACACTCTCCCATTCCAACTCTCTAATGGTGGATCCCTTAGGTTCTGGTTGTTTTCGTTGTTGTTATTGTTGTTGTCTACGAAGGCAAATTCTACCTTGGCTGCTACAGCTATGGGGCCTTGATCTGCTGAGCATTATTCTATCCCTATTGGAAGCGAGGGCAGAATGGTTAGATGTGCCCAACTTGGCCACACTCAGGGCAAATCGGTGGAGGTCCGTTGTCTTTCTGAGCAGGTGCATTACCAGTAGGGCATCTCCCTAGAGGATGGTTGCGAGAGCACTTGTGGTACTGATCACATCTATGGTTCTCATTCTGGTTTTGATTCTTTCTCTTATTGTTGTACCCACTACCAGAATCTTGGAATCCTGGATAGGACTCGATGGTCGGGGCCTTGTCCACCATCTGTTAAAAAGTAAGTGGAAGTTGCGGGACAAGGCTTCGACCCACCTGGTAGTTCAGGCCGTCCAAAAACAAAGTTTCTCTTCTATCAACTCCCAGGTCAGTGGTGTAGTGCTCCATCAATAGAAATCTTTGAACGTAGTTAGCCACACTCATGCTTCCCTTCCTGAGGCTATAGAACTCAGCCTCCTTCTTTCTCAAGAAACCAGGATAGATGTACTTCTCTCTGAAGAGCTTCAAAAACTGATCCCACTCCATGGTAAAGGTGTCCCGAGTGCGGGCGACACCATTCCACCATACACGTGTCGGTCCATCCATCACATAGGTCATGAACTGAACCTTCTAGTGAGGAGGGACGACATGCCCTCGAAGGTCCGATCCAAGGCCAACACCCAATCATCAGCTTTGTCCACCATGTTAGGTTCACTCTCACCCTTGAAGTAGGGTGGCTGCATCTTTATGAAGTCAGTGAGGGTGAATTCCCTTGGCTTGTTGATGTTGGCGGCCATTGTGTTGAGCTACCCCATGAGGGTGGTAGACTGTTGGTATGTATGCCCTGAGAGCCAATCATGGGATGATTGGTGGGATACATCAAGATTGATTTGATAAACAACAAAGGCAAGCTTCCAATTCTTTCTGGTTCAGTCATATGAGATAGTGATAGAACATATTGAATGTCTAGAGAATGCCAATACTCAATGACGTATGCTTTCAGGTTGAGGACCTGAACGATTAGATCATACGGATGCTAAGAGTTTGTACATTCTTGTTATGTCCCTAGTCAGATGTCATTGTGGACGGTAGATAGACAGCAATGACACACAAGACTAGATTATGGTGTTGGTTGATGACAAAATCTCATTAGTCATGATATAGAGATATCAAACCAAACACATATGTACTTGTTAGAGAACAAGTGTACTGGACAGACCCACCATGAGTTTGACACATGGAACCATGACATGGTAGTCATAGTCAGTACTCACAGTGATGGCAGTGAGTGTGATTCTTAGACCTAAAATCACTATACTCAACACATGTCGTTGGGCACACTTTGACATCATCAAACACAGTCCTGAAACATGGGTTGTTATAAAGGTGATGATTGGGTGCCTTTGACACATGGGGCTTTTGAGGGGTGAGTGATAGATATGGGATTTGTCCTTCCTGAGGGAGTTTGATATCCATGGACACTTGATGAGTAGGATTGAGAAAGGCGTGCACGCATGTGTGAATTAGTATGTGATATTGATGTCATACATATCTCTTCCAATCTACTCTGAGATCAAGAAAGTGAATGAACATTGACAGGATGACTGTTCCATGCCTCGAGTTCATTTGGGATATCAGTGACAAAGGAATTATACATTCACTGTAACACCATTCACAGATTGTAGGATTGAAAGTTGTTCTCCAACTTTCTACTTTCACTTGGATAGCACTGATGTGTGACTAGGCACCTCTCTTTGCTTGTGAAGTCATAAGTGTTATGGACTTTCACTACCAACGTGAAATGGACCTGCAGGGTCACACACATAGGATTTAACCTGGAAGATGAGTTTTGTCCACAGGCAATGTTTAGATTGATTACTAAAGGAGTTTCGTAGTTCAATTCAACACTCAATCAATTGATAGCTCAATATCATATTGTTCAAGGTGTTGGACACATTGATTGGAGTATCAAATTGATTGAAATCGCAATTGATTGATTCTACACAACCTGTACTCCCAACCGATCGGTTCAAGTGTTGAACCGGTCAGCTGAGGTTGTTGAACCGGTAAACTCAAGTGTTGAGCCGATCGGCTCATGTACAGAGTGAAATGACCGGTTCAAGTGTTGAACCGATCGGTTCAACTAGTGCAACCAAGCAAGTTGGGAAAGTCAGGTCGGTGAGAATTTTCCTTTCATTTCACTTGCCCAATTTGATTGGGAATAGGATTGGTATTCGATACTAATTAGAAACAAAAGAAAGAAAGTCATTTTGAGTTGGATCAGGACCGTGAACCGATTGGTTTAGGGCACCAACCGATCGGTTTGGGGCCCCAAACGATCGGCTCAGGTCCCAGCCGATCGGCTCAAGTCCCATTCGATCGGCTCAAGGGCCGAAATGATCGGTTCAGTTGTGAAATGATCGGTTCAGGTTGCGAGTTGGTTGCTTTTTATGGAAAATCTTGAACCCTTCTACTCTTGCTTTTAGTCCCACATTGCCCGGGATGGAGAACCCTGTCCCATGACCCTCCTATATATAGGGGTATTGGGGGCTTCTCAAAGAACAACTCCGTGCAACCAGTTGCTCTGCAAAGTTGTCGTTCTCTCTGGTTTTGGTAACCGAGAGAGAGCCCAAGCAAGTGCTACCCGCAAAGGGAGGTGCAGCAAGGGAAAGACAACTGCAGTTGCAACTGGCAGCAGGAGAGTGTGTTGGCGACTAGTACGTCAACAGGAGGGTGCGACTCCTTCCACTTCCTTGTGGGACAAGGAGTGTGGAGTTCTAGGTGGTCTGTGTGGACTACTTCAGAGGCGGGAGGTTTCTGCCGCTCAGGAGGACAACTGTTAATCCCGATAGTCTAGTGAGAGCATGAGTCGTCAGTCCCGGTGTGACCAGGAGCTGCACAAACACCGTCGAAGACCGGATTTGAAGACCACACAAGGCACGAGGTATTGTCGTCGAGCAAGCCTCGGGACAAGGTATGATTCCACAAACCATCCTTTCCTATTATATAGACGTTGACGCATTTCCTTGTTCCGGGTTTGGGGGAGAATTTTTTTTTGTTTTTTCTGCCTTCTCTGCCTCTCCTAAAACCCAGCAATGGTATCAGAGCCACGTCAACTGCTCTATATTTTAGGAATATTGATATGATCGATTTTGGTTTGTCTCCTTTATTTTTGCATATGATGCGAATAAAATTGGCTTTATGAATGTCCAATCCTAAATCCACAAATCCCAAATTACATATATGATATGTATTATTAATGTACTCGATACACATCGCCCTTAAATGAGTTTTGTGGTGGATGTATAGCGTGATTATGGCCAATAAACCCTATCTGTGATTGGTTGTGTGTGGTTGCTTGCATCTCGGTCTGCGCACCGATCTTCCTTCTCTTATTCCTGATGTAACTCGAAATAATTCGAGATTCTTTCCTACCTTTGCTCCCCCCCAAATGTAACTCGGGGTTTCCCTTTTAAGCAATGTGAAATTAGGATAGATTTTATTTCCTATTATGTCCAAGAACGGCAGACATCCAGACGACAGCTGAGACGATCGGTTCAAGACGTGAACCGATCGGTTAACGTTCCAGACGATCGGTTCAAGGAGTGAACCAATCGATTGATGACTGGTTCGAGGAGTGAGATGAGCGGGTGGCGGCCATGTAGAGATGCACGACGACCAGGAAAACCGATCGATTGGAGGAGCCAACCGATCGGCTGGTGGCACCTAGACAACTGGCCAGAGAGAGCAGATCATTCATATGATGAGTTGATCAACTCAGAAGGAAAAAACACAGAGTTCATCTTATACAGGTTGCATATGATGTAGACCTAGATGACCGTGATTCCTCTTGGCTTGAGGAGTCACATTAGGATGGCCATAATCATCTCTTTTTTATTGTTTGTGCATGTTTTCTGTGGGATATAACATGTATATGATACATACTATGTATTGTAGTGATTGGATATGTATATGTATATAAAAACCAAATCCCTCATTAAATATTAAGTTTCAAATGCCTTCCAAATGCGACATATGTGAAAAGCTTGATCGACCAAGTGTGGGCACGCCCTAGTGTGGTGCACCGTCTATCTCATGGAAGCGTGAAGGATGAATGTGTGGGTCTGCCCTAGCAGGGTGCATATTCATCGTGTTTGCTTTGGGTCGGACTTAACAAGGTGATCTAGATGGGATCTAGTACCTTGAGGCATGGAGATGATCATGGCAAGGAGTTGCATATGACATCTTATCAAGAGTTGCATATAATGCAATTGGCAAGAGTTGCCTACCTGAGAGATCTATGTTGTGGGTGACAACCCTAGCTGGTCCATGGCTTAGAGGATTTCAGGATCTTGCCCACTAGAAGGTTGTACGATGTAATCTTCCGAATTGATGGTGAGGGCTATCAATTTGAAGTGAAATAGTGGGAGCAATAATCAATTAAAGGCCTAATTAAATCGTCAAATTTTCATATCAATCAAATAAGTCAAAAATGAGTTTTTGGACTAAATTGCATATTTCCTTTTGTAGTACAAATGATGACAAACAACAATCACTTCTGGTTGCGATCGGTCCTTGAAAAGGACAAGCTTAATGGGACAAACTTCCACGACTGGTATCGGACATTGAGAATTGATCTCACTCAAGAGTGAAAGCTCTATGTCCTGGATACTCCAATTCTAGAGGAACCCGCTCGTAATGCACCAAAGGCAGAAAGGGATGCTTACAAGAAGCATGCTGATGATTCCATTGATGCAAAGTGCTTGATGTTATGTTCTATGAACCATGAGTTGCAGAGACAGCATGAGAACATGGGTGTCATTGAGATGATTAAGCATCTCAGGAACATGTATGAAGATCAGGCACGGCAGGAGAGATACAATGTTTCTAGGGCGCTTTTCAAGTGCGTCATGACAGAAGGAGATCCAGTTGGTCCTCACACACTCAAGATGATTGGGTACGTGGAGAACCTACAGAGACTAGGATTTCCACTGAGCCAAGAGTTGGCTACTGATGTGATACTGCAATCGTTGCCAGTATCTTACAGTCAGTTTGTGATGAACTACAACATGAACAACTTTGATAGGCAACTGTCAGAGTTGTTGGGCATGTTGAGGACAGCGGAGATACAGATGAAGAAGGACAAGCCTAAGTCTATGATGGTGATCACGGGCAAAAAAGGCAAGTCCAAGCGCAAGGGCAAGGGAAAAGCTAAGAAAGGTTCTGATGCTAGCCAGGAGCCCAAGACGACTTCATCTCTCAAGGCCAAGGGAGGAGTGACGAAGAAAGGCAATTGCCACCATTGTCAAAAGCCAGGACATTGGAAAAGGAATTTTCCTCTCTATCTGGAAGAACAAAAGAAGAAGGAGGCGACTGATGTCTCTACTTAAAGGAGTCATGAAAGTAAACTTGTAACACTTTTTGAGGTATATGATACCAAGATGTAAAGTGTAAAGCACTCATAAATGGGGCAAGTGTTGCCACCATAGATAGGAGTACTTTAGTTTATTTTCAGCCTATTAGGCATGTAATACAGTTATGAACTGCTATTTCATATAAAAGGTGGTTGTGTAATTAGAAATAACTGCTCCTGCGCAAGCGGACGGCAGCTTCTGCTCTGGTGATAGGGCAGGGACCTAGGGCACGCGGAGGGCGGCTTCGGGCTTGGGGGAGGGGGCTTCGGCGGCCGGAGGACGCCACCCTACTCCCCCAGGGCCTTGACTTGGCTCAATCTTCATCGTGTCTGTTTCAGGCGGGCGATCGTCTTCTCTCCTCCACCCTCTCTTATTCTACTGTGGTAGGGCTGGGCTCCTGGCTTTGATCTCGGTATGTGCTGCGTCGGGCGGCGGTTTGGGAGGGGCGACTTCAGCTTCGTTTCCCCCACCAGGCCTCTGGCCAGATTGAAGGTGGGGTGACGTTGGTGGTTCAGTCTTCCTCACAGATCCAGTGGTATCGAGCTCCCCCACCCCCTTTCAGTAGTTTGCATTTTCTGAATAAGATTTCTAGCCCTTCCATCGTGAAGGCTTCCGAGCTCTGGGTTTCCCCAGCGTTTCGGCCTAAGTTTTTACTGTCTTTGTTGGCTTGTTTATCCAGTGGTTCTGGCAGTTTATCTACCTTTTGTCGCCGCTAGTCGGCGTTTATCTGTCGCGCTTTGCTGCGACCTCCCTTCGGGAGAGCGATGAGATATTTAGCCACGGCTAGATCTCATCTTTGCTTTGGATTGATCTTATTACTTAGTTATATGAGTTCGTTTGAGTTGATATACGAGCAGAACACCATCTTGTTCCAGCCCCTCTACCACTACTCAATGCTCAGGTTGAAGGAATTCTTCAGGAAAAGCTGCTGAAGACATCCCCAATGAAGAAGAATCAATGCGGAAATGTCTGTCTCTCGTTCCAATATGAGTTGTAGTGCATTTAGGTTACTAAACATGAAGTTTGTACGTTATGTTTGTATCTTTCTTCCCAATTGTAGATGTCGTATGGCTAACAAGTAATGAATCAATCCTTTTGCTCTAAAAAAACTGCTATTTCATATTTGCCAATGGATAGAAACACTTTATTTTTGCATATTGTATGACAATGATGGCAATTAATAAAGTTGATGTTTCAATCTTTTAAAGATATGATCTTTGTGGCAATGCCTTGTTTATCTTGTGGTATTTGATATGCATAAGATAAAATGATACCTAAAAGTTATAGATAACTCAAACAATCAAATTAGCATCAATCATGAGAAATTCATTTCTAGTTTCCGTATGATGGATAAATCTGGACTCTTTTGGTTAGAGAACCAGTAAGAAACATGAATATCTTGGACATGATTAATCAATCTTCACTAAAGGTAGTGGGAGAATGATTATCCAATTCGGTATAATACATGTGATGTATTTACATACCTATTGGAATGAATGCTAATACTTCTAATGGTATTTAGAGAAATACCAATATGAATATCTTGAAGTGTTCAAGATTATCATAGATGAAGTACAAATTTGGTAAAGTATTAATTCTTGATGAGATCAATGAATGAAATACTTGGACCAAATGTTTGATGATAAATACTTGGTATGAGTAATTATGATAGTGTATCATAGTGAACTCATGATTAAGGCATGGTGATGTCTAAATCAAGAAGGAATTATATTCTAAGGAGTTAGAGAATGATTATCGAATAACTGACTTCTTCTTAATAAAAGAATACCCCACACTAATAAAAGGAATTAATAATCACAAGGGTCGTGAGTTCTTATATACTTAACAGATACACCTCATGTATCTATCTGATGAGTTGTTCATGTGATGAGTCAACTATCTAGATGAATATGAGGAATCAAATTTTGAGTTATGGTTCATGACCATTACATCCTAAATGACATCCATGTGAACCATAAGGTATGACCTTGATGGTAGCACCCATTGGATAAAATCCATAAGTGCAAATGAATCTTAAGTGTTAAGATATATGGATAACATTTTGAGAAGGATGATGCTTTTTGATTGAAACTTAATGACTAAGGCATTTGGCATATGGATACTAAAACCGCATTCCTATGAGGAATAAAACAAGGATGTGTATGTGACACAACCTATAAGGTTTATGAATCCACTAATGTAAATGAAGTCTATAAGTTATAATGGACTAATCAATGTGATTGATTGAGTACAACCAACTCAGAATTGGATCTTTACCTTGATGATACAATCAAAGGGTTTGACTGATATGTCAAAGATAAATAAGGGATCTGTGATTTAGTGGGAGCGTATTCACATTTCACATATTGATGTGGAATGGAAATGTTCTAGAATGGAAATACAAAAGTGGAAATTATCTTTAGGAAGATAGATATGTTTCCTATGTGTTAGGAATAGAGATCTATAGAGATAGTTCTCAAAAATCTCTTGACCTGAAAAAGAGAGACCATACATTGGCAATCTGTCTGAAGTGTTCAGTATGAACAGATTCAGTGGGAGAAAACTTATCCATGCTACATGGAGTTAGTATCCCAAGGCCAAGTGTCCAATTCTTATGAAGAATGGGAACACAAGGAATAGATATGGATCTATCATGTATGTAATCATCCCATTATCTTGCATGTATGGACATGGCAAGAATAAAATGCATTCATCATCTTGTATGTAGGACATAGCAATTTGATGTGCTCATCCTGATAACTCATATGTGAGACATGACGAGTGGATGTTTGTCTACTTCCAGTAAGGGTTACTGGAATACCATGAGAACTTGATAAGTACTTGAGAAGTACTAGTTCTATGGAGATAAGGAAGAGTTCGATGTAAAGAGTTACATTGATGCGAACTTCTGAAAGGACAGAAAATTAATCGCAAAATATACATAGGATGTATAAAAGTGAAAGTTTGTTAATAATTGGAAGTGTTCCAATAAAGTCACTTAAAAGGAAATGTCGAGTATCTATGCGTTAGAGAACATCAGTAGATATTATATGGATCTGGAAGTTCATGAGATGAACTTATAGATATTCCACTCATTGATGACAAGTATGGAATCCTTGATCATGCAATGTGGCTAAAGGTTAGGATAGGAATATAAGATTGCATATTACGACAACTCCATCTCATACGTGTGACGTACAATGAAGAGATGAGAGGCATGCAATTTATATTGACTTTGGCAAGGTGTTGCCATTACTCACTATGTTGGCACTAGAGCACAGTAACATGTGGGACATGTTTGAAGATCACTATGAATACGATTCAAGGGTGATTGGCTCACAGTGCAAGTGGGAGTCTGTTGGTATGTATGCCTTGAGAGACAATCATGGGATGATTGGTGGGATACATCAAGATTGATTTGATAAACAACAAAGGCAAGCTTCCAATTCTTTCTGGTTAAGTCATATGAGATAGTGATAGAACAGATTGAATGTCTAGAGAATGCTAGTACTCAATGACGTATGCTTTCAGGTTGAGGACCTGAACGATGAGATCATACAGATGCTAAGATTTTGTACATTCTAGGTATGTCCCTAGTCGGATGTCATTGTGGAAGGTAGATAGACAGCAATGACACACAAGACTAGATTGTGGTGTTGGTTGATGACAGAATCTCATTAGTCATGATATAGAGATATCAAACCAAACACATAGGTACTTGTTAGAGAACAAGTGTACCAGACAGACCCACCGTGAGTTTGACACATGGAACCATGACCTGGCAGCCACAGTCAGTACTCACAGTGATGGTGGTGAGTGTGATTCTTAGACCTGAAATCACTACACTCAACACATGTCGTTGGGCACACTTTGACATCATCAAACACAGTCCTGAAACATGGGTTGTTATAAAGGTGATGATTGGGTGGCTTTGACACATGGGGCTTTTGAGGGGTGAGTGATAGATATGGGATTTGTCCCTCCTAAGGGAGTTTGATATCCATGGCCACTTGATGAGTAGGATTGACAAAGGCGTGCACGCATGTGTGAATCAGTATGTGATATTGATGTCATACATATCTCTTCCAATCTACTCTGAGATCAAGAAAGTGAATGAAGGTTGACATGATGATTGTTCCATGCCTCAAGTTCATTCGAGACATCAGTGACAAAGGCATTATACATTCACTGTAACACCATTCACGGATTGTAGGATTGAAAGTTGTTCTCCAACTTTCTACTTTCACTTGGATAGCACTGATGTGTGACTAGGCACCTCTCTTTGCTTGTGAAGTCATAAGTGTTATGGACTTTCACTGCCAACGTGAAATGGACCTGCAGGGTCACACACATAGGATTTAACCTGTAAGAGGAGTTTTGTCCACAAGCAATGTTTAGATTGATTACTAAAGGAGTTTAGTAGTTCAATTAAACACTCAATAAATTGATAGCTCAATATCATATTGTTCAAGGTGTTGGACACATTGATTGGAGTATCAGATTGATCGAAATCACAATTGACTGATTCTGCACAACCTGCACTCCCAACCGATCGGTTCAAGTGTTGAACTGGTCGGCTGAGGTTGCTGAATCGGTCATCTCAAGTGTTGAGCCAATTGGCTCATGTACAGAGTGAAACGACCGGTTCAAGCGTTGAACCGATCAGTTCAACTGGTGCAACCAAGCAAGTTGGGAAAGTCAGGTTGGTGAGAATTTTCCTTTCGTTTCACTTGCCCAATTTGATTGTGAATAGGATTGGTATTCAATACCAATTAGAAATAAAAGAAAGAAAGTCATTTTGAGTTGGATCAGGACCGTGAACTGATCGGTTCAGGGCACCAACCAATCGGTTTGGGGCCCCAAACTATCGGCTCAGGTCCCACCCGATTGGCTCAAGGGCCGAAACGATCGGTTTAGTTGTGAAACGATCGGTTCAGGTTGTGAGTTGGTTGCTTTTTGTGGAAATTATCGAACCCTTCTACTCCTGCTTTTAGTCCCGCATTGCCCGGGATGGAGAACCCTGTCCCATGACCCTCCTATATATATAGGGGTATTGGGGGCTTCTCAAAGAACAACTCAGTGCAACCAGTTGCTAAGCAAAGTTTTTGTTCTCTCTGGTTTTGGTAACCGAGAGAGAGCCCGAGAAAGTGCGACCCGCAAAGGGAGGTGCAACAAGGGAAGGACAACTGCATTTGCAACTGGCAGCAGGAGAGTGTGTTGGTGACTAGTACGTCAACAGGAGGGTGCGACTCCTTCCACTTCCTTGTGGGACAAGGAGTGTGGAGTTCCAGGTGGTCTGTGTGGACTACTTCAGAGGCGGGGGGTTTCTTCCGCTCAGGAGGACAACAGTCAATCCCGATAGTCCGGTGAGAGTAGGAGTCGTCAGTCCCAGTGTGACCAGGAGCTGCAAAGACACCGTCGAAGACCGGATTTGAAGACTGTGCAAGGCGCAAGGTATTGTCGCCGAGCAAGCCTCGGGACAAGGTATGATTCCACAAACCATCCTTTCCTATTATATAGACGTTGACGCATTTCCTTATTCCGGGTTTGGGGGAGAAAATTTTTTTTGTTTCCGCTGCCTTCTCTGCCTCCCCTAAAACCCAACATAGACAACACTTGGTACAGTATTGCCAGCTCTTGCTCTGGTGTGAAGGTGGGGGTACTCAGAGTAGTTTGGTTGACCATAGGAGTCACAAGAGTGTTGGGGTCATTATGGTTCGAATCCTTCTCCTGGTTCACGTTGTTAAACAAGTCACCTCTCCTAAAAGGTAGGGTTATCATATTAGGTTCCCAGGAGTATAGAATGATATATGAGAAGAGAATAGAAGCATAGATGAGAAAAGGATATCTAGAATTGTTATTTCCTAAAAGCTACTATTTTGGGCATTTCGTATCAGCTCAGGCCAGGCCAGTTTCATATTGGCACAGGAGTCCTCGTAAACCAAACCAGTGGCACTGAGGAAACATTTCCAGCCCTAGAAACCCTGATCCTTTCTAGACACCCTTGCTTCAACTTCATGCCCTAATAGTCACCTAAAGGCTCTGATACCATGTTGTAAAGAGGCAAGATCACCTATTTACTAAAATTTAAAGGAAATACAAAACATCCATACATTTCATAAAAATATAGAATTTGGGATGCTTGCATAATGTTTCAAATAAATAACCAAGATTCTAGATACATTATAAAATGTCAATCGCAGCATAAATAAATAAAAAATGAAGCCTTTACATGGCTTTCATTGTTCACTACATGATTGATTCTCAAAAGAAAAAATAAGAGAAACAAGATATAGCTATAACAACCTAGTCATCCTTTCCAAAAAAGCTTGAGATCAACTCCTGAGAAAACTTCTTCAAGCTTGTCCTTCTCCTTGCACAACACCAACACCTGGGTGGTTGGGAAGCACC
Source organism: Alisma plantago-aquatica (assembly GCA_963693085.1). NCBI lineage: Eukaryota > Viridiplantae > Streptophyta > Magnoliopsida > Alismatales > Alismataceae > Alisma > Alisma plantago-aquatica. Next base: position 52,867,007 of record OY856412.1, read on the forward strand.
CAACAAAAGGGAAAGGGAAGAAAAAGTATGTGTCAAGAAAACTACTCTAGGATAACAAGATAAGTAAATCAAGTAAAAATAGTCTAGGATTCATCATTAGATGAATATAACAAGAGTATGAGGCTATATTCAAAAGAAAACTTGCCATTAACAATTATATTAAAAGGGATTTGCATGTAAGATAATTATGTCTACCTAACTAAGCAGGGTTGAGGCACCTACCAGACCTCTAACTTTAGGTGAGGGGAGAAGAAGACATTCCCAGTCACCCACCAAATTATTAGGAGAATAAATACAAAACCAAGGGAAGTACTGCTACTTTAAATTAAATAGTACATAAATCTACATGCTAGGAAATAGTTATGGAAAGAATAATTTATGAACCAATAAGCATGGTAGTGGGGTTTAAAATTCAAACAAGATAATATATTAACTGATTTGAGGCATAAGAAAATTAGGGTTTCAAATAGAAGAATAAGGTTCAATTAAGCCTCATAATGGAAAACTAGGTTAAGGCATAAATATTCCCAACCGATGTGTTTAATGCACATACCTCTTCCTTAGAGCCCTAGAAACCACTTTCCAAAATCCTAAGCAGCATTAGAGTCCACTTGTCCAATTATCATAACCATGTTCATGTATTAGCATTATATGTATTCATTAAGAACTCAAAACCCTAAAGTTATTAACTTTTCTAGAAACCACCAATTTAGGTCTTGAAAACATCACCATTGTCTTAGTTAGGGTTTTATAATCAAAATAACATATAATATTATGTATTTTAAAGATATGGAATTTTAGGGTTATTTTTAAGGATTTTCTTTAATTAGATCATCCCCTAAAACACATACTCAAAAACTCAAAACCAGGCATCAAAATTATTTTTATTAGATAGATAATCTTTTTTTGAGTCTAGAACATATTTTAACTTTAATTTTGGCCCAAGGAATTATTAGTTATGAATTATTTAAGTCTAACCAATCAAAAAAATTAGAAAGATACATTTTCGATTTAAAAGACAAGAAAGGGTGTGAGAGTGGGGCTGGGCCCACTGGTTGACCCAATCAAAGTAAGCCAAGTTAGTGGCCAACCCACTGGCTAGCATTGGTCCAAGCCGGGTCGGCTCAGTCAACGCGAGGCAAAAGACCACTACGCCCACGCGCGGGTCAAAAGTGAAAGAAGTTGCTCGAGGGAAGATGCATAAAATCATAGGAGGCCTTCTTGGTCCTCACTCATGTGACCTTCTCATGAAGTAGCTCGATCAACATTTGGGAGAATTGGGCAAAAATGCAATACTCGACCAAGTTTGATGTTCAAGTACTCGAAAGAAAGAGGAAGGATAGACAAACCTACTGTGCCCTTAATTGCACCGGAGATGGTGTGAGGAGGATGAGAGAAAAGTCACATGGTCTACATCTTCAGCGGCTCATCGAGGGTAAAAACAATGATGTAAAGTCAAATTGTCTAGTGCGTTGGGTTGCAAATACGATGGGGGTGCTTAGGGTGTGGATATTTATAGGCAAGGGGGTATGTAGTAGGGTTTTGGTACCTGAGGTGAGAGGTAGGTTGTGGCCGACTTTGGGGTTTATCAAAACTTCACCAAACCATGGAAGCTTTGGTATATTTGGAAGTGGAAATGTGATAGGAATTCATAGCACCAAAAATCATTTGATTTGGTTGAGTGTAGATCAAGATAATGCCAAATGAAAAATCCAAAACTTCCTCCCTGCTTCCTAATTGGGACCGAGGTAGGAGATAAACTATGTACCATATGATCGATCTATAGGGACATCTAAGACGTTGTATGATGCACATAAGTTATATTAGGCGCGTGACGTATATTTCTAATTGCATTCTAAATCGAATAAAGTGAGATACACATTATTCAATGAATTTTTTTCTCTTCTTTTGATGGTACAAACAATCTCCGAATTTAGTCAAAATTGATATCCTGACTTATTTTGAGGTGTAGAATCTGAATATGGAATTAGTTTATCCTTTTGAGGACTTTTAATGGGTTTAATAATTCAAATTCATTTTCTCTTTCCTCCTTCATTTATGACTCTATGATTATCTAAATAAGATTAAATTTCACCCATGTGTCCCAATTAATGTCTTGGATATGATTTTGCTATTATTTGGTCGTGTTTGTGCCATTTATTTAATCAATTCTTAAAATGAAGGTTCAACACTTTCTCTCTCCTAATTTTTCACATTATCCAAATATTATCCAAATTAATTGAAAACTTGCCAAAGGCTTATTTTGTTCCCATATTATGAATTTGGTGTTAGTTTTCCAATTTGAGAACATTAGATATTTTATTTCTCTTTCTTGGCTTATTTCCTATTTTCCTTTAATAAAGGATTTTATATATCTTTATATTTTCGGCATTGGGTGATTCTTGGCCCTTAAGTAACTCCTACTCTAAGAAAATGAATTTGTGTATCAAATTATCTCGTGGGTTCACTTAATTGAGATTTTTGGAAATATATTCCACATTATCTCCATTTATCCTATTTATCATCTCCTTTATGTATATTTTGGAATTTCTTTTCTTTTCCCTATTCTCAAAGGTCCTATAAAGTTATAGTATGAATTCCATCACTATTTTTATTACTTAAGTGGACATTTGCACATCAGACCCATTACCTAAGTTTCCACTGAGGTATTTGTACATAAAACCTTTTATTAAGAATATGTGGAAAATATTTTTCCATTAACCATCATAGTTCCACTAATTCAAATCCAAAGACATAAGGAATGAAAATGAAGGACAAATCTTATTGAAAAGAATACAAAGAGATACATAGTTGATTTCAGTATGTTACAGAAGAAATAACTAGATTTCATCCATTAGAGAGATATTGGTAACAAGAAGTGATAAGGTACCATGGCTATCAAATAAAGAAGAAATTGGGTCAAGATGAAGGGAAGAGGATCCTGTGATGTACATATGTTAGCAAGACATGAGGTAGACATATGTCAATTGTCCAATGAATGATCCTACAACAAAGACACAATGAAAAAATGTATTACATAAAATAAAATGGAAACTATACAAAATTATTATACAACATTAAACTTGTAGTATTATTTGGGGGTTTTCTTCACTATATATTCTTCCAAGATTTGTTGGCATCAAGAAAATTCTAAACAAAAGGAAAGTTGACCCTGAAGGTAAAAAATATGTGTAGATTCTAAATTTTATATTGCTTCTAGCTTTTGGGATTATCTGTTATTCCACCTAATATATTAGGGTTAAGCTCTACTATTACCACGTCTATTTTTATATTTCATATATGTTACTAGTATCTTAAGATTTTATTTTCCTTAGTAATATACTCTTGTGACATGTTTCCTTAATACTTATTTCCATCAACCATCATCATTTTAATCAATTTCCCATTTTAAGTCATTAAATTTTATAATAATCTTATTGTTCACTAACTAGTTGTAATAAAAAAGATTGTCTTATATACACTACTACAGAAATAGCATTCAGTGTCGCTTTTCTGGGCATCGATTTTTTAACAAAACTAACCCCTATAATATTCAACGTCGGATATTTAGGAACCCCGACGTCTATATTCGAAGACCAGCCAAACACGGGTACTTCTTTGTATTCAGCGTCGGCTGGGTAAAATAAACCGACGCCTAAAATCACCCCCGAAATCCAATTTTCGAGCAAAAAAATTTTCCCCCAAAGTAGCACATACAGCATCGGTGTGGTAACTAACAACCGACGCCGATATAAGATGGAAATTTGCGTGAAAAGTTCCAATATAGGAATCGGTTATCCTTTTGAAATTCGACGCTGATAATGGTTCCCGCCAAATAATTTAGGGCAAAGATTGTCTAATTGGACGTCGGTCTTTTAGTATCAACCGATGCTTAAAGGTAAAAGGTGTTAGTGTTCCAGATAACTGACATTGTTGACAAACTTAATAGACCCATATCACCCATCTCTTCCCCTTCCTTTTTGTTTCATTGTGATAGTTTGTTTTGATCGCCGCTCACTTAAAATCGCCCGACGATCGCTTGCCGCAGCTTCTGCTCGTCGGTCTGTTCTGCTGCCTCCGTCGCTTCTGCTTGTCGGTCTGCTCTGCTACTGTTGCCGGTCTGCTACTGCTTGCCGCCGCTTGCTGCTCACCGCTCTGGTCTTCACCTGCTCGCCGCCACTGCTGTCGTCGGTCACCACCGCTCTTCTCCACGCTAGCTCCAGGTAGCCCTAGCCTCTTTGCTTCCTTCTGCGTAGCTTTCCTTCTCCGTAGCTCCTTACCAACAACAAGCACGGCTGTGGCTGTGTTGGCCTACCACGACCGTGCTTGCTGTTGGTAAGGGCAAGCACGGCCGTGGCTGTGTTGGCCTACCACGGCCATGCTGTCCAGCACGACCGTGGTAGGCCAACACAACCACGGCCGTGCTTGCTGTTGGTAAGGATATGAACAAATCTTTATGTAATGCTTTATGTAAATCCTAGGATACAGACAATCTTTTCCTTGCATATATTTGTGTTTCTAATCCTAGTGTTTGACCTAATTCAGTAAATTTTGATGCATGTTGAAATAAGATTTAAACTTGTCCATTCTAGCATCCTAATTTGATTTGATTAAACCCTAATATTGATGAAACCCTAACATCAATTGTGATTAACCCTAACATTAATTGTGATGAAACCCTAACATGTACCTATCTATTATTGTGTTTTTTGGCCTAGAAACCCGTCCAAGATTTACTCATTAGGAGTAAATCTTGGATAGTCCCCGATTTGGGACTGTTCTTGAATACCTAATCTCAATTAGGATGTAAGTGTATAATGTGTATTGGGTTTTTGAGAAAATTTTGGCAGCATATGCACTTAGAGAACAACGGGGAAATGCTGCCGAAATTTTCTTGAAAAGCCAATACACATTATACACTTACTTGTGAGATTAGGTGTTCAAGGATGGGATAGGTGGTACACATTTATTATATATCAGAATGACTTCCAATGTGCTTATGCCCTGAATTTCACTACTATAGAACATGTCTTTGGCGTCGGTTGTTTGTGCCCTTTTGTTGTTGCCAACTCCACAAAATATTTTTTTATTGAAGCTAAATGTTTGCTTTTTTAATATCAGTATCATTTTCAGATTTGATGTTTTATTATCTTCTAGTTAATACAAATGCTAAATGTTTGACTTTTTAATGACATTTTTAGATGGCTGACCATGATGAGCATGATGTCCATGATGAGCATGAAGTCCATGATGAGCATGATGTCCATGATGAGCATGGCCAGGATACCAATGTAAGTTCTAAAAACATATGCCACACAAGAGTCCTCTACTACATGTGCCACACCCATGCCTCACCATGATGTATGGATAGCTGGGAGGCAAAACAAGAAGGGTGAAATAAAGAAGTCTGTAACTGTTGAGGCTACTGCAAAAATGGTAAAATACAACTTTTAGAGAAATCATTTGAATATTGATTATTTGTGGTGTTAACTTACCAATTTCTATTGATGGTGATTAGTGGGAGCTGCACGAGCAGAGGAAACAAGGCATGTTCATCCATCAGGGGACAAGGGATGAATTGACAGTTGCTCTGGGTAACCCAAAGCATCCTGGACGTGTTAGGGGTGCATGCGCTGGTGTGGGCATCAAAGCATTCTTTGGGCCATCCCAGCGCAAACCCAGAGCGTGACTTTCACAAGAAGAGGTAACCTATTCTTTTTTTAGAATGTTACTGCAAAAGGAAATTCAATAATAAGAAGCTAATGTTTCTTTTATCCATGTATAGGAGAATAAGAGAGTCGAGGATATAGTTTCTAAGAAGGTCAATGATATAGTTGTTGAGAAGGTCAAGGAAGAAATAGTGCGTTGGCAGGCATCTGAGGCTTCCAATCAGCCTATGGCGACCCACACTTCTCCTGATGCACAGACTGAGAGTAATCCTAGAGACCCACCGCCTAACACATCTACTGTAAGTATTGTTTATGACATTGTAGCTAGTCTTTTCAAGATGATATATTTTCAAGATGATATGTATATATGTATAATATTCTTTACGTAAATTTGTAGGCATTGAAGCCATGCCGTACAAGAATACAAGACTATGTTGTTGCAGAGGCACAAGCTTACCCGTCCCTTCCTGGGGCAATGTTTCACGAGACTCCAGTGCCATAGGACTACATTTGTGTGAGCCCGGTACATGTATTACCCGATTGGAGGGAAGATACATTGCCATATACCCACCCATATATTGATACACTTGCTGAGGCAGAAGGTGGGGTGATATTGTGGCCCAAACCATATGTCGTCTACACTACTGAAATTGTAAGATAAATTTACATTACTTTAGATTGTTAATGTGTATATATGAGGTCAACTGATCTGAAATTATATATACAGGTTAAAAAGAAGACACCCGGAGCACCTAGGCCTCCACCTCCACTTCCTGCATTACCAAGTTGGGTTCCAACTAACCTAAAATACCCGTTAGGTCCTGCTTGTAGGGGAATGGCATGTTGGCTACGGGCACATAATATACATTGCCCTATAATTGGTTCTTTAGAAGCGAATTATGCAGGTCAATCATACGAAAACTCTTTATTTATACAAGATATTATTGAGTTGTTTATGTATGATTGGCTGAATACATCAATGATAGAGACATGGATAAGGTGAGATCTTGTTTATACATCCATATACCTTGTGTAAGATCTGGTGATCTGGTTTCTTATATATTAATGCATACGTAATACATGTTTTGCAGCTACTTAGTCAAAAATCAATGCAAACAATTTGCATCTGATCATGTGGGATTTTTTATTCCATCATTGATTAGTATGGTAGCTAAAGACCCTGATAGTGTTCAACAATATTGTATAGATGCTTTTACAATTTTTGGTCAGCAAAAGAAGACAATAATAATAGCTCCATTCAATGTCAAGTAAGTTTACTTTATTTATAATTTGGACTTAAGAAAATTACATTTTTAGTGTGGATTGTGTTATTAATTTTTAAGTTTTTTACCTCTAGCGGTAGGCATTGGGAGTTACTAGTTATTCTCCTTGGGATGTTCACTATTTATTATCTAGATCCTTCAGGGAGTACATTGAATACTAAAATTAGACACGTAATGAGAATGCCATTATTCTGGTGCGAAATATTTCATTTTTATATACGTTAACATTTGTTATTACATTACTATTTAATTATGCAATTTACTGTGTTACATTAACATGTAGGGGTTTAGATGCATTCAAAAATGCTAGAGGAAAGGTCCCAAGGAGAAAGAACCAACCAATAATTTGGGAGAATGTAAAAGTAAGTTCCCGACTCCAATGTATATATTATTAATGTGAACTGTGCTTAGTTGTATTTTTTAATATTTTGTATGTTTCAATTTATAGTGCGCTACACAAGACAAAGGTTGGGCATGTGCATACTATGTGATGCGATTTATGCAGATGATCATCCAATATGCCGCATTGGACATCAATACCATACATGAGGTATTATATATAGTCTCATTAGTTACTATGAAATATATCAATCTTGTTTTTATATTATTACTTATATAAATACATCATTCACTTTGCAAGTGTTTAAAATAGACCACACTATAGGTAAATGCTTAAAAGATGTACATGCTCCATATACGATGGAAGTATTAAATGAAGTAAGAGAAGAATGGCCAAGAGCCATACAAACAGTGGCAATTGTAAAATATAATTGGATGCTGATAGTGATGTTGAATGATATTTTGTAAATGAATATTTCTGAATGTTTATACATGTCTTGTTACAACCCCGTCTCTCGATAACCCCCAATTAAGGGAGACCGAAAGTTCAGAGCCGTTAACCAATAACCTGGATCAAAGGTTCGACAATTAACCAATAACAATTATTAAATTTTAACAGACTAAACTAAAAAGCTGTAAGAAAATAAACTTTTGCATACCTCTTTTTTTTCTTTTTGAAAACTTGGATCTCTAACCTTCTATCCACTTAAGGATTCTACTCTAACTAATCCTCCTTGTATTTTACTTAATGTATTTCCCAATATGATGATTTACTGTTTGTTCTTTCGGCTTGTACCTAAAATGCCGACAAGCAAAACATCGGTCAGCCGAAGCTGGTATGTGGGGGAAACAATAATCGTGCAACTATGATAACAAGGTAATCAGTCAATTATCATTTAACAACCAAGATTACGTTTTAAGACAAACTACTCAATCCGTACATATCCAAAGCTCTGTGTTGTCCCTTAGATGATACCTCTATAAAGGTAGATCTTTACCCCCATGGTCCTACCTTATAGGTAGCCAATACATAGAGTAATAGAGTCGCATGGCACTACCCAAAGGTAGCGCAATATCTAACTCAATATGACTTGATGGTCCTACCCTCTAGGTAGCCATATACTAAGTCATTCAATGACCTGATGGACCTACCCTCTAGGTAGCCATATACTAGGTCAACTATTAAGCCACAGAGGGGACCATGATCTGAGCTAGTAGGCACATATCTTATGTGATAGTCATATCCACATTATAGTTTGCATGGATTAAAATCATCCAACAATTAATTCATGACATCGATGAAAACTTTGGTAAACCTCGAAAAACTAATTCAAGATATTCATAAGCATAACCACATACCTGATTTGGTGATTTCACAAGCATTAAGTAAACCCAACCAAGAATGAAATCCAAGCAAGCAATTCAATCATCACATAATTCCTGAAAAGAATATGCACTCTATTTATTGCACACTTTATCAAGAATCTACTTTACTGACTTGGATTCACTTTCTAGGGTTTCTAATCCACATTAAGGTTTCATTAATATTCATTAGGGTTTCTAATATTAATTTCTCAAACTTTATCCCTTTTAGGTCAACAAACCCTAAAATACTCTTTTCTACTTATATGAACCTTAATTGCTCAACTATTCATTTTAATAGTCTTGTATACCCAAATTGACTTAGGATCATCATATCCCTATTTATTCATGGATTTGAACAATTAAAACAATTAAAAGACATATTCATCTAAGTTAGGGTTTTTAAGCTCATTAATGCATAATCATGCACGAAACCCTAAATTAAACCAATTATATAAAAAGATCAACCTTTTTAGATCCTATTTTCATTTTTATTAACAACAAGTTAATATCAGCTTGAATTATCCAAATAACATCATTAAGTCCATCTATCATCAAATCTAAGGGTTTTTCCTTAATTAAATCATTAAAGATGATAACTTTATGTCCTTTTCAAATTTCAAGCATATTTAAGCACATAAACTCTAAATTAGACTAATCATGTGCAAAGTTCTTTGTTTTTAACATAATGTACCTTTTGACATTTAACAGGTTAACCTCAACTCTAATGATCCATTAAACCCTATTAAACACTTTATTCATTTCAAAATAGGGGTTCCTAATCTTTAATTCATTAAAGATGATAATTTATATTACATTTCGAACTATGATCAGATTCAGTCTATAAAACTATTTTTATTGGATTCCTTGTGTTCTTCTGATTAAAATTCATATATTACTTGTCCTAATAGGAGCTACCAATCTTTAATTATGAATTTAACAATATTTTACTTACTTGGCCAATCAGATTGTGCCACGTCACCAAGTTCCCATGCAAAGGCTCGCCCACTGATTTGGAATTATAATTGAATTACGAAACCACCCTTGGGTAAGTTGAACAGCTCCTTAGTCCGCAGTGGGGCAGATGCGTCAAAACGGACTCAATCATCTTCAACCTCGCGAATTTGACCTGCTGCCACCACAACAGTGATCCGACACAGCCATGCCGCCCTCCCGGACCTCGACGGCCACCAAGGTTCCTTCCCCCTCCTCCGCCATGCCCTCTCACAGGTGTTGGTGCCCCTGGCATGCAGTTAGTTGGCCAGAAACGAGCCCAGCAGAGCTCCGCCATGGCTGACCTGCAGTCCATCTGCAACGTCACATAGGGGGTGGAGATGGTTTACACTCCTTTCTGGTCAGAGAGGAAGAGTCGTGCCTTCCGCTTACACTTGTCCTTGGCTCCTCCTCGCTCTAAAGGTCACATTTCTCTTCTAACCTAGGTTTTTGAGCAAAGAAGATGAAGAAGAAGATGAGGAAGAGAGTGGGAGATATGGGATCTCTCTGAAACTCAACCCTAAGGGTCTACCCCTTAAATAGGGGAGGTCATCCATGCCCTAACATGCCCCTTTAAGAGGAAACAAGTTCCACTCCCATTAGAACTCCTTTTCCTTTAATGAGAAGCAAAATTCTCTCTCTTGATATTCTTTATTGTATGGATAATTAGAAATACGAAAAACCTCTCCCTTAATCTCATTAGGCTTGCCCTTTAATTCATTGGCCACGAATTTATATTCTCTTTTATTAGAAAATACTTCCTTTCTATCCTTATCACAAAATCCATTAATAATATATCACATTATCCTTTTATTTTGCAATTTTGGTATTTTCTCTTTCTTTCCTCTTTATTGGGACTCCTTGGATCCCAAGACACTCTATTATTTCGAAAAATTTTTATTAGATACTTATTATCCTTCTAGATGCATCTTTATGCATTATTTCACATTATCTTGTTTATTTCTCATTAAAATATTTCCTTGTTGAGGATTTCTCTTTATTTCTCTTCTATTTTCCTCATTGGCATCCCTTTTAATATTAGCAACCTCATGGATACGAAATTTCACCAAGAAATCTCATTTATGCCTCTTTCCACTCATTTTCCACATTTTAGCATTATTTTCAATTTCCTTCTTAATAAAGAAATACTTAATTAATCTTTTCTTTTCTTATTGCTTTCTTTTTGCAACTTTGGACTCCTCGGAACCCAAGGAACCCAAGAGGCACAAAATCCATCCTTGGATTACATCTCTTTTCCTTCTAGAGGTTTCTACCTCTTCCTTTTCTCAAATATTCAATTATTCAATTACTAATTGAATTTTCTTTGTTATTTGGGCCCAATAGCCAATAAAGCCCACAACACAGACATCAAGGCTATTGTAAACAAAATCCATGTATTCAAAACAAATTATACCATTCTTTGTTCAATTATCTTTAATATGAGAAATTACATTTCTCACCAGATGAACCCAAAAATTGGGGTTGTAACATCCTTCCACTCTTATAGGAATTTTGTCCTCAAAATTCTATCAAGCAAACAAACAATTCAGGATAAGGCTTTTCCATGTCCATCATTGGCCCCTATGTGGCTTTACCGTACCACTGGCGCTTCTGAAGAACCTTTATCATCGCATATTCTTTTCTCTGAGTTCTTTCATCCTGGCGTCTATAAACTGCACAGGTGACTCAGGCCATTTCAGCCTCCCTTGGGGCTCACTAGGTTCATTACTCCGCACATGGTCGGGGTACCTCACATAGTGCTCTAAATTGGACACATGGAACTCACCACACATTACTTTATCCTGAGGGATAAGGTCAAACTTAACCTTCTCCACCAGTCCATCTCAATGGACCCATGTATCGGGGACTCATCTCTCTTAGCTATAACTTAGAGGGGTCAGATTTTCATGTATCCCACAGTGAACTACATGTCAGTCTACTCTGCATCATCTTACGACTCATGTCATCCCTGGGCTCCTTTCAGCCATTGCATGATCAAAGCAACTTCATTTGCACACACTATGGCCCTTTTTTAACCATCACGTGGTCCTTTCACCAACATCACCTTACTGAAGTGGTGACCGACACAACCTCTCTTATAGAGCTTCTTTAAATCCCGACACTGGCTATGGTGGTTAACTTCACATCTTACATAGGACAGGAACTGTGTCTAGCTATCACCCTGAATGAGCACATATGCTCTCCTCAGACCCTTTAGTCAGGATCATACTAACCATTAGTTTGGGGTGATAAACTATACTAACATAGAGTTCTTCATGTACCTACTTCCACCTTTTAGAAGGGAACCTTTAGGTCAAACTCAAAAACCTTTGAACTCACTTCATGGTGTAGTTGAGCCATCTCTCTCATATGTAGTTCAACCTGATCTGTCTCTTGACATAACTCTCTTCTTTTTCATGTCATCTAGGTAAGGCGATCTACCATAACCCATATTGCATCATGACCTTCCTTGGTCTAGGGGAGACTTATCACCACATTCATAATGATGAACTCCCATTCCCTCTCAGGGACTCTTTTGTCCTTTATATGAATGCACTGGGTTACTGGTGTTCATCCTTCACCCTCGGCTTGCACGGCCATATACCACATGCACCATTATCTTAGGTATTTAAAGTACCACTGTCACTTATTATCTTCGTAGTACGGTGTATGGTGATCTTAAAATTAGAATCTCCTGTATGTCATTATTCCTCAAGATCGATTCCTCAGAAACCCTAAACCACTCTAGTCGGGGTTTCATCACCTTCTTTTCCAAAGAAGTGCATCTGAGGTTCTACCACCATCCTTTCATTGCATCAATGACTAGACTACCTAATCAAACAACCATTAACTGGTTTAACAGATCTCATTACATCGGAGTATTAGCCAAACATATCTCCTTTTCCAAACTTAGGGTTAGTCAAACAACCTCTTCTAGCCAAACTAGGCAGATATATCTCAACCAGAGCATCCATAACCACTTCACATCCTTAGGTGTTAGTTAACATTGAAGACATACACTTCCATGTATTTCACTTATCATATCGAACTCGAACTCTAAGTCTATCTCCATTGAAAACACTTTGAGCTCATCTCTTTGGTGATCAAACTCAACCTTGTACGACTCATATCTCTAGATAAAATCATCCTCATAAGGTGACTACCTCATTCCTCTTAGTGTTTGTAAACCATCCATGTATCATTCACTTTACCAGGGTATTTCATCTTCTCTGTCCTCACATCATCTTTCATTCTTAGTGTATGGCATGTGTACTATCCTATCTCTCACTCCCATAACAAGAGGAAATAAGCATTTGGCGACCGTCCAAATACAAAGTTCTTCCTGTTCCACGAGTAGAGATAATACATCCCACCTTGCCAGTACACCTTAAAACTTAAGTTGAAACGTGCAACTTATGTCTCTACCTCCCAATCATCTCTATATCAAGGTTACTTCCATGGAAAACTAGTCTTCAACCTACTGAGGTTTACACACATCCCTTGGTCATCTCCTCTAGGTCTATAGGGTGTCGACACTTTTGGGGTCATCCCTCTTCCCTTATGCATCCAGAGAGTGCCCTACTCATCTGCCTTTTGGGTCCCACGAGTTCATGAAGGTGATCAATCTCCTAACCCATGGCCCTCAGACAATGATAGTTGTTACCTCCCGACCCTATGGTCACGTGCAACTAGGGAATTAGGCAACTCCTACTTCCATCGGTCTTATCCCTACCGAACCTAGGACAGACTTAGGATTCCATTATAGTACATGTTCAACTTAGAGCCTTGAGTTTATCATGGTTTGCACGTGAGTGAGGACAAAGCGCATATTTAAGGCTAGTGGTGGTTTGTGGGGCCAGTCATCATTCTTGAAACTCTACTACAGACTTGGGTGGTGGACCCATGCATTACACCATTTTCCCCTTCCTAGTAAAAACATCTACGGGACTGTTCTACAACATTTTCCACATGTATAACTACTGAATTCTTTGGTTTTATCATTATATTAGACTACAATATTTCTTTTCTATATATTACGTTAAATTTCCAAACTACTCATATGATATTACTATGAAACACTATATGGAAACAATTTCTTTTACCCTATACTTAGGGTTTCATTTAGCTCTATCTCATTCAACTTCTCTTGCATAAATATTAACTACAAATAGAAACCCTAAAATAGTCACTCCTCATGAAATGAAACAACCTCATAATACTTTTGTATCTTGATATGGAACCAAGCTATCATTACAAATATTTCATTTTCTTTAAATATTTCGGACATATAGTTTAATATTCAAATTGAAATCCTAACAAATAAGAGGATCATTTCCACTCACCATTTATATTTGATAAAAATTGTATACGCTGAGTTGTGCTAAGATCAAATATCACACAATTTATTGATATATTACATAGACAAAGAACTTTTTAAATGAAAATTTTAAGGAAGAGAATTTTTGTATTGATCATCCATATAAAATTCAATAACTTGGTAAAGAATCAATTCAATGATATTCTTTATTTCTTTATTCTATAAATGAAACATGTACAGTTTTGGTATTTTTAGCAAAGTCTAAACTAAATCGCTAAACTATCTACCATGGTAGATGTACTAAAGTTCCATAATTTATTGTTCATATGATCAATATCTTAAGCATCATATTTGAGTTCTAGAACTGACCTATTTAGCCTTAAATGAAACCAAATTTCAAGTACCCTATATAGAACAATGGAATATGAATGATTCTTATTTTGAACTATTCAAATGCATTTTTTAGTTGTATAAATGTGGACACTCACCACTACATCTTGTAGTATGCAATTCATATCCATGATTCGTCTCTAGTATTGAAATTCACCACCAAATGCCATGCGTTCTTGAACTTCTCAATTAAGAAATAGATAAGTCAAGAAAAGAAGAGAAAATAGAGACTAATACAACCCTACTATTGTACATAGTAAAATAGAAGAAGATAATTATTAACTAAACAATTAATTGCATATATAAATTAGAATAAGAACTAACTGCTATTCTTTAGGATATGCTAAAATTTCCCTAAATACATTCAAAACTAAATTCTAGGCTTTGAAATTGGTAAGATGCATAAATGGGGATCTATCAGATAGTAGGTATTAAATGACCCTGAATAATAGTTAAATAGCAAAATAGCCTCAACCCAATAGCTACTCACCCATATAGATAATAGTAAGTCCACTTCCTGAATTGTCAATCCATCTATCTAGCTTCACCATGTTGTACCCGTATGTAAAGGTCATTCAATGACTCGGTAATCTGTTGTTCCCAGTGTAACTCTCCTTATAGTCAACCAATTTCTCATATACCCTAAATAAACATACATCAAATGCCTCTCATTACATTTGAAATGTGTCTATACTTACATATTTTGGCGTAATCTTATATGTTCTAATGAATGTTTTACACTCTTATATGAATCTTATAAATCATATGTATTGCTTCATGATTATGCCATTCCTCTCAAATTTGGATTATATCTCTTCAATTTAACTTAATGTTGAAGAATTTATTTGCTACTCACAATCTAGTAAATTTTTAATTTGATTGTGCTGAATTGGAAATTATTGTTACTCAATTATCTCAAATTATGGTTTTACCACACACCCTTTCTATGACTGACTTGAGTTCATATTTAGATGGATATGATTAAAATATGTAATTATATATGTATATATCTACTATTATGAATATATGTTTTATCAAATCCTACTTTATTATTTGAGAAGAAATGGGGTTCTAACATAGACAATCAACATGTGGGATAGGTGTGTAGTAATATCCAATCATTTTCACATTTCTAACGATGTGAACAAGTGATCCCATGTGTCACCTTAATTTTACATTCCACTTATTTTCTATTTTACCTATTTAACAGTCCATAACTATGGTACCAGTCCCAATTTCACTTCATAATAATAAAACTACTTTAACAAGAAGATAATAGCATGAATCATGATTGTTTGATATTTTGGGATCTTGACATACATTTTCAATTATAAATTGTTCATTTATGTTCAAGAATTTATATCTACCAATGGTTTTAAAACCAACCAAGGAAAACTTGTAAAAGAACATACCGACCATTCAACTTAGGACAACTTGAATTTAAAAAATATTCATATTCTCATTCTTAAGTTTAATCAAATTAAATTTTAATATTTTCTAGAGTGTGAAACTCTACAATTTCAACTATGAGGTTCAACTATTATTTATAGAAACTAGTCTATTATGGAGTTTTATCCCATAACCTAATGACCTCCAACTATGTCTACTACTTACTTACGTAACTTAATCTACCTAATATCTACATTGTTATACCATGATTTCAATTGAACATCTAGGTCTAGATCTAAATTCAGCAGACTATGTCATTACAATGTGGGGATTAGCATGTATTGCTTAGATTGACAACAGAAGAAGAACTTTAGATAATAAGACAATGAAATTCATAAACCACGAAAGAAAATAGAACCTAATGAAGAAGAAGCTAGATAAGGAAACCATGGATGAGTCATGAAGAGATACCATAAAGTCCCTCTCCCTCTAGAGAAATGTTCAAGGAATTCCTTAGTCCACTCAATAGGCCAGGAGATTATTTGGCATGTTCTAGTAACATCATTCAATAAGGACTACAACATTATGCATCATGAGGGTCTCACTAATGCCTTAATCTCACTCATGTGAAGTCAAACACATAACTATTAGACTCTATCACTTGAAGATTATGTCTCTTTATTTGTGTCTTAGCTCTTACTCTCATTTACACTAGAAAACTGTATTTTGTCCATGGTGTAGAATGTAGTGTGTTGAAAGTGACCTCTTCTTCTGATGTTGAGAAATTATGCACCTCAACCACTATTGAGGATTCAGGCATTGACATATTTTTGGATGTTTTGTGAGAAATGTGGAAAGATATATGGATTCCTTCAAAATAAAATGGGGCTATATACATATTTTCTTAGTATGGAACCTATGTATTATGACCCACTCCATGATTAACTAGTAAGTGCAGCGATTAGTGCATCACCATGATGATTAAGTTAAGATAAGTGCTCACAGATACAATTAGTACTTTAACTAGTTGAGACAAACTATTTAACATGCTTTCTTGCCTTGAGGTTGTATAGGATTTCATTCTTGAAACTTTGTAAAAGAAATCACTCGATTTGGTCCTCCGAGGCAAAAGATATGATGTTTTCTGGTTTTCTTGGACTTAGCTGCAATTTTTCCATTAATTGGCTTAATAACCCCTCACCCCCTTTTATTCCTTATCTTCTTCCCCCGGTTGATCACAGAACCGTCTAATTGGTGCCCATCTAGGTCGATCGGCCGTAGTAGAGGGAGAGCTATAGGGCGGGCGATTTTGGCCCCCTTAGCTTCGTTTGAGCCACACCTCGCTTCCCCTTCTTCCTCTTCCTTTCCTTCCTCCTTCCTCACCCTAGTGGTGCCCTGACTAGTAGAGCAGCACCCCATCTGGCCTGCAGCAGCAGCTGTGTGGGGCAGTGGCCAGGAGCTTTTGGGTGCAGCCAGCACTCCAAAATGGCACCCTTGACTTTGGTTTTGAGGTCCATGCACAAATCTGCAACCAATAGCCACGAGCAACACCTAGAAAGCCCCCCTCTTCAACCTGTCTGTGAGGTGGAAGCTGCTACTTGTAGTAGATCCAAATTCAGGGCTATTAGGAGGATGAAGACAACCCCCTGGATGAGTTTCTAGATGATTTCGGTCATCTTGGACCATTGTGAGTAGAATCTCACTCAGCAACCAAGATTTAACTCCAATAAATGAATGATTTAGGTTTGATCTGTGTTATTTGTGAGTAACATCACTTACCCAGGTGCCAGGCAGTGACACCATTGCCTGATTTTTATTGCATGTTTCTCATCTTCACAATTTTCATGATCTTAGTTTATTAATTGATTAGTATGATTTGGACTAGTGCAATTATATGGTTGATCAAAACCTAAATTGCTCTGTTTAAAAGTGGAATACAGTAGCACACAAATCTAGGGTTTACAGTAGCTATACAGTTTGGGAAAAAATCTAGTTTGTATGATTCTAGTAGTTTACTAGATGCATGATTTCAAAGAAATGACGATGACATGAAAATGTCAATGGAAACCTAGTTGCATGCTCCCTATTATATTTAATGTGAGTGGTTTAGTCTTAACACGATTTAGCATGTTTATCAAGGACATCATTAGAAATTCTTAGTTATTATTAATAATTTGTGCCATGACAAGTAATTGACTTTAAATTGAATTATGTGATGCATGACTTAGAATTTGGGTTGATGTGCTTGTTTTTCGAGAAATTATAGATAATTTACAACTGTTGCTGACGATTTATAATATATCGAGTAATTAACTCTTGTTAGTGTGTTATGATGATCAATTGTATAATTCCAACATATATGAGCCAAGTTGATATGAGTTTAGTTTATTTAAGAAATTTCAATCTGTCTGCATGCATGGTATATGGATTACTCAGTAAATTACAATGTTTTTGAATATACTGCTCTACCAAGTTTAGAAGGATATACATGTTGTATTATAATCTTCAGATGAATAGACTCGGTACCATAGAGATACCAGAGTTAAGATAAGTAATAGAGAGATACAATATAGTAAGAGCTTTCCAAGAATAATAAAATAACATACATAGGTGCCCTGAACACCGTAGATTCCCTATGGATGTCTGCACTGTAGGGAGGAAACGACCCACCCTTACAATGAGTAGTATACGGGGATCAGAATGCACCCACAGAGCATGCGAGGAGATGAAGTCGTTGAGGAAGTCTCCTAACAGAAGATAGGTTACCCAACATGAACTAGAGATCCCGGTGGTAACCCAGAGGTACCCACAAAGTGTACCAAGATGAGGCCCACAGAGCATCTCAGACCCTCCGCCTGTGTACTTAGCCTAGAGGAGAGGTCCAGTTAAAGGCCATCTATTTAGCCACCTTAGTCAGATGTGATGGTTCGAGTCAAGCAGACACAGATTCAGTTCTAGGCTTAGCTTCCCGGGTTTTAAGCTAAGTCTTGTACGGTGGGATCAAAGTTTTCTACGAGTCTTCATATGTAGAGTACACTACATATGATCAGGGCATAAGATAAAATATGTTCATATAGATTCACAGAGTTTCTTATAAGTTACAGAGTTAAGAAAGATTTGAGTTAGTTTCACAACAATTGTCCTTTAAATGAAATTTTAGTATTCTATGTTATTTAATCATATCTATAGCTTTGTAGCGGTTGTTATCTTAATGAAATGTTGACATCTCCTATCATTTAAATTATATTGTTTAGATCTGCTCAGTATAGTATTATCTTATATTTTATTGCAATTAATAAACATAAAATGAGTTATTTGTGATGGTTGGGTGAAATTCTATTCACTGAGCCAGTAGCTCACCAACCTACTGAAACATTTTTTCAGGTCAGCCTCAGCACGAGGAAGCTGAAGAATAGTATCACCCAAGTTCTTAGAAGGTAGTTCATAGTTAGATAGAGGTATCTTAGTCCTTTCCCCTCGATCCTTGGTAATGTGGTGTGGTAGAGAGAGAATGTAATGAAATATATAGTTTAGTATTAAGTTATTTGTTGTGTTTTATATTCTGCATGGAAAAATGTAATATGTCATGTAACTCTATTTTATCTTTCTAGTAAGGTAAATGATAAGTTGCTTCCACATTTAATACGATTCGGTGTTATTCAAGTTATAAGACTTTCTTTTAAGTTAATTTTAAGTGATTAAGAAAAGAAAAGTTAAGGGTGATCTTTGTTTTACGTTAAATCCTCAAGTTATGCCCTAATCTCATGATTGGTGGTAATTGTGAGATCAGGGTGTGACAAGATTTTGGTATCAGAGCATAGGTTGAGTACGTAGTTACTCTAAGTCAAGGTCAGGGGACAATAAGAGACCAAAGGATTAGGATTAAGGTGTTTTCCTTATAACTGCAATTTTCTAACAGGAAGTGTTCTATTATACTAATGCAGATGGCAGGAAGAGGATGTGGTCATGAGGACCAAGCTAAGAGCCACATTGGACCTGACCTTTAGATGATGGGTCCAGGTGGTGGGGATGATGTGGATGAGGCAACAAGACATGTAGAGGAGTTTGTCAACGCTGATAAGCATTATGAGAATAGAAAGAAACCCAGAAACTTTGGTAGAGGACAACCTAGTAGTGGTCACGGAGGAAGTGTGGTGGGTTCTTCTCGAAGCTTGGATGTGGTTTTGGCTGTTTTAGTAAACAAGGATCTGAAGATGTGATATCTTCTCAGAGTAGGGGAAGATCTAGTCCAAGGAGATGGAGCAATATGCCATGAGGAAGGTCATCTGGATCATCAACTTTAGTAACAGGTCCACCAAGGAGAGAGGTACCGAGGTGCGATATCTTTGGAATACCACACTCAGGATAGTGTTGGGGAATAGAGTTTCAAGGATGTCATCAGTGCAGACATATTGGACATTTCAAGAGGAATTACCCCCAGTTACAGCAATCAGCATCACAAGGTTCCCAGTCACAGTACCAGAATGTCCTGAGACAAGCTCCAGCTGGAGGACCCGGTTCCTTTGTAGCTTTAGGTTCCCAAGGTGGTGCAATATCCATTGCTAGGGAAGGACAACGAGGACATCATGGGAGAGGAAGAGCTTTAGGACGCTTCTTCTCTTTGACACCACAAGAAGGTATTATTTCTTCTTGAATAATTATAGGAGAAATGCTTTTCTTTAACAGCATTTTAGTTACAGTTTTGATAGATTCGGGTGCTATTCACTCATTTATACAGAGTTCTTTAGCTTGTGAGCTTAACCTATTAACCCAGGAGTTACCGGTTGAGTTGTTGTTGAGGGTTCCGTTAGGTGAACCGATAGTGTTGATAGAGTTTTGTCCCAGATGTTTGTTGACTTTTGGTGGTTACACCATCACAGTTAATCTTATACCCCTAGATGTTAACTCTTTTCAAGTTATCTTGGGTATGGATTGCCTAGAGATGCATCGAGTTCAGCTCAACTGTTAGAAGAAGTAGGCTGTCTTTCAACATGGTCGATTTTCTTGTGTCTTTTCTGGAGACAGGAAAGTTTTGCCTACGTGTATCATATCAGCTGTTGTAGCTAATAAGATGTTGCGGAATGGTTGTGAGGCATTCTTGGCACATGTAGTAGATACTAGAGCAGAAAAGAGCACAACCAGCCTATGGGATGTTCCAGTGGTCTGTGAGTTCCCAGATGTTTTCCCAGATGAGTTGCCAGGTCTACCTCCTGAAAGAGAGATAGACTTTGAGATCTAGGTGTTTCCAGGTAGTCACTCTGTAGCGCTGCCAGCCTACAGAATGGCACCTGTAGAGTTGAATGAACTCAAGATTCAGTTACAGAAATTACTGGATAAGGGTTTCATTCGACCTAGTTCTTCACCATGGGGAGCTCCAGTCTTGTTTGTGAAGAAGAAGGATGGTACTATGAGGTTATATATAGACTACAAATAGTTGAATAAGATCACCATCAAGAATAAGTACCCGTTGCCAAGGATAGACGATCTGTTTGATGAATTGCATGGAGTGAAAATCTTTTCTAAGATAGACTTGAGATCTGGATATCATCAGTTGAGGATAAAGGCTTTAGATATTCCTAAGTCAGCTTTCAGAACAAGATATGGGCATTATGAGTTTCTAGTCATGTCGTTTGGACTGACCAATGCCCCAGTAGCTTTCATGGATATGATGAACTGTATTTTCAAACCATTTTTGGATCAGTTCATAGTAGTTTTCATAGATGACATTCTGATTTATTCCAGAGATGATGAGAAGCATGAGCAGCATCTGAGTATAGCATTACAGTTGTTGAGACAAAACCAGTTATATGCTAAGTTCAATAAGTGTGAGTTCTGGTTAGCTGAGGTGTCTTTCTTGGACATGTCATCTCAGGAGATGGAGTAAGTGTTGACCCTAAGAAAGTCAAGTTTATTCTACAGTGGGAGCATCCTAAGGCTCCTACTGAGATCAGAAGTTTCTTAGGATTGGCAGTTTACTACAGGAGGTTCATCTAGAACTTTAGTGGTGTAGCGTCACCTCTGACACGCTTAACGAGAAAGAATGCACCATTTGTCTGGTCAGACAATTGTGAGAAAATTTTTCAGATCTTGAAGAAGAGGTTGACTACAGCACCAGTGTTGATCTTGCCCGAGACAGGTAAGGGTTACACAGTGTTTTGTGATGCTTCAAGGAGAGGTTTAGGCTATGTGTGGATGCTGTGAGGCAAAGTAGTATTTTATTCATCTAGACAGCTTAAGAAGAATGAGGAGAGTTACCAACACATGATTTGAAGTTATATTTTGTAGTTCATGCTCTTAAGACATGGTGTCACTATCTTTATGGTGAGGCATGCCAGGTGTTTACAGATCATAAGAGTTTGAAATATATTTTCACCCAGAAGGATCTGAATATTAGACAATGGAGATGGTTAGAATTGATCAATGATTATGATGTGATGATAGATTATCATCTTGGTAAGGCGAATGTGGTAGCTGATGCCCTCACTAGAAAGTCAAGTTCAACAGTTGATGTATTCTCTATGCCATGTTTCCAGAGAGACCTGCTAGTAGAGATGCGGAAGTTGAACTTAGACTTAGGGGTGATAGAGAAAAGTGGTTTGATTGCACATATACAAGTCAAGCCTACTTTTTATGATCAGATCAAGGAACTTCAGCAGAGTGACAATGAGTTATAGAAGATCATGTAGGATATGACAGAGGGAAAAAGACCAAAGTTCAAGTTTTCAGATGATGGTTTGTTGTATTAGCATGACATGTTTTGTGTACCTGGAGACAGTGATTTGAAAGAAAAGATTCTTGAGGAATCACATGCATTGATGTACGCTATGCATCAAGGCAACACTAAGATGTACAGGAATCTCTAGGAGTTGTACTGGTGGTCAGGTATGAAGAAGGATGTAGCTGAGTATGTGGCTAGATGTAGTGTGTGCCATCAGGTTAAGGATGACCATCAGAAACATATAGGTAACTTGTAATCTCTTCCTATACTAGAATGGAAGTGGGAACATATCACAATAGATTTTGTGGTAGGGTTGCCTAGGACATCTAGAGGTTGTGACTCCATATGGGTGATTGTGGATAGACTGACTAAGTCTGCTCACTTTCCTCCTATTAAGTCAACCTTTGATGTCCTGAAGTTTTCTAAGATATATGTGGATGAGATAGTTAGGAGGCATGGTATCCCAGTTTCAATTATATCAGATAGAGATCCTAAGTTCACCTCCAGGTTTTGGAAACAGTTGCATCATGCTTTGGGCACAAAGTTGAGATTCAGTACAACTTTTCATCTGCAGACGGATGGTCGGTCAGAGAGGACCATTCACACTCTTAAGGACATGCTGAGATCTTGTGTCTTGCATTTTAGTGGAAGTTGGGAAGAACACATGAGCCTTATAGAGTTTGCATACAACAATAGTCACCATTCGAGTCTTGGTATGGCCTCGTATGAAGCTCTGTATGGAAGAAAGTGTAGATCACCCATATGTTGGTACGAGGTGGGTGAAAAAGAGATTCTTGGACCAGAAATAGTGGATTTGACTACATAAAAGATTATAGTGATTAGAGAACAGTTGAAAGCTACACAGGACAGGCATAAGAGTAACACTAAGAAGAGATGTAGACCTCTTGAGTTTGAGATTGGTGATGAAGTGTATTTGAAAGTTTCACCATGGAAAGGAGTGTTGAGGTTTGGCAAGAGAGGCAAACTGACTCCTAGGTTTATGGGCCCATATCCTTTCATTGAGAGGATTGGACTTGTAGCCTACAGGTTGGATTTAACATCTGAGTTGGCTAATCTACATGATGTGTTTCATGCATTGATATTGAAGAAGTGTTACCCTGGTACAGAGAAGATAATTGATCCAGAACCTACACAGCTCAGAATAGATGTGTCCTATGTGAAAGGACAAGTACAGATAGTTGATCGGAGGATCAAGAAACTCAAGAATCATGAGATACCATTAGTGAAAGTTTTGTCGAGGAACCACAACCTAGAGGAAACCACATGGGAGCTTGAGTCTGAAATGCATAACAAGATTCCTTTTCTCTTTTAGGAATTTTGGGACAAAATTCTTATAAGGGAGGGATATTGTTATGACCCACTTCATGATTAACTAGTAAGTGCAGTGATTAGTGCATCACAATGATGATTAAGTTAAGATAAGTGCTCAAAGATACGATTAGTACTATGAATAATTGAGAAAAGTTATTTAGCATGTTTCTTGCCTTGAGGTTGTCGAGGATTTCACGCTTGAAACTTTGTAAAAGAAATCACTCGATTTGGACCTCCGAGGCAAAAGATATGACGTTTTCTAGTTTTCTTGAACTTAGCTACAATTTTTCCATTAATTGGCTTAATAACCCCTCACACCCTTTTATTCCTTATCTTCTTCCCCCAATCAATCACAAAACTGCCTAAGCGGTGCCCAGCTAGGCCGATCGGCCGTAGCAGAGGGAGAGCTAGGGTGGGTGATTTTGGCCCCCTTGGCTTTGTTTGAGTTGCACCTCGCTTCCCCTTCTTCTTCCTTTTCCTTTCCTTCCGCCTTCCTCGCCCTAGTTGTGCCCCGGCCAATAGAGCAATGCCTTGGCCGACCTACAGTAGCAGTTGCGTGGGGCAGCAGCCATGAGCTTTTGGGCACAACCAACACTCCAAAACGGCGCCCTTAACTTTGGTTTTGAGGTCCATGCACAAATCCACATCCAATAGCCACGAACAACACCTGGAAAGCTCCCCTCTTCAACCTATACGTGAGGTGGAAGCTGCTACTTGTAGCAGGTCTAAATTCAGGGCTATTCGGAGGTTGAAGACAACCCCGTGGACAAGTTTCCAAATGATTTCAAACATCTTGGACCACTGTGAAAGAATCTCACTCAGCAAGCTTGATTTAACTCCAATAAATGAATGATTTTGGTTTGATCTTTGTTACTTGTGGGTAACAATGTTTACCCAGGTGCTAGGCAGTGACGGCGTCGCCTGACGTTTATTGCATGTTTCTTGTCTTCATGATTTTCATGATCTTATTTTATTAACTTATTACTATGATTTGGACTAGTGGAATTGTATGGTTGATCAAAACCTAAATTGCTCAGTTTAAAAGTGCAATACAATAGCACACGAATCTAGGGTTTAAAGTAGCTGTACAGTTTGGGAATAAATCTAATTTGTATGATTCTAGTAGTTTACTAGATGCATGATTTAAAAGAAATGACAATGACATGAAAATGTCAACGGAAACCTAGTTGCACGTTCCCTATTATATTTAATGTGTGTGGTTTAGTCGTAACACGAATTGGCACGTTTCTCAAGGACATCATTAGAAATTCTTAGTTATTATTAATAATTTGTGCTATGACAAGTAATTGACTTTAAATTGAGTTATGTGATGCATAACTTAGAATTTGGAATGATGTGCTCGATTTTCGAGAAATTATAAATAATTTACAAGTTGAAAATTTCTAATATATCGAGTAATTAACTCTTGTTAGTGTGTTACGATGATCAATTGTTTAATTCCAGCGTATATGAGCCAAGTTGATATGAGTTTAGTTTATTTAAGAAATTTCAATCTCTCTGCATGCATGGTATATGGATTACTCAGTAAATTACAATTTTTTGAATATAGTGCTCTGCCAAGCTTAGTAGGATATACATATTGTATTATAAGCTTCAGATGAATAGACCTGGTACCATAGACATACCAGAGTCAATAATAAGTAATATAGAGATACAATAAAGTAAGAGCTTTCCAATAATAATACAATAATAGACAGAGGTTCCTTGAACACTGTAGATTCCCTACAGATGTCTGCACTGTAGGGAGGAAATGATCCACTCTGGCAGCAACCTGTATACGGAGATCGGAACACACCCACAGAGTGTGCGGGGAGACGAAGCCCATAAGGAAGTCTCCTAAGAGAAGATAGGTTACCCAACATGAACCGGAGATCCCAGTGGTAACCCAAAGGTACCCATAGAGCGTACCAAGATGAGGCCATAGAGCATCTCAGACCCTCCTCCTGTGTACTCAGGCTAGAGGAGAGGTCTAGTTAAAGGCCAACTGTTTAGCCGCCTTAGTCAGACGTGACGGTTCGAGTCAAGCAGACTCGGATTCAGTTCTAGGCTTAGCTTACCGGGTTTTAAGCTAAGTCTTGTACGTGGGATCATAGTTCGCTACAAGTCTTCATATATAGAGTACACTACATATGATCAGGGCATAAGATAAAATATGTTCATATAGGTTCATAGAGTTTCTTATAAGTTAAAGAGTTAAGAAAGATTTGAGTTAGTTTCACAACAATTGTCCTTTAAATGAAATTTTAGTATTCTCTGTTATTTAATCATATCTACACCTTTCCAGCGGTTGCTATCTTAATGAAATGTTGACATCTTCTGTCGTTTAAATTATATTGTTTAGATCTGCTCAATATATATTTTATTCCAATTAATAAACACGAAATGAGTTATCTGTGATGATTGGGTGAAATTCTATTCATTGAGTCAGTAGCTCACCAACCTACTGAAACATTTTTTTTCAGATCAACGTCAGTACAAGGAAGCTGAAGGATCGTATCACCCAAGTTCTTAGAAGGTAGTTCGTAGTTAGATAGAGGTCTCTTAATCCTTTTCCCTTGGTCCTTGGGCATGTGGTGTGGTAGAGAGAGAATGTAATGAAATATATAGTTTAGTATTAAGTTATTTGTTGTGTTTTATATTCTGCATGGAAAAATGTAATATGTCGTGTAACTCTATTTTATCTTCCTAATAAGGTAAATGGTAAGTTGCTTCCATAGTCAATACGATTCTGTGTTATTCAAGTTTTAAGACTTTCTTTAAAATTAATTTTAAGTGATTAAGAAAAGAAAAAGTTAAGGGTGATCTTTGTTTTACATTAAATCCTCAAGTTATTCCCCAATCTCATGATTGGTGGTAATTGTGAGATCGGGGTGTGACACTATGGTATAATGAATTGAAATTCAAGCTAATAATATTATAAAGAAATTAAGAAAATCAATGGTATAATTAAACCATACATTACTTTTTCATAATATGTTGTTTTATGCTAAACAATCAAAATGAAAACACTCAATCTAGTTTTTGGTATATAATCATTCCTAACTATGAAACTCCACCTTTGTAATAGATTGTATTCATTTGAGTAGTTCTATTGTTATTATATGTCTAAATTTGTTGTTTGTGTTTTTCCTTCTATTTATACAAAGGTAGTATATGATTTTGATTCAACTGAAAATTGAGGCCATGTGACTCACTTGACATTATCCAACCAATGAATACAATGGAATGTGTGGGTTGCTAAGGTAAATGTCCATCCATGTATATACAAAAATCTATCAAACTAATTTTTTTAGATTAATTAAGGGGGGACATTTATCACTACTTCACAGTTGTCTAAAAAAAGTTGTTGTATTAAAATATAGTATCCATCTATTAAATCACACATAATCATCTATACCCCCACATATGTACATTTATCTCCCATTCTTTTCTCAACCCATTTTGTGGTTTTTCATGCTTACAAATGCATCACTGCTCTAGTTATATGATGTAACGTAGTTCCTGTACACGTGATGATGTCCTTGTGTTCTCTCGTCCCTTAATTGGATATAAGGTAAGTTACCTCATGCTTACGCTCTAGTATGCATGTGTATAGACTGTGAATATCATGTGTCACCTTTATTAACCTATTCACATTTGTGTTGTCACTCTATGGTACTAGGTGTGGCAATCGGGTCTGGGTTGAGCATGTCCTATTTCGGGTCAATTCAGGTCAGATCAAATACACTCGACCTGAACCCAACCCAAAAATAATTTTGGGTCATAATTTTTCGACCCGAACTCGAAATTACTATTTGCAGGTTTGATCCGATGGACCCAAAAATATCATGTTATATGCAAATCCAAAAAACCCAGAAAACTCAAAAATACAAACCCAAAAAACCCAAAAATTAAAACCCATTATACCCGAAATTGCTGCAGAATTTGTTGGTTAATTAGTGTTTTACAAGCCAAGACTTGTATAAACTATATTATTTTTATGTTTGAATGTGCTTAACTTTTATATGGCTAAAATATGAAATATATATACATATATGAAGACATAATTTTGGGTCGATTGAGTTTTGCGGGTCGAGAATTGCAAACCCGGACCATGCCCATAAATAATTTTGAGTTTTTTGAGTTCGGGTCATTTCGGGTCGGGTCAAAAAAATCAAGACCCAAACCCACTTTAGTCGGGTCGGGTCGGGTCAGGTCGAGTTTTTCCAGCCCTATATGGAACCATCACTATTAATGTGTACAACTTTTAAATGTCTTCGTTGTCCTCTTTTCTGCTAAACTTAGGGTTGTGTAGTTAGATATTTTGTAGTACTAGTAGCATAGCATAAAAGCTATTGAAGATTACTACCCAGTAAAATGTTTCTGAATTTTGCATTACTTTTTACTATATGAATGTGTGGAACTTGGAATCATGCTGGTTTTTATGTAACTAAAAGTTGTTGTGCCGCACAAAAGCATTTCACGCTTACCTATTATATCAAACACATTTATTTTGCTGCCTTTCATCTTAGTGCTGATAAGGCGTATAATTTTCTACACATAAAACCACTAGAACTTCTAATGTCTCGACCCAAATTCCCCCTTAAGGCCTAGCCTTGTTCCGTCAATCAGCACACCAATATCATAGTCACCAATAATCATTATAAAAGGAAAAAAGTTAATATGTCCCCAGTAATCCTACATCCTACACACCAATCATATGTTACAAATAAAAATGTACAAAAGAATGTTTACTCATAATATAAATCATAGATGAAGAGGAAACCCTAGAAACCAAAAGAGTAAGAGAAGTCAGTGAAATATTTTAAGAGAGAAAGGGAAACAGAGAGAGTGGGAAGCATGGAATTGGGAAACAGAATCATGCATCTTATTTCCTTATTCACAAATTCAAGTACACATTACATATATATATATCACCTTTGAATGTTTCCCATTTTAGGCATGACAATTCCATTTGTACATTACACACAAAGACTTAGGAAGTATATGCTATAACTAAAGGCGGAAGTGATTATTATTTATCCAATATTGTAACATCCCTGACCTGGGTTATGAACTAACCCTAGGTGTTTTGCTTAAATATTTAATTAGATACTTGCAGTTATCTTGTGTAAGTTAATTAAATCTTCTGAGGAACATATATTTCCATTTCAGTCCTTTTTGTATAATGTTGTAATATTGTTTTGTTAATTTTGGACTAAAGTGCAAATTACCCAATTACAGGGGTTAACTTGAAAATTGCACATGTTAAGATGTTTCTCTGATGATAAGACATCATAAGAATGCATATGATGTAGTGTTATGGATTCCACAAGCTTGGGCACCATGATATAGCTTGTAGAGCAATCCTTATGCTTTAAAACCTAGTTTTGCTGTAAACTACAATTTCCCCAAAATCTAGGGTGCAAAATGTAAAATATACTCTCTAGAGTATCTTTCATGACTCTTGGCATCAAGTAGAGTGAGGATAATGAGGAGGGCACCTCATTTGAATGATCAAGTAAGAAAGATAACTTTGATAATTAAGTAACTAAGTTTTAAGCAAAATGGCCCTTATACATATGTAACATAGTATAATGTTGGTTTCTTTCCCTTTAACCTTGCATAAGGGAGGAGTTTTTCATAAGGATAAAATAAGGAAAACGTGTCCAATAAGTGGAGGAGGACTTGGTGGATATTTGAGAAATAAAAAGAAATAATCCTCCTTGCCTTGAAAATATCCCAAAAATATATAAGCAACCTTTTCCCCCAAAGCAAGGGATTGTTTCCCTTCATTCCTTCCCTTATCTTCTTGCTTTGTCCGACTAATGAGAAGCTCAGGAGCAGAGGAGAACGACCAGGCTAGTTTGGGTAAGTCGTGATCATCATCTAACTCAAATTCTTGGAGGAAATCCTAATACAAGGTTGGTTTGTTAGCTTTCCTTACACAATTCTTCTTTCTAGCCTTCTTCTCCATCCAAATCCTGAAGAACAGACATTGGACGACCTTTAGAGCTTCATCCACCATTAAAGCTATGAATCTTGGAGCTCTGTATCAGTCGTAGAGGCGGATTTTATAACTCTAAACCTTAAACTTTGTTAAGTGCACCTTCTTCTCCTAGAATTGTTGCTTGTTCTTATTCTTTAGGCACTTCTAAGTGTTCTTGCAAACAATTCCGTGAACAACCACCCATGTTCTTGAGGTAGAAGATGATGGCATTAATATCTATGTTATCCTAAAGCTTTCTTTAACAAATGGTCTCCCAACTCTTCCAAACGGTTTCCCAAACCGTTTGGGAGCAAACGGTTTCAAACCGTTTGAGTGCAAACGGTTTCACAAGACCGCATGCAAGCAAATGGTTTAAGACCGTTTGGATGTGTTGACCAGACATTGATCATTTGGAGGTATGTTGTAAATAATGTGGACTAATCACCCACCAAAAATCATCATCTAATTTCAAGTAAATCACCAATTGAAGGCACATTAATCACCTAAACCCTAATCGGGTTAGTTGTTGATTTCAATAATGCAATCATGTTGAAGTTTGGGTTGAGTGACCCAAATGGTTTCAAAACCATTTGGGGATCACCCAAACGGTCTCAAGACCATTTGGTGATCACCCAAGACCGTTTGGAGGTCTAGGGTTAAGTGGGGTTGACCAATTGAGGGTCCAATGATATCAAGTTGTTAAATAATTAAGTGCTGATTTGGTGACAAAATCTAGGGTTCAACCCTTAAGAGAATGACTTAGTTTTTGTTGAGATAATGGGAGAACGGTCTCAAGACCGTTTGGAGGATGTCCAAACGATCCCAAGACCATTTGGGGGTCACCCAAGACCGTTTGGAGGTCTAGGGTTGACCATGGTTAAGTGGTTGAAGATTGAAAGACAACAAGTTGAAGTATAATCGATTAGTGACCTAATGATCAAATCTATGAGCCAAACCTTAATAGGTTGAGTTAGTTTTTGATGTTGACTTGACAGAACGGTCTCAAGACCATTTGGAGGTCATCCAAATGATCCCAAAACCGTTTGGGGTCAGGTCATGACCAAATTGAATGATGGTTCAATGGGTTCAATGTCAATTAGACTCATGTTGATCCATGTTGAAGGGTCATCAATTCCAAATCCTAATTCAATTGATCCAAGCCCTAATTGGTGATCAATTGAGGGTCAATTGAGGGTCAAATCAGTTGAGGGTTGACCTAATTGACTCAATTGCTAAGTGTCTAACAAGACCATGAACGTTTGAGGGGTTCAACATTGAAAACCCTAACTCAATTGGAATGGTCGAGATACTTTTTGGTCCATGCGGTTTTGAGATGGTATGGACCAAACGGTCTGAAGACCATTTGGGTCCAAACGGTCTCAAGACCGTTTGGGACCAAACGGTCTCAAGACCGTTTGGGACCAAACGATCCCAAACTATTTGATCTCATGAGGTTTCAAGATCGATCTTGCCCATGCGGTTTCAAATTCAATGATGACCAAACGGTCTTCATGACCAAACGGTCTTCACCTCACCTTGGGCAAATGGTCTTGAGTGTTTACTTGGCCAAACAGTTTCAAAAGTCAACAAACGGTCAACACCACCAAACGGTTTCAAAACCGTTTGGGGGTTGAAATTGCAAAACCGTTTGAGGTTTAAAAAGGTTAAGAACATTTGATGCTTTAGAGGTTAAGATGGTTTAGTGGTTGATTAACCTAAAACTTAATGATACCTAAAGTAATTAAGGGATCACTTAATTAGTGGATTGATGCATGTTATGATCAATGGTGAACATTACAAAAGTACCCTTGATGGGATAGTGTGACTAATACCCCTTGGTCAAGTAAACCCTAATGACCATAATGGTGATGATATAACTTATGTTGTTAGAGTTGATTTGACTTAACCTAATTCAGAGTGATGTAAACATCATCTAATAGTAAGAGGAGAGAGAAGACTCCTAATATGAATGATAATCAAGTAATAAGCTTCCAATATGTATGAATACATCAAATTAGGGTCTGATCCTACATAGTGAGATCATGGAAACCCTAATTGTGATGGTTAATGAATCTTAACCTAATTGGAGGGCATTAATGGAAGTAATTCTCATACATGATGATGGTATGACCTTAATTCACTGTAATGGGAATAGTAAACCCTAATCTAGGGTAATGTGATGTAATGTGAATAGTAAACCCTAATCTAGGGTAATGTGATGTAATGTGAATAGTAAACCCTAATCTAGGGTAACGTGATGTAATGTGAATAGTAAACCCTAATCTAGGGTAATGTGATGTAATGTGAATAGTAAACCCTAATCTAGGGTAATGTGATGTAATGTGAATAGTAAACCCTAATCTAGGGTAATGTGATGTAATGTGAATAGTAAACCCTAATCTAGGGTAATGTGATGATATGAACAGTAAACCCTAATTCTGGGTTATGCTTTTAAGCATGAAATCCTATGATTGAATTAGGAAATAACTTGTAGTGTGCTTATATAGACAAAATGTGCATGTTATCAATTGTGCTAATCATGTAGGTTTTTATACAGAAGAGATCATAGCCAGGTAAGGGTTATGATGTTATATTCATTAAAAGCACTTTATAAGCTTTGAAAGTAATGATATGATATGTTGCCTAGTAAGAGGTAACATATGAGATTGATAGGCTGTGATAGCCATGAGAAACATCTACATTGTCATAATCAAGGTCATACTGTTAAAATGACTTAATGACAATATGTTACTTGGTAACAAGTGTTTTCATAATCTAAGGGTTTGAACACCCATGATCTTGAATCATAATAATGAGATGGTTTGGGATTGATATCCCAATGATAACTGGATGAGAAGTGAACCTGATACAATTAGTATTCTTTCTTTATAGCAATTGTTTTAATGTTTTATGTTTGAAAACATGCCTAATGCTAAAAGAATGCCATAATGTACTTAAATAATCAAGTATAATGATATAATGTAGAGCCTTGACCATAGATCCATCATTGTCAGAAGTTAAATGATATTGAAACAGGTTTTCCTAAAGGAACTCTTGGAGAGCATACTTTTGAATATGTGGGGGTTATGGACACAAATATCCTTACGTCCTAATGTAGGATTTGATGTGAGATGTACCTGTAATCTCCCAATCCTTCATTTTATGTTTATGTTGGGATGATATATCACTAATCTCCCAATGATTTTGTTAATGCCGCATCGATGTGAGATAAACAAGAAATCCCTCGATGGCGAAGAGAATACAAAACGCCATTGTAACTCTAATAGCGAAGTTGCCAAAATACTGTGGAAAGCTATTATAGCAGAGACACCAGATGTCCTGCATGTTGATCCTCATACTGAATGAGGAAGATGAGGCCATAGGAATCCATCTCTTCTAATGACCTATGTATGGTACCGATTGCAATTTCGTAATGGCCGGTTGGAGTATGAGAGGTGTAACTCATCTCCTCAGGGCATAAAATGTTTGTAAAATGTAATCAGCTGTGTAGCATATTTGCTTAGGTTGAACTATGAGAAACAATGAATGATGTTACATTATTTATAGTGTTCTAGTTAAATAATTAGTATACATGTTCTTCATATTCCTTATTGATACATGTCTTGTCATTAAATTAAGCTATAATTGAAATGATTGCTTAAAAGAATGTTGCTTCATTTAGTTTATACAATGATAAACCTGTTATTGAATGTTTAGAATCCTATTATTCAATGTTATTCCTTTATTGCAATAAGAAAGCTTCTGGTGGAGAGTTATAACTCTCGCTGGGACAATTATTCAAATTGTCTCACCCCCGTGGGATTCAACTTTTTAGGTAGACGCTGAGGACGAAGGAACCCATCAGTGGGTGAGCAACAACAGCAGCAACAACAACAACATCAGGGACAGCAGTGATTCTCAGGTGGAGACATTGTCTGTCAAGTTTTATAGATAGTATGTCCTATGTGTCGTCTCTGTACTCTTAGGTCCTAGGAGTCAGTAGATGTTCAAAAGTAGATCTGAGATTTTTGGCTTAATGCCTAGAGATTTTTGTATCTTACCTTGTACAACTATCAAGGTAATTGATGTTGTAATACTTGAGATGTGACCTTACAGAGATGTAATGATGGATTAGCCTGTAAATAACTTATCATGTTTATTTATGAAAGAGTTTTATCATTTATAGATCTATTCACAATAAGTTTTAATTTTTAGTGATTTTTAATAATTCCGCTGCTAGT
The DNA here is from genome assembly GCA_963693085.1 of Alisma plantago-aquatica. Lineage (NCBI taxonomy): Eukaryota > Viridiplantae > Streptophyta > Magnoliopsida > Alismatales > Alismataceae > Alisma > Alisma plantago-aquatica. The sequence continues at coordinate 52,901,030 of OY856412.1, forward strand.
TAACTGCTTCCACATTCGTTGATCTTGTTTTCGAGAAGTCGAGTCAGATCGCCACAAATTTAGTGGTATCAGAGCTCTTGGTTCGCTGAGTCTACAGAGACATAGGACATAGGATGTTGAGTCTGTTCTAGTGTCTTCCAGTATGTCTGACAGTGTCTTCTGCTCAATTAGGAGGAGAAGATAAGACTAAGGATGTATGGACCACACGAAGAACATGAGGAACATGTTGCAGAGAGTAGTGTTGCTGCACCCAGAGAAGGTGCAAGAAACCCAGATAGAGAAGAACATGTGCCTGAACCACCCCAGTTCAATCCAACTGACATATGGAACCCAGCCGTCCAAGCCATGTTTGGGCAGTTTATGACTGCCATGACACGCATGAATGATAGGATGCCTATACCTGCACCTAGGGCACCTACCCATCCTGAAGGACAAGGAATCGGCAAGACGTTTGAACGACTTCGCCGAGTTGCAGCCATAGAGTATGCTGGAACAGCTGACCCAACAGATGTTGACTTGTGGTTAACTGAACTAGAGAAGGCCTTTAGAATCCTAAACATCCCAGAGGCTGAGAAGGTTAGACATGATGTATATCTTCTCAAGGGGAGTGCTGGTCATTGGTGGACCATGGAAGAACAGAAGAGGCCTGGTGTAGAGGTTGAATGGGAAGTCTTTCAACGGGAATTTATCAACAGATACTTCCCTAAGACATTCTTGGATGAGAAAATCTCTCAATTTGAGAGGTTAAGACAAGGACCTATGAACATTAGCAAGTACGAGGCTAAGTTCATGGAGTTTTTGTGGTTCTGTCTGCACATGGCAGCTACAGATGAAGAAAGGATTAGGCATTTTGAGAAAGGATTAAACACTGAGTTGACCACTCCTGTGTCTGCCCTAAAGAATAGAGAAAGGTTTTCTACCTTTGTAGAGTCGATTAGAAGGGTAGAGAGGTCTGTAGAAGAGAAGAGACAGACCCAGAACAAGAGGATGTATCCCCAGTTCCAAGAATCTTCATCTAAAGGTTTTAAGAAACCTAGGTTTTCTACGCCTGCACCACCACCTAGATTCATTACCCAGATGCAGTGGACGTCAAATAGGGGTAGAGGACGAATCCTACCACTAGAAGGAGCTCGCAGTTCAGCATCTATGTCAGTTACAGGACCACCCAGACCACAACAACTGAACAGAAGTTGTTATATATGTGGAAAGATTGCAGAGCCAGAGAAGTGAGTGTAACTCAACCCCAGAGGCAAAGTCAACAAGGATCTCAAAGGAGACAGTTTCCAGGAGGAGCTAGAGGATGTGGACAAGCGTCCCAAGCTGGATCATCGGCACCTAGTCAACGAGCACCGAATCAACCACATGAAACAACAAGGTTTTATGCGATGAATCCACCTGATGCAGTGATCAACCCTCGGGTTGTGGCAGGTCAGATGGAATTGTTAAATTCTGATATGTCTACATCTTGTGTTGTATCTGTTTTAATTGATCCAGGTGCTATGCACTCCTTTATCACTAGAAGAGTGATTCTTGACTGCAACCTGACTATAAGTCATAGGGCAGATAGTTTGTTGCTAGAAACTCCGTTGATGGGGTCTGTTGTGTTGCAGGAGGTATGTTCTCCCTGCATTCTCTTCTTTTCTGAGCATCACATTCAAGTGGATCTTATACCACTTGAGATGCATGGATTTGATATAATCCTAGGGATGGATACCTTAGAAAGGTATAAGGTTGTCTTGGATTGTGAATCCAAGCAAGCTATGTTTGTGGATGATAGTGACACATGGATCTTTCAAGGAGAGAGAAAGATTCTACCCACCTATCTTGTATCAGATATGGTTGCTGAGAAGCTGATGAGGCAAGGATGTTATGCATTCTTGGTCCATGTGGTCGATACTACCATGGAGAGTTCTAACCTTGTCGAAGTTCATGTAGTCAGGGAATTCGAAGATGTATTTCCTGAAGAACTTCCAGGTGTGCCACCACCTCGGGAAATTGATTTTGAAATCAATTTAATCCCAGACATGAACCTATAGCATAAACACCATATAGGATGACGCCTGCTGAGATGGCAGAACTCAAGAAACAACTGCAAGAGTTGCTTGAGAAGGGTTTCATCCGATCGAGTACTTCACCCTGGGGTGATCCGATCCTCTTTGTTAAAAAGAAAGACGGTTCAATGCAGTTGTGCATTGATTACAGACAACTAAATAAAATAACAATAAAGAATAAGTATCCTCTACCAAGGATTGATGATCTTTTTGATCAGTTGTGTGGTGCAACCGTCTTCTCAAAGATAGATTTGAGGTCGGGATATCATCAACTACATATTAAGGATAGTGACATACCCAAGTCTGCCTTTAGGATGAGGTATGGTCACTATGAGTTCACAGTTATGTCGTTTGGACTAACTAATGCACCAGCTGCATTTATGGAACTCATGAATAGAATCTTCCGACCTTTTCTCGATCAGAATGTTGTTGTCTTTATAGATGACATCCTAATCTATACTAGAGATGCTCAGCAGCATGAACAACATCTTCGTCAGGCTCTAACTTTGTTAAGAGAGCATAAGTTATATGCTAATTTTAGCAAATGTGAGTGCTGGTTACCAGAAGTATCTTTCCTTGGACACATAATATATGCTTTAGGTATACGTGTTGACCCTAGAAAGGTAGAATTTGTCCTACAATGGGAGCAACTGAAGACACCGACGGAAATCTATAGTTTCTTAGGGTTGGCAGGCTATTATCGGAGGTTCATTAAGAACTTTAGTTCTATATCCCTACCCTTGACTAAGTTGACAAGGGTGGATGTGCCTTTTACCTGGAGTGATAAGTGTCAACAATCTTTTCAGCTGTTGAAGGAGAGGTTGACAAGTGCACCTATGCTTGTGTTACCTGAACAAGGAAAAGGATATATAGTTTTCTGTGATGCCTCCAAGAATGGACTCGGATGTGTGTTGATGCAGGATAAACAAGTGATTTCTTTTGCTTCCCAATAGCTTAAGAAACACGAGGAGAATTATCCGACACACGATCTAGAACTAGCTGTTGTGGTTCATGCCTTAAAAATCTGGAGACATTATCTTTATGGAGAGACATTCCAAATTTTCACAGACCATAAGAACCTTAAGTATATCTTTTCTCAGAATGAGCTTAATATGAGGCAACACCGCTGAATGGAGTTAATCAAGGACTAAGATTATACAATTGATAACCATCCAGTGAAGGCCAATGTGGTTGCTGATGCTTTGAGTAGGAAATCAGCAACACCAGCCTTGGATAGGACACAACTGAATTCCTTAGTGTGCTCAAGGAGAGATATGTTTATCTCCTTAAGGCAAGACAATGTGCAGTTGAGAGTATCATTGTTATCCGGGTTGTTAGCTGAGATGCATATAAAACCTACTCTGAGAGAGGAGATCAAGGAGGCGCAGCAAGTTGATGCTGCAGTCCAACAGATTAGATCAGAGTATGATAGTGAGAGATGGGAAGGTTTCCATGACTCAGATGATCAAGTAGCCTGTTATCATGGTAGGATGATAGTGCCTGATGTGGATAACTTGACAAAGTTAGTCCTGGAAGAAGCTCATTCTTCAATGTATGCCATGCATCCAGGAAGCACCAAGATGTATCGAAACTTGAAAGATATGTATTGGTGTCCTAGTTTGAAGAAAGACGTTGCTGAGTTTGTTATGCGGTGTCATGTGTGTCAGCAAGTTAAAGTTGAACACCAGAAGCCTGTAGGAACAATGCAACCATTACCCATACCACAATGGAAGTGGGATCATGTAACCATGGACTTTGTAGTTGGTCTACCCAGGACAGCCAAAGGACATGATTCCATATGGGTAATAGTTGATAGGTTGACAAAGACAGCTCACTTCTTACCTGTCAAAACAACCTATTCTGCTGAGAAGTTGGCACAGTTGTATGTAGATGAGATAGTACGACTGCATGGAGTTCCAGTCACCATTGTTTCTGATAGAGGTCCCCAGTTTACGAGTCATTTTTGGGAGCGACTTCATAAAGCCTTAGGCACACAGTTAAAGTTTAGTACAGCCTTTCATCCACAGACTGATGGACAGTCAGAAAGGACTATACAGACCTTGGAGGACTTTCTTAGAGCATGTGTTCTTCAGTTTACAAGGAGTTGGGATATGCACCTAAGCTTGATAGAGTTTGCCTACAATAACAACTATCAACATAGCATTGACATGGCACCTTATGAAGCTTTGTATGGTAGACGTTGTAGATCACCCCTATGTTGGTATGAAACTGGTGAACATCAACTTTTAGGTCCTGATCTTGTACAGCAGACTATAGAGAAGATTAAAGTAATACAACAACAGTTAAAGACTGCACAGGATAGGCAGAAATCTTATGCTGATAAGCGTCGTAAACCTTTAGAGTTCTAGGTTGGAGACAGAGTGTATCTCAAGGTCTCACCTTGGAAAGGAGTTCTGAGATTTGGAAGGAAAGGGAAGTTAGCTCCTAGGTTTATGGGGCCTTATCCAATCACTGAACGGATTGGAAGAGTAGCTTATAAACTAGAGTTACCACCAGAGTTACAAAAGTTACACCCTGTGTTCCACATTTCCATGCTTAGGAAATGTCACCCTGGTATAGAATCAGTTATGCAACCTATGGAAGTAGAACTGAGTGATGATGTGTCTTATGAGGAAGGACCTATGTCAATCCTTGATAAAAGAATTAAAAAGTTGAAAAAGAAAGACATAAGTCTTGTGAAAGTCCTCTGGAATCATCGTGGTGTTGAAGAAGCCACATGGGAACTAGAGGAAGAGATGAGAAGGAAATACCCTGCTCTTTTCTCTTAATATGTTTTGTTGATTTAGGGGACGAAATCCTTGTAAAGGGTGGATAATTTGTAACATCCCTGACCTGGGTTATGAACTAAACCTAGGTGTTTTGCTTAAATATGTAATTAGATGCTTGTGGTTATCTTGTGTAAGTTAATTAAAGCTTTTGAGGAACATATATTACCATTTCAGTCCTTTTTGTATAATGTTGTAATATTGTTTTGTTAATTTTGGACTATAGTGCAAGTTACCCAATTAGAGGGGTTAACTTGCAAATTGCACATGTTAAGATGTTTCTCTGATGATAAGACATCATAAGAATTCATATGATGTAGTGTTATGGATACCACAAGCTTGGGCACCGTGATATAACTTGTAGAGAAATCTTTATGCTTTAAAACCTAGTTTTGGTGTAAAGTGCAATTTACCCAAAATATAGGGTGCAACATGTAAAATATACTCTCTAGAGTATATTTCATGACTCTTGGCATCAAGTAGAGTGAGGATAATGAGCAGGGCTCCTCATTTAAATGATCAAGTAAGAAAGGTAACTTTGATAATTAAGTAACCAAGTTTTAAGCAAAATGGCCCTTATACATATGCAACATAGTATAATGTTGGTTTCTTTCCCTTTAACCTTGGATAAGGGAGGAGTTTTGCATAAGGATAAAAGAAGGAAAACGTGGCCAAGAAGTGGAGGAGGACTTGGTGGATATTTGAGAAATAAAAAGAAATAATCCTCCTTGCCTTGAAAAAATCCCAAAAATATATAAGCAACCTTTTCCCCCAAAGCAAGGGATCGTTTCCCTTCATTCCTTCCCTTATCTTCTTTCTTTGGCCGACTAAAGAGAGGCTCAGGAGTAGAGGAGAATGACCAGGCTAGTTTGGGTAAGTCTTGATAATCATCTAACTCGAATTCTCGGAGGAAATCCTAATACAAGGTTGGTTTGTTAGCTTTCCTTACACAATTCTTCTTTCTAGCCTTCTTCTCCATCCAAATCTTGAAGAAAGGACCTTGGATGACCTTTGGAGCTTCATCCACCATAAAAGATACGAAGCTTGGAGCTCTGGGATCAGTCCTAGAGGCCAGTTTTATAACTCTAAACCTTAAACTTTGTTAAGTGCGCCTTCTTCTCCTAGAATCGTTGCTTGTTCTTATTCTTTAGACACTTCTAAGTGTTCTTGCAAACAATTCCGTGAAGAACCGCCCCTGTTCTTGAGGTAGAAGATGATGGCGTTAATATCTATGTTATCCTAAAACTTTCTTTAACAAACGGTTTCCCAACTTTTCCAAATGGTTTCCCAAACCGTTTGGGAGCAAATGGTTTCAAACCGTTTGAGTGCAAATAGTTTCATAAGACCTCATGCAAGCAAACAGTTTAAGACCGTTTGGATGTGTTGACCAGATGTTAACCATTTGGAGGTCTGTTGTAAATAATGTGGACTAATCATCCACCAAAAATCATCATCTAATTCTAAGTAAATCACCAATTGAAGGCACATTAATCACCTAAACCCTAATCGGGTTAGTTGCTGATTATAATAATGCAATCATGTTGAAGTTTGGGTTGAGTGACCCAAACGGTTTCAAAACCATTTGGGGATCACCCAAACAGTCTCAAGACCGCTTGGTGATCACCCAAGACCATTTGGAGGTCTAGGGTTAAGTGGGGTTAACCAATTGAGGGTCCAATGATATCAAGTTGTTAAACAATTAAGTGTGGATTTGGTGAAAAAATCTAGGGTTCAACCCTTAAGAGAATGACTTAGTTTTTTATGAGAGAATGGGAAAACGGTCTCAAGACCGTTTCGAGGATGTAAAAATGATCCCAAGACCGTTTGGGGGTCACCCAAGACTGTTTGGAGGTCTAGGGTTGACCATGGTTAAGTGGTTGAAGATTGAAAGGCAACAAGTTGAAGTATAATCGATTAGTGACCTAATGATCAAATCTATGAGCCAAACCTTAATAGGTTGAGTTAGTTTTTGATGTTGACTTGAGAAACCGGTCTCAAGACCTTTTGGAGGTCATCCAAATGATCCCAAAACCGTTTGGGGTCAGGTCATGACCAAATTGAATGATGGTTCAATGGGTTCAATGTCAATTAGACTCATGTTGATACATGTTGAAGGGTGATCGATTCCAAACCCTAAACTAATTGATCCAAGCCCTAATTGGTGATCAATTAAGGGTCAAATAAGTTGAGGGTTGACCTAATTGACTCAATTGATAAGTTGCTAACAAGACCATGAACGTTTGAGAGGTTCAACATTGAAAACCCTAACTCAATTGGAATGGTTGAGATACTTTTTGGTCCATGCGGTTTTGAGATGGTTTGGTCCAAATGGTCTCAAGACCGTTTGGGTCCAAATGGTCTCAAGACCGTTTGGGTCCAAACGGTCTCAATACTGTTTGGTACCAAACGGTCTCAAGACCGTTTGGGACCAAACGATCCCGAATCGTTTGATCTCATGTGGTTTCAAGATCGATCTTGCCCATGTGGTTTCAAAGTCAAAGATGACCAAATGGTCTTCATGACCAAATGGTCTTCATGAACAGACGGTCTTCATGACCGAACGGTCTTCACCTCACCTTGGGCAAACGGTCTTGAGTGTGTACTTGGCCAAATGGTTTCAAAAGTCAACAAACGGTCAACACCACCAAACGGTTTCAAAACCGTTTGGGGGTTGAAAGTGCAAAACCGTTTGAGGTTTAAAAAGGTTAAGAACGTTTGATGCTTTAGAGGTTAAGATGGTTTAGTGGTTGATTAACCTAAACCTTAATGATACCTAAAGTAATTAAGGGATCAAGTGATTAGTGGATTGATGCATGTTATGATCAATGGTGAACATTACAAAAGTACCCTTGATGGGATAGTGTGTTAATACCCCTTGATCAAGTAAACCCTAATGACCATAATGGTGATGATATAATTTATGTTGTCAGAGTTGATTTGAATTAACCTAATTAAGAGTGATGTAAACATCATCTAATAGTAAGAGGAGAGAGACGACTCCTAATATGAATGAGAATCAAGTAATAAGCTTCCAATATGTATGAATACATCAAATTAGGGTATGATCCTACATAGTGAGATCATGGAAACCCTAATTATGATGGTTAATGAATCTTAACCTAATTGGAGGGCATTAATGGAAGTAATTCTCATACATGATGATGGTACGACCTAAATTCACTGTAATGTGAATAGTAAACCCTAATCTAGGGTAATGTGATGTAATGTGAATAGTAAACCCTAATCTAGGGTAATGTGATGTAATGTGAATAGTAAACCCTAATCTAGGGTAATGTGTTGTAGTGTGAATAGTAAACCCTAATCTAGGGTAATGTGATGTAATGTGAATAGTAAACCCTAATCTAGGGTAATGAGATGTAATGTGAATAGTAAACCCTAATCTAGGGTAATGTGATGTAATGTGAATAGTAAACCCTAATCTAGGGTAATGTGATGATATGAACAGTAAACCCTAATTTTGGGTTATGCTTTTAAGCATGAAATCCTATGATTGAATTAGGAAATAACTTGTACTGTGCTTATATAGACAAAATGTGCATGTTATCAATTGTGCTAATCATGTAGGTTTTTATACATAAGAGATCATAGCTAGGTAAGGGTTATGATGTTATATTCATTAAAAGCACTTTATAAGCTTTGAAAGTAATGATATGCTATGTTGCCTAGTAAGAGGTAACATATGAGATTGATAGGCTGTTATAGCCATGAGAAATATCTGCATTGTCACAATCAAGGTCATATTGTTAAAATGACTTAATGACAATATGTTACTTAGTAACAAGTGTTTTGATAATCTAAGGGTTTGAACACCCATGATCCTGAATCATAATAATGAGATGGTTAGTGATTGATATCCTAATGATAACTGGATGAGAAGTGAACTTGATACAATTAGTATTCTTTCTTTATAGCAATTGTTTTAATGTTTTATGTTTGAAAACATGCCTGATGCTAAAAGAATGCCATAATGTACTTAAATAATCAAGTATAATGATATCATGTAGAGTCGTGACCATAGATCCATCATTGTCAGAAGTTAAATTATGGTGAAATAGGTTTTACTAAAGGAACTCCTGGAGAACATACTTTTGAGTATGTGGGGGTTATGGACGTGAATATCCTTACGTCCTAATGTAGGATTTGATGTGAGATGTACCTATAATATCCCAATCCTTCATTTTATGTTTATGCCGGGATGATATATCACTAATATCCCGATGATGTTGTTAATGCCGCATCAATGTGAGATAAACAACAAATCCCTCGATGGAGAAGGGAGTACAAAACGCCACTGTAACTCTAATAGTGAAGTTGCCAGAATACCCTAGAAAGATATTATAGCAGAGACACAAGATGTCCTACATGTTGATCCTCATACTGACTGAGGAAAATGAGATCATAGGAATCTGACTCTTCTAATGACCTATGTATGGTACCGATTGCGATTTCGTAATGGTTAGTTGGAGTATGAGAGGTGTAACTCATCTCCTCAGGGCATAAAAGGTTTGTAAAATGTAATCAGCTGTGTATCATATTTGCTTAGGTTGAACTACGAGAAATAATGAATGATGTTACATTGTTTATAGTGTTCTAGTTAAATAAATAGTATACATGTTCTTCATATTCCTTATTGATACATGTCTTGTCATTCAATTAAGCTATAATTGAAATGATTGCTTAAAAGAATGTTGCTTCATTTAGTTTATAAAATGCTAAACCTTCTATTGAATGTTTAGAATCCTATTATTCAATGTTATTCCTTTATTGCAATAACAAAGCTTCTAACGGAGAGTTATAACTCTTGCTGGGACAATTATTCAAATTGTCTCACCCCATGGGATTCAACTTTTTAGGTAGACGCCGAGGACGAAGGAACCCATCAGTGGGTGAGCAACAACAGCAGCAACAACAACAACATCAGGGACAATAGTGATTCTTAGGTGGAGACACTGTCTGTCAAGTTTTATAGATAGTATGTCCTATGTGTCGTCTCTGTACTCTCAAGTCCTAGGAGTCAGTAGATGTTGAAAAGTAGATCTGAGATTTTTGGCTTAATGCCTCGAGATTTTTGTATCTTACCTTGTACAGCTATCAAGATAATTGATGTTGTAATACTCGAGATGTGACATTATAGAGATGTAATGATGGATCAGCCTGTAAATAACTTATCATGTTTATTTATGAAAGAGTTTTATCATTTATAAATCTCTTCACAAAAAGTTTTAATTTTTAGTGATTTTTAATAATTCCGGTGCTAGTTAATCGCTTCCACATTCGTTGATCTTGCTTTTGAGAAGTCGAGTCGGATCGCCACAAATACCATCCCCACTACCCCAAAAATTGGGCGTGGGTACAAGAAGCCCCAGTTTGTTCCTTAAGAAGTAAAATTGATCTTTAGATAAGGCTTTAGTGAATATGTTTGTAGGCTATTGATTAGAAGCAATATGAGTAAGTATGACCAAGGATGACTTCCTACCTAATGAAGTGATTATCAATCTCAATGTGCTTCATTCTAGCATGGGACATCGGATTCACCGGAAGTTGAAGCACACTTGTGTTGTCACAATGTAGCATAGCTGGAGCAGATGAAGAAACGCTAGGATCTCAAAGAAGGAAAAAATCCATATCAACTCAGCATCAGTGGATGCAAGGGCACGATACTGGCCTTCACAACATGTGCGAGAAGTAGTGCTCTGTCTCTTAGCACTCCAAGATATACATGTGTGTCCTATAAAGACACATGATCATGTGTTAGATCTCCTTATTTATGGGAAGTCAGCCCAATTAGACTAACTAAAGACACACATATGCGAGAAATGGCATGGCATAAATTGTGATATCGAAGAATCCTTTTGACAGGGAGAAAGTGAGACTTGTTGAAGAAGTGAAGAATTTGTAGGATATGTTAACATCATAGGCAATATCATGCCATGTTATTGTGTCTTATTGCAAACAACCCACAAGGCGTCTATAAAGATAAAGATCACTAAGAGGAGGAGTAGGAGGGAGTTTGTGAAAGTTGACCACAATAGGAGTTGAGGCTGGCTTATGACCACTCATATTTTCTTATTCTATGATATCAAGAAGATACTTATCCTGACTTAATGTTGCTCCAAAAACATGAGAAGAGACTTGAATACCCAAGAAATATCCCAACACTCAAAGTGTGTATATTGAAAGTAGTACTTAAATTGGACAGAAACTGGCTCAAAAGAGAAGGATTATTCCCCATGAGAATATTATCATCAACATAAAGTAAAAGATAAATGAGGTTAGTATGATGTTGAAAGAAAAATAGGGATGGGTTCATTGTGTTTCTTGAACAGTTGTATGCAAAAAGAAAGTAGTCTTAGAGCTTGTTTGTGTCCATATAAAGTCTTGTTCAGTCAGCAAACATGGTTAAGGAAGAGCTTATGCATGAAACCAGATGAATGATCTATGTAGATAGGTTTTTTTAGATCACAATAAGAAATGCATTGCAAATGACAATCTAAACCATCTTCCATCTATAAGAAATGGCTAAAGTTAAAATGATAGAGATTGTAGCAGCCTTCACAACTGGACTATATGTATCAAAATAATCAATTTCAGATTTTTGGCTGAAATACCAACTGAGCTGTAAGCCTTTCAAGAGAGTCATCGACTTTCAACTTGGGTTCGGACACCCATTTAGAACCCACAATACTAACATATTCTGGATGAGGGACTAGAGTCCAAGTATTATTTCAATGTGAAACAACTAGTTCATCAGTCATTTTTGTAAACCAACCGGAATCATGTGAGGCATGCTTGACTGATTTTACTAGAAAACATAAGGACTGGGAAGCAAGAGCATATTTGGGATTTCACTTAGCAATGCCTGATTTTCCTCTAGTAGTCATAGTGGATTTGTTTGTTGGTGCAGGAGAATAGGTGTGCAAAGAAGTTATCCAAGGTGTACCCTCTATTAGACTGAGTATATATGGACTAATAGGTGTAGTAGTCAGGATAGGGAATCCATATTTATAGATTAGTCACCAGAACTATTGTTGTAGGGAGAGTCTGCACATATCAGATCATCAAAGGGATGAATCTCTTGAGTAGTACTATTATCAATTGAGTGTAAAGTAGAGCGCACATGTGTATTAACATCAGAAATGTTAATGATATTTACATCAAACTGAGTAGCTTGTTCTTGTGTTAGAGATCATGTGGGATTATCAAACAACATAGTGACATAATTAGTTAAATTTGAAACACTAAAAAATGCAGATAGCACAAAAAGTTCATCAAGAGGCACTTGTGAGCCAACTTGTTTGTTGTAGGGAGACACTAATACATTGAAGACGATGTGTCTTGAGAAGTAGGTTCATCCTGAGGAGACATGTAAACATCTATAGCCTTTATAGGCATCATTGTAACCAAGAAACACACAACGTAAAGTAGGGTCTAAGACACAAAAAATATAAGCAACCAAAGCATCATAATGAGTTATAGTCTAGTTTCTTTCCAAATGGTTTGTATATAGTTGATATGAAATTAAGAACTCTAGAGGGAACTTGATCAATTATGTATGTTGTAGATGCAAACGCTTCAACCTAAAAGTTAGTAAGAACTCTAGCATCAAATATCATTCCAAGACCAACTTCAATAATTTGTCTCTATTTTCTCTCAACCATACCTACTTGTTCATGCGTGTGAGTATAGGAAAACTTATGAACTATCCCTTCTGATAGAAGAAATTTTTCCATTTCAGAACTTATAAACTCACCACCTCCATCTATCATTAAAACTTTTATCTTAACATAAAATTGATTGAATATCATAGTAGAAAGAAAACAAAGTATTCAAAAAGATGAAATTTCTTTTTCAAAGGATAAAATCAACAATATCTTATATATTCGACCACAAACAAACCATAATAGGAAAATTCTTATTTAGAAGTTACATGAGCTTTGTCCCACAAATCACAGTATATTTATTCAAAAGGAATAGTGCACTTGTCATTCTCATTCAAAAAAGGAAGTCTATGGCTCTTGCTAAGAGCAAAACTATTATAGAAATCATGTTCTTTATTGGAGGAGGAAATTAAATTGCTATTTTCATGAACTTTTGGATGTACTGATTAGAGTGTCCAAGTCTTCTATGCCAAATGGATGAGGTAGGTAACTATTGTCCAAGAACAACTAGAGCTTTATGAATTGTCGAGTGGAGAATGTACATTCCTTTCTTAGGAGCCCTTTGGCCACAGTTTTGTGGCTCTATAAATGATTGGTTAGAATGGTATCCTTGAAAAGGATAAAGTAACAAGGAAAGTCATATGTCAATTGAGAAACAAACAACAAATTGTGTTTCATGTCACAGACAATTAGAACTTTCTCCAAAGGTATAGAGGAGTTGTGTATTATGTATGTAATACTTGTGTGTGTATTTATAAGAAAAGAACCATCCACCATCACAATAAAGTCAAATATTTTCAGAATACCTAGACTGTGAGCAATGTGATTGGTGGCACCAGAATCCACATGTCACTCATTCGGATTGATGTTGCCCTGATCATTTATATGAGTCACAGTAAGAGCCTTATTCTGATTCGTAACAACATTATCAATATGAGCATTAGGTACTTCAATTAACTAATAGTTTTTGTCAAATCTATACCAAAAACAAAAGCTTCATGACCTCTCTTTCCACATATCTAACAGAGGACAAGACCTCATCCTTGAATGTTCATCCCAGAAGGCCTCAAACTTCAGATTGAAAGCACTTCCAAAAGAAAAAATCCTTGTTTAGGTCTTGATCCCATAACACCAAAACCTTTTGGAAATTGGGAATTGAATTGCTGAAATTGAGGATTGTCCAGTTGAAACTGAACTCTACTTCTATAACTTTGTCTTCCTCTGTTTCTGTTGAATTTTTTATAATTTTTTTGTAGCTAGTTCTCTGACCAACAAAAGCAAGACTAGGAGAGGAGAAGGTCTCTTCTGTAGATTTTCACATGTCATGATCCTTGAGCAGAGAGACACACTCAACATAAGAAGGATTGAAGGACACATCATTCACACCATGAAATGTTTGAGTAGGGACATCAAAATGGAGTGGAGTTGATCACAAATGAGTTTGAATTCCCTAAGATAATCAAATACAAATTTTCTTCCTTTGTTAATATAGAGGAGTTTCGTCATTAACTCAAACCCTCACAATTGTGTCAATTCAAAAAGATTTTTAGACTAAGTTGTAGAAAAACCAACAACAACTCCTAAAAGTTCTTCAGACAAGGATCCCATAATCCACCCCTTGACTAGTCTATTAGTCTTCATCCATAGAGCATAGTCAGGATTAGGAGTCATGTTACGTTCATCCTCAACAAAAACTTTTCTTGTGCCTTCTTGGTTCCACCCATGAAGCCTTCCAGTGCATTGCTCTCTATCATTGCACGTACCCAAACCTTCCAGTTCGATAATGGGTCTTCTTGAGCTTCCGAGAGATGAGATTATATACGTTTACTGTGGTTGGGAATGTATACTTCCTCATGTCTTTAAATTCGACTGGGTTTGTTACGACCCCATCTGAGCTTAATTGGTAAACTAGGGTTTACCTAGACAATTGCAAAGATTAATTGGAATAATCATTATTGAAATCTAATTAATGACGATAACACAATTAGGATGTTTTAACTATGATAAGAAGTCTAAATATTCTTTTGTCTTGAGAATTAGGGTTTGAGAAACATAAACCCTAATCGGCCCAAAATAGGGTTTTAATGATGCATGAATACAGAATTTGATAAGTAGAATGTCTCACTAAATGATTTTTAATATTTTATGTGTAACTCTGATTTACTTCAAATTTGGATATGATTTGGATATATAAAATTTGAACAACATTGGAAAATATCAGAATTTTTGAAGAATGCTCTGACCTGTTTATGGGCCGAGTTTCAAACTCGACCGATCACATTTCCAGAATTTTACAGCAGTGTGGTAATTGAATTTTATCTTTTTATTGGTATATCCAATTGATCTCAATTTTAACTGTGCATGACAAACACAGTTTTAGACACTCTGTTAAATTGGCATAATTTTTGGATGACTTTTGAATCCCTACAGTAAGGGTGTCGGTCGAGTTTGTGCAGGACAAACTCGGCCGAATATTTTGCAGACTGCAATATAGCAGTGCATTGTTCTATTTTTAATTATTTATTGGTAACTCCAAATGATCTCAAATTTTAATTGAAGCGTTATAGAACAATTATAAACAAAGTGATAAATTCCCATAATTTTTAGAGAATGTTTGATCTCTGAAATAAACGAATTACAGTAACTTTTGTATAACTGAATATTCAGCCAATATAATTAAAGTTAAGTGTTGGGTCAATATGCAATTGACCCAAGCAGCTCAATTGACTTATATGAGCAACCACACACACACACAGCTCTCATTCTTCGTCATTCACTCCAGAGAAACGAAAATCTAGAGAGAGAGGGAGAGTTAGGGCTTGAGTGAAGAAAGTGGGGGAATTGCTGAATTAGGGTTTTGCGGTCCCAAGAGTGGTGAAATCAAGTAAGTTTGGATCCTTTGCATAGACTTTTATGGTGAATCTTCTCTCTCATGTAAAGATTCTGTCCATGCTCTGATTTGATCCAAGATGATGTCGAAATTCCCTCTTTTCTCACCCTTTCTTCATAATCCCTCTTTTTCAAGGTTCCCGAGTTGAATGGAAAAAGAATTGGGAGATTTGCTAGGGATTTGATAGGAATTCGAGATTCCCTGAGTTGAGCTGCAGTTGTGAGGTGTTTTCACACCTTAGGGTGAGTGGGTTCTTCCTTCAAACATTGTAATGCACGAATTTGATTATAGCATCCAAATCCCTAAATACTTAGCATGCGATTCTAAATCCTAAAATGTCCGTTTGATTTAAGATTGTTGCAAATTGATATGATATGGACTCCTTCTCTATTTGAATGATTCCTAAATGGTAGATTCATATCAGAAAGGTATACAACACTTCCTAGTGAGAATGCTTTTCAGATTTATATCAAATGATGTAATTAGGGTTTAACCTAATTGAGACATCACTAGTGTTTCAACCTTATTGAAAAGGACTAGTAATCCTATAAGTGGTTAGGATGTACCTCATGGATTATCTTAATTGAATTTTATTCTTGGTACATGATATCTCAGTAAATGGTATGGAAAATCTAAACTTAGTTAAGTTTCCATGGTTCCATATCTATATTGATTGTATATGATTTGTTGAAACAATCTTTATTTAGTGAATGCTTATATCTTATGAGATCATGATAAGAGCCATGTGACAAGTGAATGAGGCAAATGAAACCATAAGAGTAGGGTGTTGGCATGTGATGAATGAATAAGGCGAATGAAACCCTAAGGATAGGGTGTTCAATGAATCATGTTATGGTGACATGAAAGGTCTCAATATGAGATGTGGTGATACTTAACTGTTGAATTGGATGTTTCTAGTGCATTTAACTTTATATGCTTGTTCTCTCTGAGTTGATATCTACATACTGCAGGGCTTCTTATTTTCAATACATATCTCGTAAATTGCAGGTAATGAGATATGACATGCCCTAGAAAGGGATGTTACTGAGACATGGTATATGTTGAATACATGAGCTATGATATTTATATGTTAACTAATTAATAGACTTAGGTGCCCTAACACCGTAGAACCCCTAAGAGAGGTCTGCAACTTAGGGGTGAAACTCGTGTTGCAACATCATCCGTGCTAGTGTCACGGACAAATGAGGAAAGAGAGGCAGTGTCCAACAACAATCGTGCTTGTGTCACGATGGCATTGGGAAAAAGAAAACTTGGTTATCTAACACCATTCGTGCTTGTGTCACGAAGGTAACCCTGTGAGACTCTCTGCCGGTGTACTCAGGTTAAAGGAGAAGTCTGGAGCACACGTGGTTGTGCAGCACACGTGGTTGTGCAGCACACGTGGTTGTGCGTTGAGGCCGTGGAGCCTGGGTCCTGTGCAGACCAGGACGAGTAGTCAGACTTAGCACTTCCCGGGTGTGTCGCTAAGTCTTGTACGGTGGGACCGTAGCATGGACTTGTTGCGGATCTTTATATGCAGAGTACACTGCATATATTTAGGGCATAATAATAATCTAAAATATGATCATATAGGTTCACAGAGTTCCTTAAAATGAAAGAGTTAGGGAAGACTAGAGCATAGTCTCCTAGTAGTTATTCTTTGGATGCAATATTTACATTCTTTGTTATTTCAATTATATTGTTTTAGAACTGCTCAGTGTAGTATTTATTGTTGTTAAATTTCATATCATTTACTTAAATTATATCTGTAATCACATTAGTGCATTAGTCTGTTTCCATGAAGTACTCATTCACTGAGCGAGTAGGCTCACCCCTCTACTCAAACATTTTTAGGGGTAACCGCATGGACTTAGAGATGGTCAGAGCTTCAGTGTAGATCTGCCACAGGAGTCAAGTACGAGATTAGTTGTGTCAGTCGGTCCTTGTCACTCTAGGTCCTCAGTAAGAGATAAGAGAGAGAGTTGTAATTACGATGTGTAATTTTGTTCCTCTTTGATTTATATGCTAATTAGCAAGTTTTATGTGCACAAGGTGTGAGAGACATCATGAATGTTTATACATGTATCTTTTCTATTGAAGTATGATTAGTAAAAGAAATGTTCAGATTCCTTTGTTAAGATGTTATGTGATTCAATGCGGGAAAGCAAGAGTTTTAAAGAAAAGGAAAAAGTTAAGGGTGTTCTTTGTGTTTCATATAAATCCTATCTTATGCCCTAATCTCATGATTTGAGGAAATTGTGAGATCGGGGTGTAACAGCTTGGTATCAGAGCTTAGGGTGAGTTGTCAAGGACCATTAAGTTAGTAAGTTAGAGTCCTATGTGTGGCAGATAGGAGATGTTTGATGTTAGCTTTGGGGATTTGAGTATTTGGATATCCTGGCCCGATATCTGAGTACTTGGATCAACCAGTACAAGCTACTCTATCTATTCTCTCACGTATACCCTGGCCAGGTATACAGTGGAAGAATGGGCTAGAGATGAACCCTAGAAATGTTAGGGTAGAAAATGAGAAAACAAACAAGAATTAAGGGCATAAATGTAAAAGGAGATAGAACTTACATTTCATAACGTTGTTTTTGTTGGAAATGTATAGAAATGCTCTTATATGTTTGAATTGAAGTATTCAATACCTTGAAATATGGGTCTTTAATATCTGTTGTACACTATGCAATTGTAGCATTTATTGATTTTATTCTTTGTAACAAGTAGACTAGAATTGACCTTTGAATGGGCTTTTGTTTCTATAGTTTTGCCCGCTGATTCGAGTGAAATTGACATCAGCAGGTCTGTTTAGGTTTTCAGTCTATACGCGATTCGGCCGAGTTGTATGTGATTCGGCCGAGTTTCCTTAATAGGAAATCGAACAGTAAACTGATCGGCCGAGTTGTATGTAATTCGGCCGAGTTTCCTTTTTCAGGAAATCAAACGGCAAGTTGATCGGCCGAGTTTCAAGCGGATCGGCCGAGTTTCTGAGCTGTGAGTGGCAGTTCAGGAAGAATGTAATCCTTTGTAGTTCTTGGCTTCAGGATTTCAGGTTTGGCCTAGTCCGGTTGGCAGGATGCGTTATTAGGATCTAATGAATCCTATCAATAGCATAATAAGAATAAGAATTGGAATAATTAGACCCACATCAGAGTAAGAATGTACATACAGTAAGATGTTGAAACATATGGATAAGATCAGAACAACTAAGAATTAGTTGAAACTGATATATGAGGTTCAATTTTGGGGCCTCATATGAGAAACCTTTAATTGGGAATAAAGGAACATGATATAAGGTTCATAATCAGTTTATTGATTAATATTATATGAGCTATACATATGAAATATAGAAAAGATATGTGAAATGTATGTATGGTTCTAGATAGCAAGAATCAATCATGATGAATGAATCATATAATAGAGTACAATGCTTTTATGAACTCTAAAGAAAAGGCTAAGTAGAAGAATAGAGTTGAGCTTTCAATAGGTCCATAAAAGTAAAGAGGATCGTATGAACATGTAATTCATAAGACTAGAACAACAAACTAGTTCCTAAGCAAAGAACATAGGTGTAGTTTAACGAATGAATAAGTCATACAAAGGTTGACTGTATTCAGAAGAGAAAAACTTGATTGAAAGAGAAACTATGTTTGACCCATGCATGATCCACTTGATTTAAAAATGAAGAATATGTAATGTATTCAACATGAGGAAAAACTAATAGAAGGACTATTAATTCAGAACGTTAACTTCACAATAGTATAAAGATTAAGGAGGAAATATGTGCAACATGGTATACATGACCATACATATGAATAAGCAACATGGTCATAAGAGAAAAATTTAGAATTAAAGATGATGGGTTAAAGAGTAGTATAGGGAAAGAGGATTATGAAATGTAAGAAAGGGTTTGAAATATGATGGAGAAGTTATAAAATAAAGAGGTCGTGAGATTCAAGCAAGTGCTAATTAATCAAATATCTCTGTTGATAACTAAGTAAATCTACATACGAGAATGTATTAAGGGAATGTTTGAATATAAGTATTCCAAGTCTTAAAATCATTTTCTCTTTCATATATTCCTTAACAATAGCAAGGTGGGAATGAAAGGATAAGAAAATGAATTATATATGATGCATAACTACCTTGGTGGGGTCATCTAGTGAATGTAATAGTGACATACAATATGATGAAAAGTGATAAGAAATAAAATTCTTGTGTGATAGCAAGGATGATGAATAATCTATTCCTATCTTAAATCCTTCAATGTTAATAATGTTTATCGTATATAATCATATGAAAAGGATAGGTAGCAAAAAGTAAAGAAGTAATGAATGAGCAGAGAGATATGGGAAAACACTAGCTTTGTGTAGTATGTGAATTTGTTTTTACATGTATGAGTTTTTGAAGGCATATTAAGGTATGAAAGTTGGTTCTACATATGAGTTCAGTGTATTTGTGCAAGCTATGTGTTAATTAAAGGTGTATGATAGTTGTAGTAATTCATACCAGATATGAATCCTAGTATTGTGTATTTGTAATATGGTGATACAGTTTGGATGATGACGGAAGACATGGAGTGATATCCTGAATAAGGTAGTTATACCTATTCACTCATATTAATAGAAAGGGATGATAATCAGATTGTCTGGACAAGTAACCCTAATGAGGTGTAGCTTGTTATACCTAGCTCTAGTATAACTGAGTGATGATAATTGAGTATGATTAATGCTTGAATGACTGATACAATCGTGGATTACCTTATTACTGTTGTTGAAACCCTAAAATGATATAATGTGATGGTTACACTTTGTATTGTGTGTGGGCCCATAATCCACAGATCCCAGGATCGAAACAGGATAGTATGGAATGAGGTGGTAATGATTCACCTCATACATCCATGACCCAATGGGGATGCCAAGAGTAGTATTGTGCAATTGATTGTTGAATCTAGTCCTTTAATTTAAGACTGTTTTTCTATTTGAATAGCACTTGATTAAAGTTTAAAATAGCATGGTGAACTCGCTTTTGTCACTTAAAGGTGATATAGAACAATAGATCTCTCTGAGCAGCATAAGTTGAGATAGTTGTATCAGAGTATCAGAGTTGTGCAGTGAAAGCGTGGTGGTTTATCTTTGCATTCTATGTTGGACTGTGGCATAAATAATTTGCTTGATATCATTGAGAACTATTTGAAATATGTTGTGATTTAGTAAAGAATTAAAAGATCTAATGTTGAAAACTACATTCAGGTATGAAATACAAGAATATAATGACATGGAAGGTTTTAGAAGCTTAGAATAACCTTGAATGTATCTTTCTTGTAGGTTCATGTTTCAAGGACGAAACATTCTAAGGGGGGAGAGTTGTTACGACCCCATCTGAGCTTAATTGGTAAACTAGGGTTTACCTAGACAATTGCAAAGATTAATTGGAATAATCATTATTGAAATCTAATTAATGACGATAACACAATTAGGATGTTTTAACTATGATAAGAAGTCTAAATATTCTTTTGTCTTGAGAATTAGGGTTTGAGAAACATAAACCCTAATCGGCCCAAAATAGGGTTTTAATGATGCATGAATACAGAATTTGATAAGTAGAATGTCTCACTAAATGATTTTTAGTATTTTATGTGTAACTCTGATTTACTTCAAATTTGGATATGATTTGGATATATAAAATTTGAACAACATTGGAAAATATCAGAATTTTTGAAGAATGCTCTGACCTGTTTATTGGCCGAGTTTCAAACTCGACCGATCACATTCCCAGAATTTTACAGTAGTGTGGTAATTGAATTTTATCTTTTTATTGGTATATCCAATTGATCTCAAATTTTAACTGTGACTGAAAAACACAGTTTTAGACACTCTGTTAAATTGGAATAATTTTTGGATGACTTTTGAATCCCTACAGTAAGGGTGTCGGTCGAGTTTGTGCAGGACAAACTCGGCCGAATATTTTGCAGACTGCAATATAGCAGTGCATTGTTCTATTTTTAATTTTTATTGGTACCTCCAAATGATCTAAAATTTTAACTGAAGATTTATAGAACAATTATAAACAACGTGATAAATTTCCATAATTGTTAGAGAATGTTTGATCTCTGAAATAAATGAATTACAGTAACTTTTGTATAACTGAATATTCAGCCAATATAATTAAAGTTAAGTGTTGGGTCAATATGCAATTGACCCAAGCAGCTCAATTGACTTATATGAGAAACCACACACACACACAGCTCTCATTCTTCGTCATTCACTCCAGAGAAACGAAAATCTAGAGAGAGAGGGAGAGTTAGGGCTTGAGTGAAGAAAGTGGGGGAATTGCTGAATTAGGGTTTTGCGGTCCCAAGAGTGGTGAAATCAAGTAGGTTTGGATCCTTTGCATAGACTTTTATGGTGAATCTTCTCTCTCATGTCAAGATTCCGTCCATGCTCTGATTTGATCCAAGATGATGTCGAAATTCCCTCTTTTCTCACCCTTTCTTCATAATCTCTCTTTTTCAAGGTTCCCGAGTTGAATGGAAGAAGAATTGGGAGATTTGCTAGGGATTTGATAGGAATTCGAGATTCCCTGAGTTGAGCTGCAGTTGTGAGGTGTTTTCACACCTTAGGTTGAGTGGGTTCTTCCTTCAAACATTGTAATGCACGAATTTGATTATAGCATCCAAATCCCTAAATACTTAGCATGCGATTCTAAATCCTGAAATGTCTGTTTGATTTAAGATTGTTGCAAATTTATATGATATGGATTCCTTCTCTGTTTGAATGATTCCTAAATGGTAGATTCATATCAGAAACGTATACAACACTTCCTAGTGAGAATGCTTTTCAGATTTATATCAAATGATGTAATTAGGGTTTAACCTAATTGAGACATCACTAGTGTTTCAACCTTATTGAAAAGGACTAGTAATCCTATAAGTGGTTAGGATGTACCTCATGGATTATCTTAATTGAATTTTATTCTTGGTACATGATATCTCAGTAAATGGTATGGAAAATCTAAACTTAGTTAAGTTTCCATGGTTCCATATCTATATTGATTGTATATGATTTGTTGAAACAATCTTTATTTAGTGAATGCTTATATCTTATGAGATCATGATAAGAGCCATGTAACAAGTGAATGAGGCAAATGAAACCCTAAGAGTAGGGTGTTGGCATGTGATGAATGAATAAGGCAAATGAAACCCTAAGGATAGGGTGTTCAATGAATCATGTTATGGTGACATGAAAGGTCTCAATATGAGATGTGGTGATACTTAACTGTTGAATTGTATGTTTCTAGTGCATTTAACTTTATATGCTTGTTCTCTCTGAGTTGATATCTACATACTGCAGGGCTTCTTATTTTCAATACATATCTCGTAAATTGCAGGTAATGAGATATGACATGCCCTAGAAAGGGATGTTACTGAGACATGGTATATGTTGAATACATGAGCTATGATATTTATATGTTAACTAATTAATAGACTTAGGTGCCCTAACACCGTAGAACCCCTAAGAGAGGTCTGCAACTTAGGGGTGAAACTCGTGTTGCAACATCATCCGTGCTTGTGTCACGGACAAACGAGGAAAGAGAGGTAGTGTCCAACAACAATCGTGCTTGTGTCACGATGGCATTGGGAAAAAGAAAACTTGGTTATCTAACACCATTCGTGCTTGTGTCACGAAGGTAACCATGTGAGACTCTCCGCCGGTGTACTCAGGTTAAAGGAGAAGTCTGGAGCACACGTGGTTGTGCAGCACACGTGGTTGTGCGTTGAGGCCGTGGAGCCTGGGTCCTGTGCAGACCAGGACGAGTAGTCAGACTTAGCACTTCTCGGGTGTGTCGCTAAGTCTTGTACGGTGGGACCGTAGCATGGACTTGTTGCGGATCTTTATATGCAGAGTACACTGCATATATTTAGGGCATAATAATAATCTAAAATATGATCATATAGGTTCACAGAGTTCCTTAAAATGAAAGAGTTAGGGAAGACTAGAGCATAGTCTCCTAGTAGTTATTCTTTGGATGCAATATTTACATTCTTTGTTATTTCAATTATATTGTTTTAGAACTGCTCAGTGTAGTATTTATTGTTGTTAAATTTCATATCATTTACTTAAATTATATCTGTAATCACATTAGTGCATTAGTCTGTTTCCATGAAGTACTCATTCACTGAGCGAGTAGGCTCACCCCTCTACTCAAACATTTTTAGGGGTAACCGCATGGACTTGGAGATGGTCAGAGCTTCAGTGTAGATCTGCCACAGGAGTCAAGTACGAGATTAGTTGTGTCAGTCGGTCCTTGTCACTCTAGGTCCTCAGTAAGAGATAAGAGAGAGAGTTGTAATTACGATGTGTAATTTTGTTCCTCTTTGATTTATATGCTAATTAGCAAGTTTTATGTGCACAAGGTGTGAGAGACATCATGAATGTTTATACATGTATCTTTTCTATTGAAGTATGATTAGTAAAAGAAATGTTCAGATTCCTTTGTTAAGATGTTATGTGATTCAATGCGGGAAAGCAAGAGTTTTAAAGAAAAGGAAAAAGTTAAGGGTGTTCTTTGTGTTTCATATAAATCCTATCTTATGCCCTAATCTCATGATTTGAGGAAATTGTGAGTTCGGGGTGTAACAGGGTTGTTCTACTATGGATGATGTGAAAGCCTTTGCTTGAATCGAAGCTGTGATACTAATTCACAATGTAGATTGGAGATGTAGAAGAAACCCTAAAAATCGGAAGATGAGGAGAGGGTGATGGAATGGTCGAGAAACGGAAGGGAAATTGAGAGAGCGGTAAGCGCGGAATTGAAAAATAGAATTAGTCGTCTGCTTTCCTCATTCATGAATGTTCAACTACACAACACATATATACATCGCCTTTGAATGGATCTGATTAGGCGTGACAACTCCATTTATACCTTATACACAGAGACTCGGGAAATTTATATTAAAACTGAAGCCAGCCGTGCTTATTATTTATCCAATATGTTCACACAAGAATAATTGAATTACCTCTTGCATTCTCACTCTCATAAGTCTTCCGTAACCAGTTTGATTGCCCAAGGTACCAGGTGGAATGGAATCCTCATTTTATATCACCTTATGCAAAAAAAAAAATAGAATCCCCATTTTGTATATAAAGGAGTCCGAATTTCCTGTTACGAGTTCCCTATTTCAGAGTTGTGGTATTTAGCCTCTGCTGTAGGGACACCCAATTAGTTTTTTTTACAAGTGCGTGTAGATTTGAGGAGTGAATCTGAACCCGTATAAGGACGTGCAGAAATAAATGGCTTGAGCTTGTAATAACGACAAAAAGATAGCGAAGATTATCGAAACTACTTGTTTGCAGGTGATACGTGAGGCAATGGTTTACCGTGATGTATTAGTAATGCTTATTCTAAACGCTCTCGTATATCATAGTTGCCTTGGCCCTTGCTGGCGTAGGTATGCATGCTGTATTGTCGGGCCGGGTATCAATTATCTCTAGGTCGATCCCTCGCATCCACCAAGTGCTGACGCAGCATGAGATCCGGAATCTCATTGAAGGACACCCCTTCCCATAATTTATTCCTCGTGGAGTTGCAGGTGATGGAAGTTGTATTGAAATATCTAAACAGAATCGTTCAGTATATACTGCGTCTACGAGATGCCCCGGGGGAGTGCTGCCCCTTACAAGCGTCATCAAGAGCCAACGTGGACATTCATGGACAATTCCTTTCAATCCGACGTAGACTGCCAACGTGGGTCCACGTGGCAGGTGACTTGGCCAAGAGGCAAGAGAAGTAGCTGTCTGGCAATGGCAACCCCTTCCCGACTCACACGATCAGGGATATTAAGCTAAAAAATGCAGTCCGGCGCGGCGAGCATGGCATACTGTTTGCTGATCGATTTGGACCCTTTTGCTTCGATTGGACAGATTATGTTGGTCAACACTGAAGTGGCAGTTTACCCACGACGGGAAGTAGCCGGGTTGAGCGGTCGCCGCGTCGTTCTTTAGAGGGCACTCAGGGCAGGTGAAAGGGTGCTACAGCTGGGGTAGGTATTCATTGGGGTAAATACGGAATGGAGATGCCGAAAACCTGTTGACAAGTAATATATTATATATTGATGGCTCTTCGTAGACTCAAAAAGGTTGGGTGAGTTCGTAGTTTCGCACCAGATTTTCGTAGACTATAACTTGATCAGGAAGGAATCTTTGCAATAAGGTAGGAGATAAGAAGAGGGGATACAATGGATATGGCATCTAGTGGTTCCCATGAAAATTAGTTCATTTGCATGGAAGCTTCAAAACAAACTAATCTCAATGTATGATAAAGTGAGATCATGCAACCTTCATATTGCTTCTAAATGTGAATGATGTAGAGTACGAGAATCTGAAATGAGAGAACATCTCTTTTTTAAGAAGTGCGACAGATAGATCAATATGGAGAAAAGTTGTGATTATCTTAGGAACATTAGTGTTCACCACTTGTACAAGAATTGAACATGCCCTTAGGCCCTATTTGACATTGGCATGGCTCAAATCTAGTTTAGAATTGGTTCTGGTATTCTTCCTTTAGTGATCTTTTGGTGCCTCTAGGTGAGTAGATGTGTGACTAGGTTTGATAATTATGGGATGAACCAAAATAATATTCTTAGCATGGAGAAATACATCTTAACATTCCTAGCATAAGACATTATGTTAACCGATATACACTACGAAAAAAGGTTGATTTAGCTACACTTATTTTAGATGCATATATTTTATGTGTAGTTTAAAACCAATTTCCTTACATATTATAAAAATATAACAAAAGAAAATATAGTCAATACTATTGACTACAAAATTGACTACATATTACACTTTCCAATACTTTTTTCCATCCCGACTCCTCTCCCTCCAAAACAGCCAACACGCCCCAAAAATAACCAATACACCCCAAAATTCAAGTTTAGCATGCAGTACTCCCTCCTTGGCTCCTCTCCTAGTGACTCTTTGTTGCACATGTATTCCGTCTCCCTACTCTGAAAGTCCCCTCCAACCCACAACGCTCCCTCACGATCACTCTCTTCTCCTCCCCCAACAACCGCCGATCTAATTTCTCTCTCTCTCCCACTCACCCTGTTCTCCTCCTCACATCCCATTCTCCTCCCTATCATCCCAGTCTCTTCCCCTCTTCCATACCAAGCTTCACAAACTAGCAGAGAAGTGATCCTAGAATGACAAAGCCCTATAAAGAAAATGAAGAGATGAGAAGTTCATGGCTGCAGCTGTAGGGACCCTGACCTTCGTTTTGGGTTTACCCTATTTGCTTTGTGTAAACCTTGTGTTTAGATGCTTGCTA
This sequence comes from Alisma plantago-aquatica, assembly GCA_963693085.1. Classification (NCBI taxonomy): domain Eukaryota; kingdom Viridiplantae; phylum Streptophyta; class Magnoliopsida; order Alismatales; family Alismataceae; genus Alisma; species Alisma plantago-aquatica. The sequence goes on from OY856412.1 coordinate 52,927,770, forward strand.
ATCACCTGAGGTTGTGATTAGGGTTCGTTTGTGTTTTGTTGAAGTTGGAGGTACAACTTGCAAATTTTCCAAGTTTTAGGGTTGATGTGCAAGTTTGTCACCTTGAAAGCTGTTTTCTCTCTCCTTGCATCCTCTAGGGTTGAGAGGATGAGTTGGGCTTGTTGCTTGAGTAGTTTCGGGCCTTGAAGAGCTTTGATGGGCCTTGCTTTCCCTTGATATGGGTTTGTATCATGCATAGGAGAGTTTGAAGCTCTATGTTGCCCAGAGGGCTGTGTCGCCCAGGAGTGTGTCGACCAGTGGGGTGTGTCGCCCATGTGACCACCTTGACCTTGTCTTGGTTGTGTCACCATACCTTGGTAAAGTGGTTGATCCTTTGTTAGTTGGTGGCGTAACATGTGCATGAGGTTTTTCTAGGTGGCATGGCTTTGGACAAGTGTCCCTAGGTTGGACGACACCTTGCCTTAGTTTCCTCTTCACCCTCTTCTATATATGTCTCTCCTTTCACTTGCATGGGATCCCTTTTAGCTCCTTAGTTACCTTCCCTTTTCCTTGGTGGACGATACCCCTCTTTGGTGGAGTTTGGTGGCCGATCTCTTTGGTGGAGTCACCTTCTTCTTCTTCCTCTAGGTGGTGTCTGAACCCTAGAAGAGTCTTGCTTCCTTGGTAAGCATCTCCTCTCTCTCCTTAGCACCTTCTTCTCCTTGTTTCTTGTTCTTCGGCCATGGTGGTTATGAGCTTTGCTTCTCTTCTTGTGGTGGTCGAAGGTGGGGTGCTTTGGAGCTAAGAGCTTAAAGCTTGGTGCTTAGAGCTTTGGAGCTTGAAGAGCTTGCTTGAGACGGGTTACATAACTCCTAACCCTAGCTATACTACTTCCCTTTTATGTTGCATGTCTATTTTTCATCTTGATCGGCCATGCATCTTGTGAGATATGGTTCTTTCTCTAGTACATACCTTTAATCTTGTGGAGATAGTAGTTATCTTTTTGTTGATATGATGTTAATAGTTATGTGACCTTGGACCTTATTGGCCGAACCTATGAATTAGGGTTTCCTTTGGGGCAATACCCCTTTATCTCTTTGGTTTTGAGAAGTGAGTTCGAGCTCTAGTGGTGTAGGAAAAACCCCTCTCACTTGGTTGTTGAGAGGAGAGTCTATACTCTAGTTTCTTGGATAACACCCTTCTCTCACAATGGATTTGAGAGGTGAGCCTTTGGTTGTTGATGATTTAGTTGAGGATGGAATGTTGCCCGATATGTGACGGAGGTTCTGCAAAACCCCTCTAACTTGGTTGTTGAGAGCTGAGCCAACTCTCTTGATCTTTTAGAGTTTGATGATGTTGGTCATGAGGTTGAAGATGACCAACCTAATGTGGTTCTTGTACCCTTGCACGATACCCTTTTTTTGCACGATACCTCTCATCTAGGGTTTGTCTTGGACGATATGCTTAGTTGGGTTGTGTTAACCTTGTTTCCCGATATGGTGCTTGGGTGATGAACCCTAGATAGATGCCCTAGTGTTGACCAATATGTTGTGCCTACCTTAGTTGGACGATAGGCCCCTGGACACCATGGTAGGTGACCGACATGTGATGCCGACATGCTGCCCGATATCATCCACCCTAGAGTGTTGGAAGTGTATAGGTGTGCCTAGCTTGGGGCAACACCAGGGTCAAGTTCCTGGCCGATACCCCATATGGAGGTGTGTTACCCTTAGACCGATCTGCCTTGCCCATCACATGTCTCCGTTTGATCGGTTACTCATCATGAATAGGTGCTTGATAGCTTGGATAGCTCTAGAGTTAAGAGCTAGGCCGATACATGTGTTGAGCATGGATGGTACTTTGGACGATACAAGTTGAAGGGCTGAGTCTTGACCGATATGTGGACCCAAACCCTAGCTGGATGATGTCTTGGGCAACATGGTGGAGGGCAGTAGAATCCCTTGGGCGTCATGAAGAGCTTGTTGGGCATTAGGGTTTGCTCTTGGCCAACATGCCCTTGAGTGCCATGGCCTTGGCCGATATGGCCATAGACGATATGGTGATGAGGATGGCCGATAGGAAACCCTAACCCTAGTGGTCGATAGGTAACCCTAACCCTAGTGGCCGATAGGTGAGTGTGTCCTTGTGTACGATACACCCCTTGGATCAGATTGCATGATATTGGTCCTGGTCTACTCGTGACCCTTGAACAAGTGTGCACGACATGATAATGTGATGAGGGACGATATGTGTGGCTGGTGCTCTAGCCGATAGGCTTTGGGTGAGGGAGGTAACCCTACCCGATACCCCCTTTAGTGATGGACAACGTTGCCTGCCACACCTTTGGTGAGGGTAGGCAGAGTCTTTGGTGAGGGTTATTCTTAACCCGGGAAACCCTAGTGAATGAACCAATCATCTTGAGCTTGTATCTTGTTCATGATAAAATATGGTTGTGACCAGTGATATGGCTAGAATGTGATTGGGATATACTCCTTGATTATGATCAATGAGATATTAGGGCATAGTGTATGCTCATGATTTGATAACAATAATGTAAGTAATATAGATTGTGTTTCATATAATCATGGATGTTGTTCCAAACATGTGCATCCTCAACCCTAATAGCTTGATAATCATAAAGATCTATGTCTGGTAATTTATGTTCTCTCTCTTGATATGTATACTAACCATGCAGGTGCATCAAATGAATTCATAGCCAGGTAAGAGCTATGAGGTATATGTGTTTTGAGTAACATTGAATAATGATAATCCTTGATTGATGGGATAACATGTATCACCCGTATGATGTGAAAAGGTTTGTTGACCTGATAAAGGTTGAGTGCCTAGTTGAGGTGTTATCCTCTGATGTTGAGATAAGGGATTACTATCCCATGGTGATGATGTAAGCTTTGAGAGGTAGTGGCATTCTGTGATGAGGGATTGAGATCCCATGATAATGTGATAATGACAGTAATAATGTAACTCAATGTTGTTTATGTTTTACAACTTGGTTGCCTCAACAATCCACTTAAAATGTGCTAATTAATTACAGTGGAACATATCATGTAGTTTGCCCTGGCCATAGATTCATCATCGTAAGTAGCTGGTGATGGTGAAACAGGTTCTCCTGTGGGTTAATCCGGAAGTGCATATTATTGAATATGTGTGGTTGCTCCTAGCTGAAAATAGGAGTATTAGAGTGCAACTTCAGTTGTAGACTCCAGGACGCAGTTTTAGGCCCGTGGCTCAATATGAAAGAGCATGGTGAACAGACCCATGGCTTAAGATGTGTGATAAGAACATGGTGAATAAGCCCATGGCTCAATGATTATGGAGCACAGTGAATAGGCCCATGGCTCGGATCACTAGCATTGATACCTATACCAAGGTGGGCTAGGCAGAGGGTAGCTTGACCCTGTGTGGCTGCGGCCACTTAAGCATGAGACTGTGGTCCTACTTGTTGAGCACTCATGCACTAACCATGAGGTGGTGAGGTCGTGGAGTTCGGCTCTTCCATTGACCTTGTATGGCATCAGCTTAGGCTTCACAACCGATGGTTGGATTTGAGCGGTACGACTCACTTTCTCAGGGCATGTTAATATGTAATCTAGCCGAATAGTATATATTACTTAGGGAAAAACATGAAACATTGATTGAGGCTTTGCTTGTATAGTTGATCTAGTTATACCTCGAAGTTATTTGTACAATCCTTATATTTTGTGATAAGTTCTTATAAAGCTTATCTTGCCAATCATGTTCTATTAAGAATATCTAGTCATATGCCTCCTCGATACCCCGGGTAAGATTGTTAATAATATAAGTTCCTCTTAGGATGCTTCTCTTATGATCTGCTGATATCAGTTATTTACTTTACCTGCTTCTTCTGAAGTTTTATAATTTCAGCGGGGAGTTATGTTTCTCACTGGGACTATGTGTTTCACCCTATTGGTTTACAACCTTTTTAAGTGATCGTGTTAGACGTGGTAATAGTCATGAGGTTGTGGCCAAGTAGCAAGAACAGCAGTAGGAGGCAAGAGATGGATATGTTGCTATTTTGGTTGTTTTGTAGTAGAGTCCTAGAGTCATCCTTGTACTCTGAGGTCCTCAGAGGTGTTTTGATGATGTTTTACGATGTATAGCGGATGTAGCTTTGTATATCCTGTTGCTGGCCTAATGTGGCCTATTATGTATGTATAAATAGGTGATGAACTCTGGTGCTGACAGGACAGCTGGTTCCTATAAGTTGTGGACATATATAAAGGTTATGTATATTTATAAAACATGTTTCTTTGCAGGATGAGGATCTGAATGTAATTGTTCCCTTTTATCTACTTTCCGCAAATGGTTTTAATTAACCCATGTTTTTGGTAATATGTGGTTTATGGTGTTTCTACATGTTTTCACATGGCATTTCGTTGTCTGTGTGATAGCGGGATGTGGCATTACAGCAGCTATGGATTAGCCTCCTCTACGGTAGCCATGTCAAGCCAAGCTGGAGCAAATGTTCTTGAGGGGAAGGCCATGCCCGAGTCTCCTGTGGAAGTAACCAATGAAGAGAGTTGATGGATGATTCCATGTAGAGAGAGTGGAAAATGTATTCAAGAGGAAATCTATATCATACAGATGATGCTTCCATGGACTTTTCTCGATCTTCTTTGGTTTCCTTATTGGGGATAAATTTATGGGCATTATGATGTTGCTGCTAGATACCTGGACATTCAAATACATTGTACACCTGGTCATTGAGAGGTAATGTGGATTTCTTTTTAGTGACACATTTACACTAATGTTGAGGCTAGATACATTCCTAATGGTGGTAACTTCGTATTATTACTCTCTCTTCTATTCCAGTAAATTCTATCACATAATGTTTTTCTAATTGTTCTATCTAGAAACTAAATCTATTTTTGTATTCAATGAAAGATTGTTCCTATTGGTTACTATGTCATCAGATAATTTATTCAAAGTATGGCTATGATTGAGGGCTCCCAAGCAGAGGACTTTGGTAGTGATGTCCATTGCAAAAAAAACCCAATAAGAACTACTATGAATAAGAGGGCACTCTTATGTAAATCCCATGTTTTAGAAGGTTAAATACCTCACTAGCTTCGATGGTAGACTGTAGTTATACAACCATCTCACAACTCCTTGTTGATTTATGGGCATCATGTATCAATATCTATCATGCATTGCCTTTTCTCATTTCCCAGATCAAGACAATATGGTTTGCCTCTTCTTTCAATTGTTAAACTAAACTATATACATGTTTTGGTTTGTATAAGTGTGACCCGTCTAGTGATTATATCTGGGAAAACTGATATGAAGAATCCCTTCTGGTATCTCATGGAGCTAAATTTCTATTTATCAATCTGAAAATTACATTTTAATAACTTTTTCTTTGTCTTTGGTATTTTCTGTTTGCATTTGAAGTCTTACAAGGCTATGACCTATTTAAATACCTCTTATTTTACTTATGTGTATGATCTAAAGGATCTGTGAATTGCAGATATAATTTTAAGAATCTTTTTACTTTTCTATATTATCTATCTAGCATGTACTTGTTTTGCATTGATGTGTATTCATCCGTTTATGATTTTATTTCTATATGGATCAATCATTATCATACATTGTTGTTCTTACATACAAGCTTGAATAGGCTTGATATGAGCAGAGCTTAAATTGATATTTGGATGGGAAGATTTATACTTAAGTGGAAGCAAAAGAGTTTTGAATGTTTGTGAGAATTTGTGGCTTTCGACTTCTAGGCTAGATTCAACTTAAAGGAAGTTTGATCTGTTAGGGTTGAAGGTTTTTAGCTTATTGTCCATATCTTCTTTATGGTCTCTTCTGGGATGTTGAATCTTATCCTCCACCCACTATCTAGATCTCAAATTAGTTTTTCAAGCTTGGCTACTATGCTTTATGATGGCATGTTCTCCTTCAGTGCATTTGAGGCTTTTCTCAAGTAAATAATTCTTTGACTGGGGTGGTAATTCCATATTCTATTTGCACTTGAGGCTTTACCCCGGTAAATAAATCTATAGCCACTTTCTTAGGTGAATAACTCTTTATGATGGCATGTGCTCCTTTAGTGCATTTGAAGCATCAAATAGTTTCTGGAGTTTATCTAGGTGAAGGAACTCAAATTAATTGTCCTTATGTGGTTGATACATATTAACAAAGTGGGTTAATACAATCGATCAAATAAGAAACTATCTTTTATAGCATGTTCAGAACTTCAGGGCCAACTTTTGATATTCAGCCATCTCGTTTGATCTCTAATGTATTTTTTACCACTTTCAAAGTTCTCATATGAGGGTTTACCGGTTTAGCTTGCTCAAAGACTACATCACCTTTTCCTTATTGCTTGATATCTACAGTAGGAACTTCAGGAAATCTATGACCCAAATCAAGTTCCATTATGCTTGATTGATGCGGCATGAACCTTCACTAATTTACTAACTAGATCACCTCCAAGATGCCTTTTGTCTACATAAACCCTACCCATTTTAGGAGTTCCATTTCACCTAGGGTATGGTACAACTTTCAGATTTATGATGCATGGAATCCATCTTCTCACTAAAGAAATTATATGGGTCATGCTTCTTAACTATGAAAGTTACATTTTAGCAGCTCCAATCTCCTCGAGGGCTCAATGCGCCCCATTTTCAAAAGGATCTAGATGTATCTATTCCATTTCATGAATAATACACATCTAATATCTATCTTCTATCAATATTTTCATTGGGTATGTGCTACTTACTTGCTGTAGAATGGAGTTCATGTTGCATAACATGAGTAATACCAACATGCCTATTGGTTACACGGATCCTAACCTTTGTAGTAGGTCCATGTTGCTAGGCCACTGTATCGCTTCCACAAGAGTCAGTTGAGGTTTCAGCTAACCCGCCTCTCAAATGTACCACATCGATACATGAAATTTTGGTAATGGCACCCTGACATGAAGATTGCCCCCAAGAGGTTTTTTGGTAACTCCAGTTTGCTTGATAGTGCACATGATTTCTTTGAACTAGTTTTTGCTCCCAATTCCATGTTTTGTGCTTGATGCCATGTTATATGTGTGTTTTGAGGTAGCTTGTCAGGGATACATGCCCTCTCCTCTTCCATCATGTGAATTTGTCATAGAAATGTATAACAAGAGTTCAAGTTCTTCCTTATATTGTCCTCAATAGAAACTTTCTTACTTAAATTTTCAAGTGAATGTTTTTTTGACAAAATGATACAATTTTTCATTTCTATTTTTGGCTAATGGGAACAACATTTGTATCTATTGAAACTCAGTATATTTAATTTCTAATGAGTGATATAAATTTTTTCTATTCTTTTTTAAACTCTTGACGATGCATTTTCATCCATTACAAGTTTTTTCCCACATTTGTCATTAACATTTTATAATTCAAGTTAAGAATCATACTTATATATATATATATATATATATATATATATATATCCTCTTATTGGTGTGGATCTATAGTTTTAAGATAACAGTAGATGTCTAGAAATTCGTTCTAACCAACATATGTTAGGACTGAGCCCATGCTCTGTTGAAACTTTATCTTTTGCTCAAAGGCACCTTCAATCTCACTTAAGAGATTTCTGTAGATTGTAGGAGGAGTTGGTGTAGTGTGATTAAAGAGCCTCTTGTTTCTGCATTTCCATAGGGATAGACAGACATTGGTGTATAGCAAAAGGTCACTAATATTTTTGGGATCAAGAAATCAATTCAGAATAGCTATTAAGGAGTTAGTGTATGACCTTGAGTTCACATGGGAAAATTTAACATGGGAATACATTGTATAATATCAGTGAATTTAAAAATGAGATGCAGAAGATTCTCTGGTCCATTGTCATATACCTCACACTTATCATCTAGGAAGATGTGCCTATATTGAAGGTTTGGTTTTTTGGGAATTGGGCTTGAGTAGCACCTCCATAGGGAATGTTTTAGTTTAGATGGAAGGTTAAGATTCCCGGTTTGGGCCCAGACAACAATCATTTGAGACATATTCATGGAATTCCAAGTAGATGTGTGGCTTAAAGAGTCCAAACAGTAGGAACTTTTGACTTTATAACATCCATTTAGGGACAAATAGCTATACAGTTAATTATATTGATTTGGGAAGGGGTTATATTCAGAACTCTGGTCCTGTTTTCATCTTCCACACTATTGTATATGTATCTCCTCTAGTAACCTGTAGTGCATGTCTTTATCAATAAGTCTAAGAACTTCCTTTGTGAGCCTTATTAATTAGATTAAAAAAATTGACTCCACTATACTATGAGCTTCAAATATAGAACTAGGTCGTTCTGTGAGAACTTGACCTCTTTGTAACTGCAAATTTGTCAGCCATTTATTGAAGCTTCACAGTACCATAAGAGCATCCAAACCCATAAACACATTTGACTTCACCCTTTGAAGAGTATTCGTCCATTAATGCACATTTGAATGGTCAAACCCATTTGACTTCAAACCAAACTATTGAGTACAAGTGATAAGTTTTCAATGATATGCAATGCATACACTGCACAACAGCTATAATACAACCTATTACAGCTTTATTCTTTACACTTGTATCCTGGATGGTAGCTTGAATAGTAGTTTATTGATTTGGAAAGCAATTGAGGCATACATTTTTCTACTATTGTTAATAGTAATATTCAAATGTCATGTTGACCTTGCTTTAGATTTTTTTTAAGTTAGTGAAAGTCCTAAAGTTCATTTTGAGTTGTGTTGTGTTTTTTGAAAAATGATGACCAATGAGCTTAGTTTCTACATGTTGATCTCAACTTAATTATTGCTAATAATCATTTTACAAGTGTGAACGCAGAAAAGTTGAAGGGCATAGACAACTACCATTCTTATGGTTTATATCTTTACATTGTACTTGCAAAAAATGGTGACTCTGCTTCCTCTTCACCAAAGAGGCCATGCTCAAATGACCTAAGGACAAACCCTCTCTAAGGATAATAGAGGAGGTAGAAATTTTTGGAAATAATACAGGGATGATAGTTGGTGTTGTGAAAATAGTGATTTTGGCTGGTAGTACATTGGCATAAATTCCATAGAGAGAAAACAAAACAACATGAAGTGTCAAGAAACATTTAATTAAGTCGGGCATCCTTTGCCTTATCTAAATGGTTAATAATGGTTGAATGAACATGTGTTTAGCTTGTAGCTCGATCTAGTATATGTGTTTATCACAGAGGAAAGTCTTTTTTGGGATACATGTTTGGGATATATTTCTACTACCCTGAGACTAATGACTATAGCATATCTTCTATAACCACCAAGATAGAGTGCTAAACTTTCAAGTGAAATACACATGATGAATGTTAAGAAGTCAGACTTTCATGAAAATTAAAGGGAACTATTATTGCTTTGCGCATTGGCATGACTTGCAGGAAAGGGGAGGTAGAAGTGGGGAAAGGGATAGTCTCTATGGGCAAGAGGATCCTAAGGTGGTGGCAGTACAACTGGGTGCACCCAGAGAGGAAGTTGAGCTTTAAGAGGGGGCTGGAAGGCGAAATGATGAGGGTGGAAGTATTCTTTGGGGGAAGGAGGGTGGTATATTAGGTAGATGGTTAACATTTGTACTATTTTTTGATGAAAAATATATTAGTGAATCAGGGATGACATTGTATCTAGCTAATTATTTGATGCATGGTGTTGAACTTTCCATTTGAAACCTTTTGAATATTTTCCTTAAGATAAATATTATTCAGTCTTCTACTGCCTAATGTGCCATTAGGTGCTTGTTTGGGTTTTGAAAAAGGTTGTTTTTTGCTGTGTCAAATCACTACCCAAATGGGGAGAAGGTGTCAAATAGAAGCCACATTCCTTGTTCAACTATCGTATCAACTATGGGAATTTACATGGATCATATTTTTGTATAATGTTAGGTTACAAGATGATGTTACATTCTTTGTTGTGGTGATTCTATCAACATCTCTTTCTTGACTATTAAGAATTCATTACCATCGTATAGATCGCTTCAAACTGATCAGATTCATGACCATCATAGCCAACCAGATAACAAAACAAGAACATCCATTGAGAAAAAAAGGGGGATACCACCAGCAATTAAGATTAAACCCAATAACTTAAATAGGGATTTACAAAATATGTTGGAGTTAGCATATTTTAAAATTCATGATTGTACTTTTTCATACATACGAGCTAGTCAAAAGGTTCACTAGAAATAATTTTTTGTTCTGAACAGAAATAAGGTCAACATTAGCTGACACCAAAGCTAGTAACTTTAGGAGATAGAGTGTATCACAGAGGAAAGTCTTTCTTGGCTCAACAAATGTATGTATAAACATTGTAAGCACAAATACTTCACTTTATTATATGTTTGGATTTGAAACGGTAATGTCTTATACAAATTTCTCAGACCATAATATACTATGCAGTTATACTTTACTCTCGATTAATAATGTTTGGAACAAATGTAATATCACATTAGATGGAAATTGTATAAAGTTATTGGTTTGGGAGCCATTGTCATGGTGGAAGTCTTGTTTATATGTCCCCACAAGTCTCCTTCGAAGGGAAGATGGCCTACTTCATGGTAAAATATCCTTCCGGTAGGAGTCTGATGATTTATATATTTTGAAAGATACAATTTTAAAGGTCTCCCATAGAATAATATAGATTTCTCTTTAGTTTGTTAGTGACTGGTCTATCAAATGGATTCTCTCAGTTGTATTGAAAAAAACTGACCTTGATATTTGTTTTCATATTCTTGTTGACCAAAATAAGTGTAAGCATGTAAGTTAGATCTGAGTATAAGTTAGTAAACATAGTTTCATTTTCACAATACTAGTAAACAAGAATCTGAATGATGGTAACTAAGATTTAACACTTGAAAGAAGAATGTTTTTTCTTAGATTTATAGTGATTACATTTTTTAGAAGACTAATGTGGGCACACTCTCATTTCTATCTAAATGTTTTCTTTCCATTTAAATTCTAAAATAAGGAATAGTTGTAACAGTGCTATGAATTCTTCATTCTGACTATGTTTAGTGATAAAGAGTACTTTATGGAATTCTTATTTTGAACACTATGTTAGAACTTAGCACACTGTCGACCAACAGTAGGTTGATGCAGCCCTATTTTAGGGCTCCATCCTGTGCCATTTTGTATATAAGTTGCATCTAAACATGTTAGATTACAAGTATTTTCCCCCAATTTGATTATCATTGTAAATACGCTTATGGATGTTCGTTGCACTATTTTTAGGTATTTGGACCACAATGGATGGACGAGTGTGATGGAGGGGCCCAAAGAAGGCCCCAAAGCTCCCCCAACCTACCTTAGTGGCCAAAGAGTCATCACCAAGCAAGGACATCCGAATTTGACAAAGTTTGAAGTTCATCAGCCTGCTCAAGCCCTCACCACGGTCGTGGTCACTACCCACGGCCGTAATGTTTATTGCTAAGGAGCAGCAATTCCAACAGGAGAAATGCCCAGAATCACCACGGGCATGGCCCTCGGCCACGACCATGACAAGCCAGAGTCACCACGGCCGTGGCCACTGCCCACGGTCGTAATGTGCATTTCCAGAAATCAACAGAGGAATGTTCGCCAGATGCCACGCCCGTGGCCGCACACCACGCCCGTGACCCAGCCACTTCACCAAGGCCGTGGCTCCTCGCCACGGTCGTATTGAGCCACTCCATTCATTTCCAGTTTCCCTTCACCATAGCCGTACCACCTGACCACGGCCATGTTATACCGTCTTCACCACGGCCGTGGCCCTTCATCATGGTCGTGGTGGCCTTCTTTCCAGCAAACTTTTCCACTGTTTTTCCTTTCTTACCCCCACTCAACCCTAGCTCCTATATAAGTACTAGTTGCTTCTAGGGCTCGAGGGAGAGCACTCCCTAGACGTCACCTAGCTACTCCCTTGCATCCATTGCTCCCATCCACCCATTTCCTTGCATTCAACCCCATTTCCACCCACTTTCCACGCATTTCCACCATAGAAACCTAGTTTCTCTAGGTTTCTATCCATCCATTCCACTATTTTCATGCACCCCTGCACCATTGGAGGAGGAAGGACGTTTGCAGCTGCTTGGAGGTGAAGAAGAAGGCTTCTACATCAAGCTTCATGGAGTTTCTTCCTCTTCTACCTCCTTGTTTTCCTATTTTTATGACTATGTTTAGCTAAGCCCCCTTGTGGTGGGCTGTTTGGGATTAAAATGTTACTTTGATACCATGTTGGGGGATAAATTCTTGTAATGAACTCAATTCATATTTATGACGATTACTTCTTGCTTCCATCTCTTTTCCTATCTTATTGCATGTGGTTTGTGCTTCTTGTATGAATTGCTTGTTTTGAGGTTTTTGATGACACTTCATTGCTAGGAGGAATTGGGGTGTATGTGTCAATCTTAGGAATGGCTCCTAGGTCCAATTAGTGGATCCCTAGCTAGCCCCCTTTGTTCCTACATACACACCCCTCCTCTTACAAATGAGTGTGAGATTTAAGTGGCTAGTGTAAGTGAGAGTGATGCAATTGCCTAGGGCCCTCTAAAGGCTAGAGTGGCTAGTGGCATGAGGATTAACCCCTTCATCTCCACTCCCATCTCTACCCTCAACCCTCAATTGTCCACTATCACTTACCCTAGAAACCTAGATTTGGCCAATCTCCCTAGAACTACACCTAACCCTAGTCTTCTACTAGTAGTATAGGGTATGTTCTAATGGCATTGCCCTTGTTGTTTGGTTTGGTAATCTAGATATGAATTGAGCACCATGCATGTTTAATGAACTCCCCCAACTAAAATCAAAGTGACATTCCCCAAACAGCCCACCCACCTTAATCACCTTGCTTAAAACCCTAATCACTTAGTTTGCTTGTTAATGCTAGCTTAGTTCAATTGCTTTAGTTAACTTAGTTGATTGCCTAGTTTTATTAGCTAGTGTTAATTTAGGTCTTTCATCTTGCTTAGTGGTTAACTTAGGCTCTAAATTGTTAGTTGCTTGCTTAGTCTAGTGTAGTTCATTCTTGCTCTTGGTTAGATAGCTTGTTAACTTAGATTGCTCACTTAGCCTGTTGATAATTTAGTTTTCGTCTCGCATTTCTTACTTGCTCTCTTAGTTAATAAACCAACAATTAACCTTAAAACCCTAAAAACCCTACTCTCCGCAGTAGGAACGTAGCTCAGCCATCTAACTCTAGCGCCCCCACTATCTCCGCGGATCGACCCCGTACTTGCCGCCTCACCTATACTATGACACGACCCCGTGCGCTTGCGGGGGTAATGTCTTAGTAGAAGTAGGTAGTTAATGTGGGACCATATAAATTTTGAAAGCACAATCCCATATCCCGTGCGCTCCGACCTCGTGGGGTGTAATGGCACCACTAGCGGAGACGCACCAAGCTTTCTGGCGCCGTTGCCCGGGATAGAGGCGCTCGACCTAGTTAGATAGTGTAGCTTAGCCTTTTCTTTTGCCCTCACCATTGCTATTATTTATTCTTGGTGTTACTCTTGCATATTGGTTCGCTAACTTGGCTCCTTGTTGTTTGCTTGTGATTTGCATAGGTGACAGCTGTGCATGCATAGCACGCGTTCGACTTGCACTGAATTGGTTGTTTACGACCCCGAGATTGGGAGAAGAAGACGTCAAGCTTGCCGCAACCTATACCGAGAGGCCGAGATGGCACAGAATGACCCGCCACCGGATGTTCCACTTCCACCACCACACCGCCCTCTTCATGAGTATTTCACGCTGGGGAACTACAACTCCCCCATAGCCATGTTGGTGGACCAGATGCCCGGTCAGCAGTTCTCCATTCCGCCGGCACTCTTGGGACTTCTTCCCACATACTACGGAATGGAGAACGAAAATCCTTAACACCATATAAACGCGTTCTTAGAAACGTGTTCCACCTTCCGCACGCCTGCCGCCACCGATGACTCGATAAGGAGGACGCTCTTTCCCTTCTCCCTTAAAGAGAAGGCCAAGGAGTGGTATGTCTCGAGGCCAGAGCTCGTCACATGGAATGAAGTAAAGAATGAGTTTCTGAAGAAGTTCTTTCCTATAGCCAAGTTATCCTACATGAGAAGGTGCATCACGTCCTTCTCCCAAAAAGAGAACAAATCCTTCCATGAGGCGTGGGAGAGGTTCCAGAAGTTTCTCCGTGACTGCCCTCATCATGAGGTCCCGCTTTGGCAGCTGGTTCAAGCCTTCTACATCGGGCTTGAGGAGCAGAGCCAAAACAATGTAGATTCTTCTTGCGGGGGCACGTTCATGGCCAAGCCGCCCGAGGACTCATGGCCACTGTTTGAACATCTCGCCAAGAATTCTCGCCACCGAGCTTCCACTAAAGGGGGGCATTGCGGCCGGAACTACACTCCTACGTCTTCCTCCGTGGCTCCCGCACGCAATGCCACCAACCCCGATATGATGAAAATGATGGTAGATATGATGCAAATGATGAAGAATCAAGTGGGTGGCTCTTCTAGCCAACCCGCAATGGCTGTGAACACTATAGACGAGGAAGTTAATGCTTTACATTCCTTTGGTGGCCGCAACAACTAGGGCCCAATGTCCCAATCCTACACTCCCGACTGGAGGAACCACCCAAATTTCTCTTGGAAACAACCAAATGAGGATGGACAAGGACAGGGGCAGCATAAGCCACGCTACAGCTCTAAGTTTGAGGACGAGGTTCTTGGAAGGCTAAGAAGCCTAGATGAAGTCAAAAAGGACGTCAACGCACATGGCCAGTCTATAAGCTGACTTGAGCAGAGGTTGGATCATATTTCTCTCTCTTTGGCTAGAAGAGAAGAAGGAAGACTCCCCTCTCAATCTATGCCAAATCCAAACAATGATGGGACTTTTCAATATGCTCCTCCACCTCCTCAAGCGCCGCTCAATTATCAATATGCTCCACCTCCACCTCATACTTACCAACAACCACCTCCACAATATCACCCCCACCTCAACAACAACCGCAACCCCAATTCATCCTTCAAAATCCCAATTCCCCTCACCAAAGGCCTCCACCACCCCAACAGCCACAACCCCTCCACAAGCTCCCTCTTCTACCACACATGAGCATGTGAAGGCTGTGACTACTTTGAGGAGTGGTAGGACTTTGGAGAGACCCCATGGTATAGTTGTTGGCAGAGATGACAATGAGGTAGAGCAGGTTGATACTGAGATGCAGATTGATGATACTGTGATAAGAGGCAGTGTTGATACCGTGAAGCCGGGTAATGATACTGTGATACCGAGCCGTGATACTGTGATTCCAGTTATACCAGTGGATGATGCTGTTGATTTGGACCAATTGGGGTCCCAACTCCCGCCACATCCCGATGCACTTGAGGAACCTTCTGTTGCAAAGAAAAAGAAGAAGCATGCAGATGATATTTTGGAGATCTTCAAGCAAGTGAAAATCAATGTACCTCTTATAGACGCAGTCAAGCAAATTCCGTCCTATGCGAAGTTCCTTAAAGAATTGTGCACCTTCAAAAGAAAGACAACAGGTAGGATGCCTAAGAAGATCAAGTTCACTGAGCAAGTGAGCTCCATTCTCCAACACACCATCCCCCGGAAAAGAAAAGACCCCGATGCTCCCATCATCTCATGCTACATCTGGGCGCATCACATAGACCAGGCTCTTCTTGACTTGGGGTCTAGCGTAAACTTGATGTTGTATGATCTGTTTGCTGAGCTCCAAATGGGGGAATTGAGGCCAGCCCATTGCACTCTACAGTTGGCCGACCGATCTATGAAGACGCCTAGAGGGCGTGTGGATGATGTGCTGGTTCGTCTTGATGATGATACTTCTGCCTTCTTCCCAGCCGACTTTATCATTCTTGATATGGAGAAAGAAGCTAGAAAGGTGCCAATCATCTTGGGGAGACCTTTCTTAGCCACAGCTGATGCCGTGATCCATGTGAGGACAGGGACCATGTATGTTACATTCATGCACATGAAGATCCGGTTGAACATCTTCAAGTCTTCTACTACAGCTGAAGTGATAGGGGCCACCGAGGAAGATTGTTATTTGGTGGAATGCCTAGATGAGATTGTTGAAGAGTTCCTACCTGCGTGGATTGAGACTGCCACTCAAGGAAGAGGTCTTGAACCAATTTTTGAGTTCCCTGACGATGATGATGAAGATGATGAAGAGTGTGAGCTAGCCTTAGTGGCTGCAAGTCAGGACCTTCCGTCTATTTCTGCACCATTGAAGAACTCCCTTGAAGCACCCCCCGTTCTTGAGTTGAAGAAACTTCCTGAAGGATAGAAGTATGCTTTCCTTGGCTCAAATGACACCCTCCCAGTGATCATTTCCTCCATTCTCTCACCTGAGCAAGAAGATGCCTTGATGGAAGTCTTGAGGAAGAACATCCAAGCCATTGGATGGTCTATTGCTGACCTGAGAGGGATTGACCCCTCCATCTGTGTGCATCGGATATACTTAGAAGAAGATACCAGGCCGACCCGTCAAATGCAAAGGAGGCTAAATCCAAAGTTGAAGGACGTTGTAACTCAAGAGGTTGTAAAGCTGCTTGATGCAGGGATCATCTATCCCATTTCTGACAGTACATGGGTGAGTCCCATCCAAGTTGTGCCCAAGAAGGGTGGGATTACGGCTGCAGAAAATGCCGATGGTGAGCTTATGCCGGTGAGAGAGCAATCAAAGTGGAGAATGTGCGTGGATTACCGGAAGCTCAATGAAAAGACAAAGAAGGACCACTACCCACTTCCGTTTCTTGATCAGATATTAGAGAGATTGGCTGGGCAGAGCTTCTACTATTTTCTTGACGGATACTCAGGATATTTTCAGATTGTTGTGCATCTGGCAGATCAGGAAAAGATGACATTCACTTGTCCAATTGGTACTTTTGCCTACCGGAGAATGCCATTTGGATTGTGCAATGCCCCTTCCACTTTTCAGAGATGCGTAACCTCGATCTTTGCTGACATGCTTGATTCGTCACTTGAGGTTTTCATGGATGATTTTTCAGTTTTCGGGAAAACCTTTGATGAGTGCTTGCTACATCTAGCTGAGGTTCTGGAAAGATGTGTGAAAGTTCGCTTAGTTCTATCTTGGGAAAAAAGTCATTTCATGGTACTTGAGGGTATAGTTCTGGGACATCAGGTTTCGAAAGATGGGATTGAAGTTGACAAGGCCAAGGTGGGCCTTATTTCTACACTCGACTTTCCTTCGACCGTAAGACATGTTCGATCTTTCTTGGGGCATGCAGGCTTCTACCAGCATTTTATCAAGGACTTTAGCAAAATCTCAAGACCACTCTGTCGATTACTTGAGAAAGATGTTGAATTTCAGTTTGATGACAAATGTGTTGAAGCCTTCAATCATTTGAAAGAGAGGCTTATTTCTGCTCCTATCATGCAACCCCCAGATTTCTCTTTGCCGTTTGAGATCATGACGGATGCATCCGATATGGCGGTGGGGGCTGTGCTGGGTCAACGCATTGGCCGAATTCCTCATTCTATCTATTATGCAAGCAAAACGTTAGACGATGCTCAAAGAAACTATACGACTACCGAGAAGGAGTTGCTTGCGGTGATCTTCGCTCTTGACAAGTTCTGACCGTATCTCTTACAAAACAAAGTGACAATCTACACAGACCATGTTGCGTTGAAGTATCTTATGTCCAAGAAAGACTCAAAGCCAAGGTTGATCTGATGGATTTTGTTGCTCCAAGAATTTGACATAGAAATTGTGGATAAGAAAGTAATAGAAAATGGTGCTGCAGATCATCTATCCCGTCTTGATGGACCTTTTGATATGACAAGTCCAATCAAAGAGACAATGCCACATGAACAACTCCTCCTAGTCTCATTTGTCCAAAAGCCATGGTACAAGCACATAGCGAATTTCCTAGATAGTGGGAGGATACCGACCATGTGGACAAGAGAGGAAAGCAAGAGATTGTTTGCTATGGTAAAGAACTACATTTGGGATGACCCTCACCTCTTTAAGTATTGCCCGAACCAACTCATTACGAGGTGCATTCCGGAGATGGAGCAGCAAGAAGTCTTATCTATGTGCCATTCCGGAGTGTGTGGAGGCCATTTTGGAGGGAAACGCACGGCCGCCAAAATTCTTCAATGTGGATTCTACTGGCCGACATTGTTCAAAGATGCTCATGACTTTTGTAAAGGTTTCTTCAAGTGCCAAAAAGTGGGCACCATCTCAAAGAGGGACATGGTGCCTCTATCACCTATTCTTGTGGTAGAAGTGTTTGATGTTTGGGGGATTGACTTTATGGGTCCTTTCCCTCCTTCTTTCGGGTATGTCTACATCTTGGTCGGCGTAGACTATGTATCAAAATGGATTGAGGCTGTGGCAACAAGGACAAATGATCATAAGGTGGTGTGTGATTTCATAAAATCCAACATCTTTAGCCGTTTTGGTGTCCCAAGGGCTATGATTAGTGATGGCGGGAGTCATTTCATCCACTGCACTTTTGAAGGGCTGCTAAAGAGACATGGAGTGAACCATCGTGTAGCTACTCCTTACCACCCTCAAATGAGTGGTCAAGTTGAGTTGGCGAATCAGGAGATAAAGCTCATTTTGGAGAAGACGGTGCGACCGGACCGCAAGGATTGGTCACTTCGCCTCAATGAAGCTTTATGGGCATATAGGACTGCATACAAAGCCCCGATTGGCACTACACCGTTCAAGTTTGTCTATGGTAAGAGTTGCCATTTGCCGGTTGAGATGCATCACAAGGCATCGTGGGCCTTGAAGACGATGGACTTCGATGAAGAGAAAGCTAGAATGAAAAGAAAGCTTCAATTGCATGAACTAGAAAAAATGCGACATGAGGCATATGAAATGTCAAAGAGCTACAAGGAAAGAACCAAGTTTCTACATGACAAGATCATAAAGAAGAAAGAGTTTGAGCCCGGAAAATGGGTATGGCTATACAATTCAAGGATGAAGTTATTTCCCAGAAAGCTTCGTTCTATATGGGAAGGTCCTTACCTTGTCAAGAAGGTGTACCCATCCGGGGCAGTGATCATTTGTGCAAAAGAAGGAGCAAAGGAATTCACCGTTAATGGGTAGAGGCTGAAATCTATTGTTGAGGTTGGCTCGGACAAGGCCAATCAAGATTTTGATATTGTCATGCTTATAGAAGAAGAATCTGAGGAAGAAGAATGCTTGGACGAGGATGAGAAAGGGATTTACTACAAGGATCTTTTGAAGATTCCGAAAAAGTGAAAAAGTCCAACAATCAATAAGCCTGGATGAAGGTGTTAAATTTAGCGCTAGTGGGAGGCAACCCACGTGGTTTGAGATTCTCGAACCCTTCTTTTAGTTTTTTTTGAAACAAATACACACACACACTTGTGCTTGATAGTATTGTTTTTAGTTTTGATGAAATGGCAGATGATACGCACTAAGTAGAGAAATATCGAAGAAAAAATGAAATGCTGCTGAGTTGAGGCTGTCCAAGAGCCCAACACGGCCGTGGCACAAGGCCACGGCCGTAATGTTTATTGGTCGAAAGTTACAGGAGCCAACAAGAATTTTAGAGATTTTGCCCACGACCGTGGCCTTAGGCCACAGCCGTGGCAAACACAGAGAAATACGACCGTGTCCTCTGGCCACGGCCGTGTCGAGGTCAGACGAGGCTCCTTCAGTGAAAACACGCCTGTGGGCTGACGCCACACCCGTTCTTTGATGAAAGTACCACGACCGTGGCCATTGTCCACGACCGTGGCCGGACCAGGTTCAGCAAGATTCTATATAAACTCTCCGAACCACCCTTCCTCTTTTCTTATTCTTCCCCGCACAGAGCACGGCCGTGACGCCGCCAACACCACCGTGGGCACTCGTACTCCACCTCCAGCCCTCCAAAGCACCCCCAATCACCCTCCTCTCTCCACCATACCTTCCTCCAGTCACCCTACTCCCTTTTCCACCACAAATACACCCCCTATCGAACCTCCTTCTCCACCTTCTTCTCAAAACCGCCCAGCCACATTCCCTACCTAAAACCTCCACTAAATCCCACTTTTCATCCACCAAACCCAAATTAAACCTCCCAATCACCTTCCTAACCTTCCTACCTGTCCATTCCACCCCCAATCCACTCCCATACCACTCCCTACTTATTTTCGAATTCCAACCTAAATCATGAAGAAGGCAGGGAAGATGGTGAAGAGTGTGGCGAAGGCGACCCTCAACGTCATCACTGGAGGGCGGAGTTCCAAAAATGCCTCCACCAACGTCACTGCACCGTCCCACACACCATGTCCACTCACCTCCACATCCCACTCATCTGACGACATCCACCTCACCAACGAGACCTATGCGGGAGGAGAGGAAGAAGAAGAGGAGGAGTCCGAGGAGGCTACCCCCGATCAAATGGTTGATGAAGTGATACCAGAAGCTGCCCCGCGAGCCCGGTGAACAAAAGTGGGGCCATCCAAATCACACCTATCCACATCCCGTGCGTCAGAGGGCCAAGATGAGGAGTCGCAGTCCGTGCGGCAATTGCAGCCCGGAGAGGAGCAACTGGCACAGTGGTACAATCTGGATACCACTTCGGGTTCAAAAACTTACACGCCGGCGGACGATGAAAATAGTGAAGATGAGGATATGGAACTATCCATGGAGGATGATGATGTTTTGGAAAAGATGGAGGAGGAACGACTAAAAATCATGGGCAAGGTACCCGAGGGAACTTCATATGGGAGGGAGCTGAGGCAAAGGCATATCTCTCACAAATACCCGGAGTGCTTGATGAGGCGAATAGTCGCCACGAGGTATGGCAGTGAGAAGATACTTGATACCTTGGGCATCAAGGAGGCTGTAGAAGAGAGCTTGAAGACCGTGGGGCTGTGGCATGTTCTCTTCATGCCCCAAATATCATATGACCAGATGACCAAGGAGTTCTTTGCTACGCTGGAAAAGACAAGAGTGAGAGGAAAAGATGCTTTGAAGTTTGCCATCTTAGGCCATTTCTACACTCTCACATCGAAGGACTTGAACAACATTTTTGTGGAAAGTCCGGAGGAAGCCAAGGAACTTGATGATGGCTTGTTGGAAAAAGATTCGAAGTATGATTATGTGCTTTTCTGGAAACAAATGACAGGCAGAGATGGGTATTATGCAGGGAGGGTGAAGACTTCAGCTCTAAGCAACCCTCTCATCCGCTACACGCAAAAAGTCCTTGCTAATACCATCGTGGGAAGATATGACAATCAGGGCACGATCTCACAAAAAGAAATGTTTGTCCTGAAAGCGATGACAGAAAAGTAGCATGTCAACCTAGGAGTGCTACTTATTGACCATATGAAGTCCATACCCTATAAGAGCAAGACTCCATTTGTCATGGGAGGGTTGGTCACTTCAATTGCACTCGGGTTGGGCCATGATCTCTCTGGGCTCAAAGATGGGTGTCCTATAGATTATGTTGATATGGATTATCTCATCTTCTCACTCACCATCAAGAAGGATGGCAATAGGCTGATTTATCTCACTACCAGTCTGTCGGATCTCGAGCTGGAGCTCCCATACCATGAGGTGCCTCTTCTATCCGTGTTGGGAATCTACTACAAGCTGAGAGACAAAATAGCAAAATGGGAGAGAGATCACCCCAGAGAGACCTACGTCAGGGGAGCCGCTGCCGCACATGAAGAAATGGCAGAATCAAATGTGCAGGGGCAGGAACAGCCAGTTGAAGAACAAGAGCAACCCCGACGAAGACGAAGGAGGGATGAGGGAACATCCCAGCTGCAGCAGCCCTCGAGCAACGCCTATGACATGTCACACATCCAGGCACAACTTGAGGATCTTTATCAGATACAACAGCATGTGCAGCTCACCCAGAAGAGCATGTGGAAAGACCAACAACAATTACACTACCAGGTCAACCACATGTACCACTATAACCACGCCCAGGCAGCAAGGAACCCCGAATGGGGTGAAGATTTTTGGGGTGGTGTAGCGGAATATCCAGCAGCCTACCCTCCTCCCCATAACACATACTGGGGACAATACTACCAGTACCAGCATCCTCCGACAGGCACCGTCCCACCTCCAGATCACACCCAGGGGCCGGACCAGTCCTCGCAGCAGCACTGACACTTCCCCTATCTACCCTAAGCTATAGTTTCATGCTGAGGACAACATGATTCTAAAGTTTGGGGTGGGTAGGGCGGTACGCACCTCCCTTCTCTCTATCTAGTGATTTTTGTTCCACATCTCGCCATTTAGTTTAGTTTTCATTTTATTGCTTTTTCTGTCATATCCATGCATGTCATGTAGTTTTCATTCTCGTCATTTTTGCGTAATTTTTCAAAATTTCAGCCATGCATTGCATCTCATGTAGGTTTTTGCTTATTTTTGCATGTTTTAGCTAGGATTTACTTACTTTTTCCCTAAAGTAGGTTTAGATGTAATTTAGTGCAAATTGGCACCATTTTGGCCAATTTTGCCCAGATTTGAATATTCTTGATCCGATAGGATGTTTTGACTTAATCTCCAAAGTTTGAAATGAAAAAGTTTACTCTTGTGACAAATGCATGCTACATTCTTAGATCTTATTGATATATGGTCTTGGTTGTGACTTTTTACATGTGAACCACATCTCTTAAGTCTGTGAATGATTTGGTTCCATGAATTGAGCAAGCGACAAACGCTTAAAGCCAATGGAATCACTTGGTAGAAATATGAATATTGTGTTAATTCTATCATGTGATGTGATATTACTTGGTGAAGTGTTGAATTAGCTTTCATGTAGGGAATCATATGTTGAAAACTACACTGATGACCCCTCTTTGATCCGATTATTCTTCCACCATCTTCATACCCCTTCGCCTCATAAAAAGATGCCAAAGTGCACATATTAGCCGTGGCCACCTCCAAAAGTTTGGGGTGGCCACATCTTTATCTCCCCGCTTCACTCTATCCACCATATGCCCTATCTACACCAAAGGTAAATAAAAAGAAAAAGAAAAGCAAAAATAAAATAAAAGGATGCTCCTGTTTAAGAGCATTCAAATAAAGAAAAGAAGAGTGTGTAAAAGAACTCCAAATCTTACCGCAACCCTTTCTTCTTCTTTTATACCCATTGAGCTAGAAAACATCAAATCTAGCTCACTTTACCCTTTCTACAGCCAAGTGGATCATCTAGTGTGGTTTGAAGCATAAGACCAAATGCATGAAAGTGAAACAACACTCCTAGTCACCTGTGATTAACATCAACATGAAACGGTTTACCCGGAATGACATAAAGGACATATGGACAACTTGTGTTTCTAGGCTTTATATTTGAAGTTTGTATGCTCAGTGCTCAGTTCATGATTGGGTTGTGAAAGAAGGAGAGGAGAGATGTGAGACACATGCACTTAGTCATTTCCAAGACTATATATATTCAATAATCTTCTGCTTCTTTGCATTTGTCATTTGTTTTTGTTGAAAAGAATGGAAAAGAGAGATTAAGTTGGAGCATACTTGAGGACAAGTATGTTTTAAGTTTGGGGTGGTGATGCAGCCCTATTTTAGGGCTCCATCTTGTGCCATTTTGTATATAAGTTGCATCTAAACATGTTAGATTACAAGTATTTTCCCCCAATTTGATTATCATTGTAAATACGCTTATGGATGTTCATTGCACTATTTTCAGGTATTTGGACCACAATGGATGGACGAGTGTGATGGAGGGGCCCAAAGAAGACCCCAAAGCTCCCCCAACCTACCTTAGTGGCCAAAGAGTCATCATTAAGCAAGGACATCCGAATTTGACAAAGTTTGAAGTTCATCAGCCTGCTCAAGCCCTCACCACGGTCGTGGCCACTGCCCACGGCCATAATGTTTATTGCCAAGGAGCAGAAATTCCAACAGGAGAAATGCCCAGAATCACCACGGGCATGGCCCTCGGCCACGACCATGACAAGACAGAGTCACCACAGCCATGGCCACTGACCACGACCGTAATGTGCATTGCCAGAAATCAACAGGGGAATGTTCGCCAGATGCCACGCCCATGGCCGCACACCACGCCCGTGACCCAGCCACTTCACCACGGCCGTGGCTCCTCACCACGGTCGCATTGAGCCACTCCATTCATTTCCAGTTTCCCTTCACCATAGCCGTACCACCTGACCACGTCCATGTTATACCGTCTTCACCGCGGCCGTGGCCCTTCATCACAGTCGTGGTGGCCTTCTTTCCAGCAGACTTTTCCACTATTTTTCCTTTTTTACCCCCACTCAACCCTAGCTCCTATATAAGCACTAGTTCCTTCTAGGGCTCGAAGGAGAGCACTCCCTAGCCGTCACCTAGCTGCTCCCTGGCATCCATTGCTCCCATCCACCCATTTCCTTGCATTCAACCCCATTTCCACCCACTTTCCACTCATTTCCACCATAGAAACCTAGTTTCTCTAGGTTTCTATCCATCCATTCCACCATTTTCATGCACCCCTGCACCATTGGAGGAGGAAGGACGTTTGCAGCTGCTTGGAGGTGAAGAAGAAGGCTTCTACATCAAGCTTCATGGAGTTTCTTCCTCTTCTACCTCCTTCTTTTCCTATTTTTATGACTATGTTTAGCTAAGCCCCCTTGTGGTGGGCTGTTTGGGATTAAAATGTTACTTTGATACCATGTTGGGGGATAAATTCTTGTAATGAACTCAATTCATATTTATGACGATTACTTCTTGCTTCCATCTCTTTTCCTATCTTATTGCATGTGGTTTGTGCTTCTTGTATGAATTGCATGTTTTGAGGTTTTTGATGACACGTCATTTCTAGGAGGAATTGGGGTGTATGTGGCAATCTTAGGAATGGCTCCTAGGTCCAATTAGTGGATCCCTAGCTAGCCCCCTTTGTTCCTACATAGACACCCCTCCTCTTACAAATGAGTGTGAGATTTAAGTGGCTAGTGTAAGTGAGAGTGATGCAATTGCCTAGGGCCCTCTAAAGGCTAGAGTGGCTAGTGGCATGAGGATTAACCCCTTCATCTCCACTCCCATCTCTACCCTCAACCCTCAATTGTCCACTATCACTTACCCTAGAAACCTAGATTTGGCCAATCTCCCTAGAACTACACCTAACCCTAGTCTTCTACCAGTAGTATAGGGTATGTTCTAATGGCATTGCCCTTGTTGTTTGGTTTGGTAATCTAGATATGAATTGAGCATACTATTTAATTATGCAATTTAATGTGTTACATTAACATGTTGGGCTTTACATGAGTTCAAAAAAGCTTGAGGAAAGGTCCCCAAGAAAAAGAACCAACCATTAATTTGGGAGAATGTGAAAGTAATTTCCCGACTCCAATGTATATATTGTTTATGTGAACTGTGCTTATTTCTATCTTTGAATATTTTATAAGTTTCAATATATAGTGTGCTACACAAGACAACGGCTGGGCATGTGCATACTATGTGATGTGATTTATGAACCAAATTATCGAACATGCTACAATGGAAATCGATACCATACATCAGGTATTATATATAGTCTCATTAGATAATATGAAATATATCAATCTTATTATGTATTATTAATTATATGTATACATCATTATCGTTGGAGGTGTTTAAAACTGACTTCACCATAGGTCAAAAGTTATTAGATGTACATACTCCCTATACGATGGAAGACTTAATTGATGTAAGAGAACGATGGGGAAAAGCCCTACAAGTAGTGGGAATTTTTAAATATGATTGGAATAGTGATGGCGATAATGAACAAAGAATGTTATTTCTAAACTTTGTTCTCGTAATTATTTTTGTGTGAATGTGAATAAATTTTTCTGAATTGTCATATGTGTGAATGTGAAGATGATCAATACATGAATGTTTCTATATGTGCATGAATGTGAAAAGAGATGAAATGAATGGAAGTGTAGGTTGCTAAATGTGTGTGAAAACTTGAAATGGAACTACTGGTTTCTACATGTGTGTGATGAAAAATAATATGAATTAAATGTGTTTATACATGTGATCATAAATTGTCATATATCTTGTAAATTTTGCTGGTTTGTGGACTGTTGTTGGCTGATATCAATGGATGTTGTAAACCTGTAGTTTAGAACTGAACTGTAGGTTCTGCATCCTACTGGCCAGCCATACAACAGGCCTACAAACTGATAAGAAAAAAAAATTAGAACATAGGCGTCGGTTATTTGTATAAAACCGACAACAAAGACTTACATCATCGGTTATTAGCAAAAAACCGATGTCTTTGTCCCTTGCTGGAGTCAATTATGATGTTAGTTATAGTATAAAACTGATGCCTTTAGCTCTGGAAATAGTGTCAGTTATATATAATAACTGACACCGATGGTGCTCTTGCTGGCACATTTTATTGGTGGCAGGAAGGCTTATGGCGTCAGTTTTTGTTTAATAACCGACGTCTTAAACCAAGATATAGTGTCAGGTTTTTTATTAACCGACGCCTATAGTTCCCTTGCTGGTGCATTTTTGGTGGCAAGAACCGACACTGAAGGTGTCGGTTAGGAAACCGACACTGAAGGTGTCGACTTTTAGCGACGCCCACTTGGGTGTCGCTTGGAAACTGATGCCATAGGACTTAAATAACCAATGTCAAAGGCCATTTCTGTAGTAGTACTAGATGTTAGGTCATACGTAACCTTGACCATAAATATGACCTAACAGTCACATTTTTATGTTTTTTAGATAGAAACCAAATCTTAGGGTTTCAAAATAATTTTAATTGATGTACATGGCATAATAGGTGATTAGATTAATTAAAAGCCTAAGATTTTTGTACAATTGCCCTCTTTCTTCCACTAAGAACTTCTCTGTGTTGTACGTGGAAATGTCTTCCCTTGTTCAAAAATTATTTTTTTTGTGCTCTGTCTCTACTTGGTAATTGTGGTAAGTTGGGTAGTATTACCTATAGGTCATTGGGTTGTTTTGATTATGCTTCTCAATGAATTCAGTAGATGTACATAACATACTTCCCCTCCATGTTGTGGACGAAGGGATGGCGGTTAGGGAAGGGTTGCACCATGTGTTAGACATGAGGATGATGAGCCTACTCATTGTGAGAGATAACGTACTTCTAGTATAGGCTATCAAATGTGGGTTTTGGGTTCATAGATATGAAGGCAACTTGGTGTGGGAGATTTTTTCTTTTTATCTTGTAATCTTGTTGCTTTCAATATTTTGTTTGTAAGAAGACAGGGGAATGTGTTAGTACATGCACTGACTTCATCTGGTTGTCACATTGAGGGCTCTTAGAGGACATTGATGACACTATTGTTGTAATTTCTTTAATGACATGAATAGATAAGTGTGGCATGCACCCTTTATCCAAAATAAAAAATTCAGCACCATTTTATTTCAGGATTAATTCATCTAAGAGATAATATTAGTCAATCGTCGTAGGCACTAATAGATCCAGAATGTCACATTAGGGGACTTTGAGTCATATTAAGGGGTCATGATTCAAACAATGGGGGCTGAATTAAGACAAGTATGCATTTTTTCTTAAGAAAATGTACTTCTTGGGATTTGAAACCTAATCAGTGGAAACAAGCAAAGAAAAAATTACCATTCCAGCCAACAACTTTGTTTGTTGATAGAATTTGAATAAATCTATATGAAATGCATTACATTTTAACATAAACTTATAACTAAATTTTAGTTTCTAGATTTGTGTGGGGGCTAGAGCCCCCCTATCCCCCTCTACAACCAACCCTGATCATAGAGGAACATTAAGTTTGTTATGTATAGTTCGTCAAGATGATTTTCCTAGATAAACTAATTCCAACTTGTTTTATTTTCCATTGTACCGTGTTGTTTGATCTTGCTGTCTCTTTTTGAATATATTAAACTTGACAAAATAAATATGTTGATATAAATTGTGATATATTTCATGTGCATTATTGATTGTATTATCCAATAATCTTGGAGAAAACAAGTTATGTCGTAGTTAACATGTTGGATTTAAGATCCATGTGCTCTTTGGTTGACATTAGGATGTCTACAAATTTAATGTTAGCCACTTTAAATGTTACTAAAAAATGAAACTCTTGTTATTCTTACTGTGTTGGACTTATTGGAAGAAGATTCTCATACATCACATAAAACTAAACAAAAGAGTTCTATGAAATCACTGAGTTGGAGAAGAATGGTCGTTGTATCATTGACATATGTTCATAGCATTGTCCAACATCATATTGATGTCTCCAAAAAATTTCCTACCACATATGTGAAGGAACTGTGTGGGTGGGGGTGAGGGTGAAAAAAAGGACAACATGGAAGATCTAAGTTTTAACAAGTGCCCTTTGTCCGCATTCTTCAAATATCCTTCTATTTACGGGAAGAATTTTATTAAAAAAATCATTGAGTTTTCGTTGATGTGGCACAAACTTTTTGAAGCAGGCATAAACCTTCTCGAGAAGTTAACTCTCATGTCAAAAATAGAAAATTTTTTCAAGCCTTAGAATGCCTTTGTTCTATATCCGGGCACAAAACCAATTTGATTTGCAATATTAAAAAAGAAAAACGGATGTCGTAAAAGTTGATTGAGAATCTAATTTTAATTATGGGAATGGATTTCAAAATGACATCTTGATTGCATATGTGGAGTGTAGTTATGGAATAACTAATAGGAAGTCATTACAACATCTTCATACAAAGAGGTCTCCTTAGAAGTTCTCTCTAGCTCCTTTGTATTGATACGTAATTTGTCATGTGTTTTCTTTCTACAATGAAACATCTCATGTTATATTGATTTTCAATAGTGTCGATGATTGTGTTTATTTTCTATCTTTTAGGCAATATAAATCATATGGGAACAAACTATTTTGATAATATATTTTAGCTTCCACTCACTTACTTTAGATTCCTCAATCGGCCATTGTTCCCATTGACAAAAAGCCCATATGCATATTGTTGTCATCTTGCTTGTACCAATTATGCTCTCAAAGCTTTGAATAAAGAATGTATTCCTTTTATCTCTTTTGCTTTGGAGACTACCGTCTAAATTTAAATATGGTTTGGACTTATTACTAGTCCAACATTCTCTTGTTAGTGGTACAATCTGGTATAATAAGAAAAGAAAACAAGCAAGATTAGTTTTGTCATTGGTAGTCTGGGTGGGAATAGAGGCACTAATACATTTTGACCTCTAGTTTCACTTTCATTAACATTGGTCTTAATAGAAAATTGATGCTATATGCTTATCGTGTCAGTTTGTATAACACAAATGTCACTACTGATTAACTCTTATAAATTAAGAAAAAATACAGGTACCACTTTGACTATAACATTTGTTTCTTTTTGAAAAACCAACGTCTAAGGTAGACCTTAAAATGCAAAATTTTACTTTGATATAGGCATGTTACACAAATTTTTTGAAAATTGACGACAAAGTCCTTCGTACAAAATACATTTTGCCACCAAAAAAGTTTTGTCTCCAGTTTTAACTAGAGAAAGTGACGCCATAGGTCACCTTGTGTTGTTGGTTTTTACTAAAACATCTGACAATAAAGGGCTCCTGCCACTTGTCCCGAAAAAATATTTTCTCTCAAATTGGGTTATGCCACTGATTTTGTTTCTAGAAATCGACGACTAAAGTTTAAATGATTTTGGTATTTTTTTAATAGGTATAAGTACATGTGGCATAAGTTTCATGGTTGGTAGTTGTCGACAGAGATTGACAATAGTTTCATTTTTTAATAGCAACTGACGACTAAAGTCCTCAACGAAGTTGACATTTTTTATTAGGATAAAAGCATCTATCGTTGGTCTATTTTGTAGAAACCAACGACATAGATATCAATTTGTCATCAATTTGTCTTAGTCAACAGATGACTGTCTACTTACTCATCGGTTTTTGCTATCAATTGACAACTAAGTTCACATGACAACACCTACACATTTTTTCTTTCTACCATTGTTTGTTTCATCACGAAACATGGATGCTAGTTCTAGCGATGACAAAAATCTACTAGATTTGCCACTTATAGCATCTGTTGTTGCCTCCTTCAGAGCTCTTATGGTGCTCGACCTACTCTCTTCCTTAGTCAGAGCTTCACATACTCTCTGCCACTCTGGAAGAGCATTATTTTGCACTGCCTCTATATTTGCTGCTCCACCGACTCTCCACCAATCCCCCGAAGCTCTCTAATGTACTGCCTTTGTCGTTGCCGCTCCGCCTCTACTAGTAGACATTGTTGTACTGACCACCATTTCCACTACTAAGCCAGTCCCCACTTTCACTGTGACTACTACTTCTCTGTGTCGACCTCCAATGATGTAGTTTATTCTTTTTTAATTCTCTTTTATGGTGTTGTTGTTGACTCTAATGCACATTTATCTGTTGTTTGTATTTTTAATGTATGATCTGATTAATTTTGTAACCTTATTCCTATTTGACACAAACCTGACACTAATCATAAATTTATTAATTTTGTGCTACTCTTTAGCATAAGAATCATCTCGTTATCCCCTTTTACTAGGTTTGTGCCAGATAACACTTAATGCATGAACGTGACACAATTATAGTGATGTATGATCACTTTTGAATCAAATAATGCTTTGACCTAACTAGTGTGTCTAACTATGCTGGACTATATAAATAAAAAGAATGTGATGCTTTGTGAACTTACTACCTAAGGTCTATCTCTTTTGTTGTATAGGGAGGTTCGCAGCTCTTATCCACTCATAACTAGTATAATTCTCATATTTTTATGAACCATAACTTTTTTTCCCAATTATTTGTAACCTTAGAAATCCTTTTGAGATTTGCTAATTAGGACTAAATTTAGATAGTCACAGGTTTGAGATTATTCTTGAATTCTTAATCTCACTTAATATGTAAATGTATAATGTGTATTTGGTTTTTATGATGTTTCATTAACACTTCCTCATTTAATCTCTGATTACATACGTAGGCCTATTGTTAAGCTAAACACAAGATCAAACCTACAATTCTAATGAAGAATAGATTTTGTATCTATACTAAACATTTGGATAATAAATATATATACCTTCCATTAGAAAAAAACATAATTGTGGTGTCAATTATTAACAAAAATTGACATTTTAGAAATGTGGCGTAGATTTTTAACCAAAATTGACAACACATATACCCTTATCAGTTATGAATTTAACTTTTTTTTTAGAGTAAATGGATTGATTCATTACTTGTTAGCCATACGACATCTACAATTGGGGAGAAAGATACAAACAGAACATACAAACGTCACATTCAGTAACCCAAGGACACTACAACTCATATTGGAATGAGAGAGAGACATTTTTGCATTGATTCTTCTTCCTTGAGGCTGTCTTAAGCAGCTTTTCCTGAAGAATTACTTCAACCTGAGCGTTAAGTAGTGGTAGAGGGGCTGCAAGAGGATGGTATTCTGCTCGTATATCAACTCAAACGAAGCCATACAACTGAGTAGTGAGATCAATCCAGAGCAAAGATGAGATTTAGCCGTACCAAGGTTGAATTACTGGGGGAAACCCAGAAAAACCACCACCTTCACAGAGGAAGGAGTAACAATCCTTATTCAAAGGAAGAAACAACGCAAATATACGACAGAACAAGGCAGATAGCCTGCCAGAAACTGGCACCCAAGCGAAAACCTACAAGGCAGAAATAGAGGAGGGAAACCCGCCTCCTCCGGAACCCCAGCGAGGACACCCCCACCAGCCACCCGCCTAAGCCTCAAGGAAGATCTGAGCAAGACTCTGCCAGGAGAAGAGCACCACCACCTCCTGCAAGCAACACACCGAAGAGAAGACCCGATCACAACCAGGTCGCATGGCCGCCGCCCAGGGGGGAGAGATGAGGAGCTCGAAGAGGCACCTATAAAAGGAAACCGGAAAGAAGAGGCAAGTCGAGGAGGAGGCCCGGGGGGAGAAGGTGACGGCCCAGCAGGATGCCTGACCCCCTCCCCCAAGCTGGAGCACCACACGCGGGGGGAGCCCTAGACCGCCACCATGATCGCCAGAGCCCTAGACGACGGGGCTAGCTTAGTTATGAATTTAACTAATAAGGAAGTAAAAGGTCAGTTTTGGTAACTGAACCAACTACACAGATTATGTGTGGAGTCGGTTATTTCAAAATAGAACCAACATTGTCACCTTATGCATGGATTGTTGTTACTAAAACTGAAGACTATGATACCCAGCCTGCAACACAACCATGTTGTCCGACATGTTCATTCTTCCAATACGGTCATGTTACTTAGCGTTGTCATTTTTATAGACTAAAATCAACAACATTTCAACTATACAATAGATTTCTTTCCTAGAACCAACAACACAGAGCAATTCCACGACAATAATATCAGTCTGAGTTGTCAGTTGAGTCATCAATTTCTATTTTCATACCAACTGACTCTCCCTTTTTGTCGTTGGTTTGATTGCATCCAAAAATTGATGCAGAAGATCTATTGTTATATTTTCACGAACTTAGATCTCGGTAGAAAACCAATGTCATATGTATATTTTAATCGACGCTAACAGTTTTATATGTACTAGTGGTAGAACAAATAACACCCTTCCCTAGTGACATATCTAGAAAAATAACATAGGGGGGGCTAAGATAATAAAAATAAGAAAATTTTCATGATCAAGACTTGAACCCGGGTCAACTAGAAGCATCACAGGAATTTTTCCTTTATTATAATTGTATATGCATAAGAATTTAGCAATTTTTTACCACATAAGATGCAAATTTAAAAAACAATTGCATCCAAGATTTGAACATGCACCTTCACGTCCACTGAGTGAATGGTAGACCACTCAAGTTATCAATTTTCAATGTTTTGAAGCATGATAATATATATTATATAAACCATATTTAGTTCATACTTCAATAATATATATTTGGATTTTTTTATGGGAATAGGGGTGCTAGAGTTCTAGTAGTTCACTTGGATCTGCCCCTATCCTTCCCTTTAGAGTAAGGAGGGACATTTCTAAGTAGATGGTGGACAATAAATAAACAAAATATTCTTTTACGTTAAGATCAAGGATGTTAATGTGGTTCTAGCCTTTGTCTCTTTTTAAAGGATGTAGACTATGACTAGTGCATAAATGAGGTTTCGATTTCAATGGCTATCCAGAAACTGATATCAATAGGTAATTAGAAACAATGTGGACGTTCAAAATATGTGGGAGTCCTGAGATCGTTATATGTAAGTACTTATCTTTTCTACTTGCTACAATTGCATCTAGGATTCTAGGTTGACGCAGGTAGGGACGTCGAGGGTTGTGGAAATCTGGTCATAAAGGCACTAGCATTCATAATTAAGTCACATCAAATTCCTCATACAAATGTAATCTAAATAGCCTCCCGATGAATCACACCTTTCCAAACATAGGAAGGGTAAAAAAAAAGACCAACACCGACTATTTGCTCACAGTGGCACACCACATCTATCTTTTCACATGTTGCCTTGTTTTTGGCTGTGGGCTTCAGTTCAACGTACAAATGCACCACCAATGGATTTCCTCATATCTAGAGAATAGGTGGCATATTCTATAATGTCTCTTGCATCATCCTCCTATCTCCATCCACAAAGGCCCACAGGTGATCGACATATATGACATCGCCTGTGGGTTGTCAATGTTGACTGAAAGGCAAGGTTCTTGCATTTCATGGAGTTGGGTGGATGTTGGAACATAGTCAAATGTAGGCCTTGCTGACTCTTATAAGGGACAATTCTCTCCTAGAAAATCCATTAGGCATTGTAATACATATTGATATACTATAAAATAAATCTGTCTCTTTTTATATGGTGCAACAGGTGTACACCTTGCCTTGGTACTTAGAGATGAGATGGGCCCACTTGAAGTGATTGAAATCAAGAGAATATGGTTTTTATGGTGTCATCCTTCGAGGGTCGATGCGGAGATGCACAGCTAGTGGTGAGAGCAGGGCCCCAAAATGAATGGGGTTTTCCCATGATTCTGTTTCTTCATGGACAACATGTGGAGAAGGAAGAATGAGACAAGATTGAGTGTCTCCCTTACTAGGTCAAGAAAGATTGGAGTATGTACATTGTTAGCATGTTGTACCCTCCCCTGCCCTTGTATCGACCTCATAAATATGGTGTTCATAAGGTAGTGGTGAGGAATGTGGGTGAATGGGTGCTTGATGTCCATGACAAAACATTGATGCCACTTGATGAAGAATCCTTGAGGTAGTTCTATCATCTTTCTCCATGCCAAGATAAAGTCTAAGTTTCATGGTGTGAAGCACACTTCACCCATGGAGCAGCCATATATCGAGTTGAACTCCTTCAAGGTGAGGTGGTTCTCAATGTTATATAATTAGAATTTCACCCAACAAACTTCCCATACTTCCCCATGCTCAAGGATGCAACACGTCTCCAACATGACAAGTAATTCACAGATTATCTCGAGATATGCGTCAGTCACTTAAGAATGGATGATCTCCTATCATTTTTTGCTTGGTGTATATATGTTGGAAGTTGTCAGTGAAGCCTACTATAGAGAGTAAGGT
Organism: Alisma plantago-aquatica; assembly: GCA_963693085.1. Classification (NCBI taxonomy): domain Eukaryota; kingdom Viridiplantae; phylum Streptophyta; class Magnoliopsida; order Alismatales; family Alismataceae; genus Alisma; species Alisma plantago-aquatica. The sequence continues at coordinate 52,962,245 of OY856412.1, forward strand.
CTGCTCCAAAAATTGTTTTGGTATGAGCTCCCTCTTATGTAGTGCAATGTAGTGTTTCTTTTGTGGCTCATCAGGGAAGGCAACCCTAATTGACTTGGGTACTAATTGATCAGGTAAGAAGGTGGCAGCTGGAGCTTTTTGTTAGGCTACCATTCTTGCAGAAGAGAAGTCAGAGAGGTGAAAAAGAGCTCAGTGAAGACTTTGAGTTTCAAAATGCATTTGTGATCTCCTGGGAATGTCTTGCACCTTGTGAATGAGAGCAGACTACTTGGGTGTGATTTATGTTCATCCCCTTACAACCCCTTTATAGTTGAAGGTGGATCTTCCCATGTGGTGTTGGTAATACTGACATGCAATGTTGGTGGTACCAGCTCATTTCTATCCATGGGCGTCTTGATGTTAAACATTAGTACTGATGAGTTTGGGCTATCGATATACAGACCCAACAAATTTTCCTACGTCAGTCATACCAATGGTAGTTTGTGGTATGGAATCATAAATTGGTGAGCACGGATCAATGCCACCGACCATTGGATGTGAAAGATCTTGATCATTGGTGTCAATGCCACAAATATGACCTACTAAATCAATGCCACTAACGCGTGTGCCAGTGGTACCAATCTAAACTTAGATCACCTTTGTTATCTTTATTGGTTCCACAAAGTTCTACTATCAGTGTTACTGAGTGTGATGTCGGTTCTACTGAGCCTATTTTCAGTGGTACCAAGAATAGATTTCATCTAACATCTAGGAGTTTAATGAAAAATTTCAGTGGTACCGAGTTGTGTCTTCCTCTATCGTATTCAAGCTTGTTGGGTCGGTACCACCGAGTAGCCTCTTGATGGTATCAATGATCTTTTCCTAAAGCTTTGTGATTTCTTCTCAAAAAATGTTAGTGCTACTGACAATGTTTTTAGTGATACCAAGATTAATGACTCTCATACAATTTTTAACTGATAATGATTCATTTCCACCAACCTACCTGTGGGAGGTACCAAAATTTCCCAAATTCCATGTGATCCCTAGGTGATGGTTTGGTGCTAATGATAGTGTTGTTGGTAGTAGACACTATAAAATTCTACACACCACATAAAACACATCAAGGCATCTTTTTTTCCATTGCATCAACTAAAAAACTACTTATAAAAAAGTTTGAATTTTAACAAAAGAGATGACTAAATAAAAACATTAATGACCAAAATTCAAGTGGCTTTCCTCCAATAAAAGCCCTTGTTTAATGTCCTAGGTTCGAATAGACGCTTACCTTCAACCTGGATTTTCATGGGATGGTAGTGAAGAATCATGTGATAATTTGCAATCCACTCTATCATCATCTATTCTAGTGTCAAGTATCATATACCCATGGCAATGATCACATCATCTATAGCTTGGAACGACCTTCATATAAACATCTCATATCCTTGCATCTCTTGCTTGTGCATGACCAAAAAATGAACAAGATAGATAAATTTGTCAACTTTAACTAAAACATCATCACATATTGCATAGAGCCTCACAATTGACCTGTCCTCCAATTAGATTGTCATGGACGCCTTTGTCAATTTCTTCAATCCCACATTTAGAAAGTTCAAGAGAGGCATTAGATTTATGCTCACCCTAGAATCATATAATGCTTATTTGAAATCTTCATTGTTAATGGAACAAGGGATGTAGAAAAATCCTAGGTCCTCGTTCTTTGCCAGAAGTCTACTTTAGATCGAAGCATTGACCACATAATAGACACACAAAACATTTGTATATTTTTGCCATCTTTTCTTGTTGATGATTTCCTTAAAAAACATCCCATATGTAAGGATCTGATCTAAAGCCTCCATAAGAGGAATATTAATGTGGATCTTCCAGAAGATGTGTAGAAATTTCTTGAATTTATTGTCCTTCTTTCCTGACTTCAGAATATCTGGGAGTGGCACATGTGTCTTCTGTGTATGCTTGTATGGATAAATGTTTGACTTATCAGAAGCCCCCTCCCCTAAGCTTGCATCAATGCCACCACTTAAGATAGAATATAACACATCTAATGTGGAAGGGGTGACATGCGGCTACTCCTTCTCAATTATAGATGCTTTCTTGTTCTGACTGTTACTGCTCCACTACGGAGTATAACCTTCACTTGTTCTTGATGTATGGACATCTCCTCCACAACTGGGAGCGTGGACATGGCAATGTTGAGACCTTGAAGTTCCTTGTAATGCAAAGTGGATGTAGATGGAGTGTCCTTTTTGCTCTTTGCAGACACTATACTGACTACAATGCATGTTTGTGAATAATTCACAAGTGTTCTACATCCCATTGGTTTTCCATAAGGCTATTGAGAAAAGGAACTTGTGCTACATAAACACATTCTAGATTTGGACTGTTCTGATTAGGTGTCTCCCCATAACATGCTCTATCTCCTTAGAGATAGAGATATGGCTTATTTGATGATGTTGGGGACTATTTTTGTGTTCCCAGGAAATCAATACTGAATGAGCTTCTCCATTGCTACCATCTCCACTGCTAGTTGTGAAATTTGATTGCCAATGCTATGAATTTCAACCGATTGATTTTGATGTTCCTTTTTTTGGTGTGTATGCCCAGAAAACCAATCATATGATAATTGTAATGGCATATCTTATAAAATATTTGATTAATTATAAAGTTAATCTTCCAATTTATTATATTATTTAGTTATGAGATAATGATGTAACATAATAAATGTCTCAAGAATGATATTACTCAATGATGTATGACTTTGGGTTGAGGACCTGAACAATGAGATCATACAGATGTTAAGAGTATATGCATTCTTGTTATGTCCCTAGTCAGATATTATTGTGGAAGGATAATAGACAACAATAACACTTAAGACTAGAATGTGTGTTGGTTGATGACAAAATCTCATTAGTCATGATGTGTGATATTGAACCAAGAACATACATACTTGTTAGAGAATAGTATATGGGATAGACCCACCTTGAGAGTGACACATGGAACCATGAATGGTAGTCAGAGTCAATTCTCATAGTGATGGTGGTGTTTGTGGTTTTTAGACCTAAAATCACTACACTCATCACATGTCGTTCGATGTTCTTTGGCATCATCCACTGTGATCGTAAATAAGGGTTACCATAAAGGTGGTGCTCGGGTGAACTGTGACACATGGGGATGACTGTGAGTGATGTAGATGGGATTTTTCCCTCCTATAAGAGTTTGATATCCTACCCACTTGATAAGAGAGACTAAGGAATACATGACCATTTTGATGTGAGTCAATATGTGATTGAGTTTATATATATCTCAGAAAGTCTACTCTAGTTCAAGGAGCATGGATGGAATGTTGAACAGGATGATGATTCCATGCCTCGAGTTTAATCTAGATCAAAGACAAAGGAACTATACAAGGATTGTAACACCAATAAAATATGATAGGTTAAGTTGTTCTCCAACTTCCCTAGTTACTTGGGTAGCAATGAAGTCTTGCTAGATACCAATCATTGCTTGTGAAATAAAAATTTGATTATGCATATCAGTGCCAATATAATGTGGAGCCTATTGGGTCACACACATAGGATGCTATTGGAATAGGAGTGTAATTGTGGATGTGATTGAAAATGTTCTAAATAAAATTGATTACTAAAACGTGTAGGTAATCTACTATAATATTGGAATATAATCTGAGCTAATTGGTTAAAGTGTTTAAGACAATTAATTACATTCCATTATAAAGTTAGTTGGATGATCCATAGTAATTAACTAGACATGGATAATAGAAATTAGTCAAACAATTAATATTATTAATTGGTTGATTAAGTGATTCTAGAATATTCTTTTAATTGTTCATGAGCGACTTGTTTCAAAAAAGAAGTCGCAACCCTTTTATTTTCCTATGGGTTTTCAAAAACCCTGCTTTCTTTCTTCTGATATATGTAGGGGCATGATGGTCATATTTTGATACACACTTGGATACACACTCTTGTATGTGAACCCTATCTATCATTGTCCCCAAGTGAGAGAGAAGGATTCAAATACACACTTGGATACATGCTCTTATATGTGAACCTTATCTTCCATCGTCCCCAAGAGAGAGAGAAGAAGAGAAACTGATACTAGCACATCATCAAGAAAAAGTCTATTCTTTCACATTGGTTTACGAAGCCAACATGGAGCTCTAGTCCTTCAATGTGGATGAAGTAGAGATGCAGACTCTATGTTGCATGTGTTTGGAGGACGGACACCGACTTCCTGTGTATGTTAGGAGTGATGCACATTACTGGGAGAAGGGATGTCACCAAACTTGCTCTGGGATAAGGTATACCCTTGCACCCTCCTTCCGAATATGTTGTTGTCGATGATATCCTCTATTAGGATATGTGTTGAGAAAATTTTATTACTTCCGTTGTGCCTGTCACCCCCACAAAACCTAACATCCTTTTGGATTGGTCCAAGTAAGCCTCATTCTGACCAATGTGTTTAATAAGCATGTCTTGAATCGTGTCCATCTTTCTAGGGCATCTATCTTGCAAATATTGTTGTGAGGTGTTTCCTTACTATTGTTTGATTTGTTATTCTTGTGATGAGTCCTGATGAAAGTTATTACGATCCTTCTAAGAAAATATTTGATCTTAGTCATGAATATTCATTCTTTCCCCTATTGTTTTACTATTTCAATTACATATACTCTTCCTCTTCACCTTTAGATGAGGTGTGAGATTTTTGATCAAGCTTCCTTGTGAGATGAGCCATATGAGCCTTCAGCTCCACAACTTCATGTGATTCCATTGTATATGTAGTTTTTTTTATTTCTTTTATCTCTTCTCGCCATGATTAATTATTGGCCATGTTTTTTAGGATCTTGTGACAATTTGTCACCTTATTATTTAGGAAGAACCATGCCCCTGCACTATCAAGAGTATACATTTCCCCTTTATGCAAGCCATAACAAAATGTTTTCTCTTAATAAAACAAATCAATCCCATGAAGTAGGATTTTTCTGAGCATGTTCTAGAATCATTCCCACACCTCAGAGTAATATTCATTATCTTGTTACTTCAAGTTGTTGATATTCCCACTAATTCTTTTGTCTTCTATGGTGAAAAGTATCTCTTGAAAAATGTGTCATTCATATCATCCCATGTCTCAATTGACTCTAGAGGTAAATTGAGGAATCAAGTCCTGGCCTTGTTTGACAAAGAGTATGTAAACAAATTCAAACTAATCATATGGATGGGACTGTGTCAAGTTTAAGAATGTCAAAACTCTCCCCAAAATTGTTGATTTGTGCCATCGTGTCCTACATATTATGCCCATGAAATGATTGTGACTTATTAGTGCCACCACTCCTGGATCGATTTTGTAGCTGCCAACATTAATTGTTTGTCGTTTAATTGGTGCAAGTTGGGTTGTTGTGAATGACGTGTTTATCTTCTCCCAAACTCTCTGTCCTTAGGCATGTCCTCCATATGATAAGCATTGTTCAGATCCATATCTTTTGCATGTTCTTGCTCCTCCTATGGATAGGAGTTTGAATGAGCTTCTCTTGTGAAGCCCCAAATTCTCACACCTAGTGCAAGATTTCTTCTCAATCTACACCACATGGAGTGAACTTTTCATAGTCCTTAGTTTAAATGTGAACCATGCACTAGTACCTGAACATTTAATTTGCAATGTGAGACACAAAATGCTAGTAAATTGACTAAAGAAAATGCATCAATTATGCTCTTTTGCTACCAAAATGATGTGGAGGCTGGATTATGCTTGCATTCAGGTCTTGATTTCAATTGATTTTGTTCTTCCAAAGGAGATTGTTATGAGAAGTGATTGTGGGGACCGAGACATTTTCTAGATCCAATATGAATGGATTCCTAAAATTTGCAAGGTGTGTGATTGTTTTGGACATGAGACAGAGATATATAACTTCAAGAAGAAAAATACATGTTGTATTAAGGCTTGGGTTCTGTCTGAGAAGTCAATTACTGATGGGAAGGTGTCTAATGTTCCCTGCACTTCAATTCCCATCTTAGGGTAATAATAATGTCAATACTGATGCTCCTAGTAGTCCAAGTGATTCTTATGTTATCCATACTGCCAATGCCGATTCATAACTCTTGCAAAAAAAGACCAAATAAACTCTATTCTATTACAGGAGGTGATAGGAGGAATGTGAGCCAAAATATTGCTAAGAATGTTGGGGGTAGTTGGAGGGTGCCAACTCATATGTAGCAGATTATTGATGAAAAAGTTAGAATGGCCACCCCGTGCAGTGATGAAGGGTTCCTAATACATACAATTTGGTCTTCTCCTCCTAAGCTGGTTTCCAAAACTTATCCTTTCGTTAAGAGAGGTTCTCTAAAATAGCTAATGTGGCGAACAACATGTTCGTGAAGCTTAATGAAATTGGGGATGAGTTTGTTTTAGATACTATGACTGGCAGGGCTCTAGTTATCATTGGCCTAAATGGATGATTGTTTGAGTATGTTCTCCTAGAATGTCTGTGGATTAAATAAATTTGGACACCAGGAGAAAATAAAGGATATCCTTGTTAAGATAGGGCATCATGTGAACTTCATCATTGAAATGAAACCATTAAATAAAAAGATGAATATAACTATGAATAATATATGGCCTGATAGGATGTGGACTTCTAATCATATTTCTCATCCTATTGGTAGAATTATTGTTCCATGGGACCAAAATGTGGTGGATCTAGTGAAGGTGGACGAGAGTGACCAATAAATTCATTGTATGATATGTTACAAAGGAAATCACTTCTATGGGCACAATGAGGAGAAAAAACAAAGATTTTTGTGGAATAATATTAAAAGAATTTGTCCTAGCAATGATGCATGTATCCTACTAGGTGATTTCAATGTTATCCACTATTATGAGGAGAGAAAACATATAGGTTTTTATCCTTTTATAGCCATGTGAGATTTAAATGATGCCATCTCTGATTTAAGTCTTATTGAGCTTGATATGAAAGGGCTATGTTTACCTGGGATCATAGAAGAAAGGGATAAGAAATCATTCTTTCTAGAATTGATAGGTGTTTCTATAATACTAATTTCTACTCTGCTTACAAGGAAGTCTAGGGGGAAGTTATTAACACTATTGCTAGTAACCATAGATAGATTTTTGTCTCTTTCAACTGTAAATCTAGAAGGAAAAAAAGCCATTTCAAATTTATCAATGCTTGGACTTCCTGAGAGGATTTTTTTGATTTTTTGTGGAAGTTTGGAGGATTGAGGTTAAGGGCAATCCTATGTTTTGGGTTATGTCTAAACTTAAAAATGTCAACGTGAAGCTTCTTAAATGGAACAAAGGAAAGATTGGCATCCTAAATGACAATGCCAAGGTTGTGGAGGTTGAAGCCATCATGGCTCAAAAGGATGCTGATTGTTCTCCTAAGGACGAGATGTTAAGGAATATAGCTGATGAAAAAAGGAAGATTGCCATTTTGGCTACTGAAGTTGATGAATCCTATGCTAAACAAAATTCTAGAGTCGATTGGATGAAACTTGGGGAAGAAACACAAGTTTCTTCTATAACTCAATGAAAGTTAGAGCCATCTGTAATAACATCAGGTCTCTCATGATTGATAATATCTTGTATTATGATGAGGAGACTATCAATTAGCATATTTTCGAGTAATATATTGTTCAATCAATATAACAAGGGAAATACTGGTCAGATTGTATGGAATGAAGACTAGGTTTTTCCTTCTCTGAATGATGAGAAAGTTAGCCCTCTTAGTGTTGTTGTCACTGGTGATAAATTGATCAAGTTATAAAAGATGCAGATGGTGAAAAGCACCAGGTCCTGATGGTTTCAGTAGATACTTCTTCAAAAAGGCTTGGAGTGTTATTGGTCATGATGTTACATCTGTTGTCAATTTTTTTTTTCAAAAGTGGCATAATGATCAGAGAGTTGAACAAGTCTTACATAACTCTCATTCCTAAAATCAAAGGGGAAACTCATATAAAAGATTGGAGACTGATTTCTCTCTGTAATTTTTTGTTCAAAATCATTACTAAAGTTCTTGCTAACAGGCCCTAATCTCTTCTTGACAGTCTTACCAGTAAAAACCAGGTTGCTTTTATTAAAGGTCATCATATTTCTGATGCTCTTCTACTAACTAATGAACTAATCAGTGATTTTAAGAAGCATGGCATTAAACCCAAGATGTGTTTTAAAGCTGATTTGGTCAAAGCATATGATGTTGTTTGGTGGGATTTAATTCTAAATATTCTCACAAGGATGAGATTTTCCAAGATGTTGGATAAACTGGCTCCACACTATTATGAATATGAGCATTTACCATATTCTAATAAATGTTTATCCATCTAAGGCTATTTTTACTCCAAATAGAATTTACCAAGGAGATCATATTGCTCTTTATGTCTTTATTTTGGTTATGGAAGGTCTGAACAAGAAAATTATTAGGCCTATTAGGAATTCTACTATGCATGTGTCACACCTTCTCTTTTTTGATGATGTGATGTTCTTTCTCAAAGACAATACACATAATGTGGGGGCAATTAACACTACTACATTTTTGTCCAATAACGTCCCTGCCCTTAGCGTCATTTTTACTAGAATAAGTGACCTAATACACTATTGCATGAATTTTATCATAAAAACTGACCCATTAGGTTTCCCACGGTGAAAATTCACATGATTTTAGCTTCGTGCCTCGATCTATAGGGTCAGGTTTTCAAAATACCTGACGCTATAGGGTCAACAAAAAATGTAGGCACCGCTTTGGACCTGTTGGGTCGATTTTCTAAAACTAACCGACCTTGTAGCATGATGGTGCTTCCACTCACGTGGAATTGCGTGCACCACTAAAAATCCTAAAGATGGTAAGTCTTTAAGTTTAGCCTTGCTTATACTAGATAGAGAACTCCACCCACGTATGCTGGAAGTCTTATCGTAGTATAGTTAAGGGTTCAATCCACAGGACAACGGTCTTGTTGTGAGCAACAAGATGGAAAACGTAAGAATTTCGCTTAATCACTCAATAGTTGGTATTTAGATCGAAAGGTTGATTTGGTTGTTTTTAAGCTAAGTGCAAGTAAAGTAAATAAAGCAAGTAAATTTAAGGAGTTAAGCTATGATAAAAGTCACTAGGGTGTGATCGGGTTTTCACCGCCACTACGCATGGATCAACACATGCAAAGCAAAACATAACCTACAAAAGAGTCTAGTCAGTTAGTATCCTTGTAGACTTAGCTTCCTTTCGGAGAACTAACTACGAGAAGTGCGGGAATGTTACAACGCCAGCCATTCCCGAACAAATGGTCACATTACTTTGCATCATTCCCCTCACAAAGTGTGTTCCTCGACTTACCAAGGTTGTACTTCCATACGTAAACTGATTCCATTTCATAGTATGAAAGTGCAACAGATGGTAGTGATTTTACTCCACTTCTTGAGATACACTTCTAGATACCGAAACAGATGCATGGTGGATACATGCACCAAGAACCAACATACAAATGAGTTTCGAATCTAATAGTACAAACGTAGACAATTCATACTAAAAGATAAAGGATAACACAAGTTGGAGATCAAGCAATATGCATTCATTAATCATTTGATGTCGAACTGAAAAAGATAAGAACTCTATATCACAAGATATGGATTACATTTGCATGATATGAAAACATGGGTAGTGGGGCTACTCCCCACACCCTAGTGAGAGAGACTACTCGCTCATGACTAGGACAAAGAAGGAGGCAAGAAGAGAGAGAGAGAGAGAGCATCATCCCCATGAAGGAGATTGGAAGATCAACCCCTTGGAGAGAGAGCAACGATCCACCAGTCTTCAAAGGTTGCACGATGATGAGATCTCCCCTTCCCACCTTCTTTGGCGAAGAAGGAGAAAGTAGCTTCAAGATGGAGTATGGGTCTCAGACCGGTAGCCTCAGGGCGGAGGATGGAAGTAGCAAGAGCTGTGGAATGATTGAGGCAGCCTTTGGGCGTATGAAACTTCGTGCCTGGTCGAGGACCCTTAGGGTCTTATTTATAGGCCTTAAGTGAAGTCCAAACGGTTTGGATGCCGTTTGGACCTCAAGACCGTTTGGGCCTGAGACCGTTTGGATCTCAAGACCATTTGGATCTTGAGACCGTTTGGGCCTCAAGACCATTTGGACCTTGAGACCGTTTGGACCTCAAGACCGTTTGGACCTCAAGACCGTTTGGACCTCAAGACCGTTTGGGCCTCAAGACCATTTGGACCTTGAGACCGTTTGGCTTCATGCGGTGTCGGGACCGGTTGACTCCATGCGGTCTCGGGACCGTTTGGCTTCATGCGGTCTCGGGACCGGTTGACTCCATGCGGTCTCGGGACCGTTTGGCTTCATGCGGTCTCGGGACCGTTTGAACTCCATGCGGTCTCGGGACCGGTTGGCTTCATGCGGTCTTGAGACCGTTTGAACTCCATGCGGTCTCGGGACCGGTTGGCTTCATGCGGTCTTGAGACCGTTTGACTTCATGCGGTCTCGAGACCGATTGACTCCATGTGGTCTCAGGACCGTTTGGCTTCATGCGGTCTTGAGACCGTTTGACTTCATGCGGTCTCGAGACCGATTGACTCCATGCGGTCTCAGGACCGTTTGGCTTCATGCGGTCTCAGGACCGTTTGGCATCATGCGGTCTTAGGACCGTTTGACTCCATGCGGTCTCGAGACCGATTGGCTTCATGCAGTCTTGGGACCGTTTGAATCCATGCGGTCTTGAGGTTGATTTATTCTTTTGTGTTTTTCTGCATGTATAAAAGGGAAAAGTTAGTCTGATGGTATATTTACAAAGAAGGGGTAAATTTAGGATTATGTATAGTTTTAATTTAGAAAGAGTATGGAAAACTAAAGAAAAAGACTAAGATAATCGTCCAAAATGGGAGGTTATCACCCCCCTAACTTAGAGTCTAGCTTATCCTCAAGTTAGATAGAGCTGAGACATGTAATGGCGAGGTGATTTTATTTAGTTGGGATTTCCATACTCTTATTTCAATTCTTAACCTGAGTTCCCCTCGGGTCATATCAAGGCTTATTGCTTTCTTTGACTCTTTCAGGTTTCGAGAGTTGCTTGGGTCTCACGTTCTTTCCGTATCTCGTAGTTTGCATTGGGACCACCTTTATTTTGTGCATGTTGCTGACTCTAATCAGCTTTATACCTCTCTGAAAGACCTACTGGAAGCGAGAGATGGTATGAGGGTTGGCTAAAGGCTTGAAGTGTAGCTCCCCCTTCGAGTGGGGGATGGGCTGTCTATGCTTTTTAGGATCTCACTATCGGGCACGACACATCTGCCTTTATGAGGGCAACTGAATGTACCGGCCGGGTGAGTCCTTTATGAGCTTTTCATATATTTAGATACCTTAGGGTTCCACTACCGGGCACGAACCATCTGCCTTTGTGAGGGCAGCAGAATGTGCCGGCCAGATGAAACCTTCATTGGTTCTTTATATAGATCCTTATTCATGGCACAACTCTCATAATTTTATTCGTCTCACTGGCTTTTATTCGATAACTCGCAGGCTTGGGTTTTGTTTGGGAATTTATTTTTGGGTGGCCAAGCCTCTTTTATTTTGAAGAGAGGAAAGTTGTTCTTAGGGTTTTTCAACATGCACTTATTTGGTTTGTGGTCCACTTGCAGAACTTCTTGATTTGGAAGTTGCCTGATTCCCCTCTCGTCCTTGAGAGCTTGGCTTATTTCTGCCTTGATTTTGACCTGTGGAGAGTCAGATAAAGAATTGAAGTAAAAGCATGAAAATCGATAGTGGAGTGACATTATTAAATCGCCATTAAATGTCTAAGTGCTATTTACTTTTGGAGACTAACATGATTCTAGAGTTAAATGAGGGTGATTCTACTCAAAAAAGGGTTAATTAAAAAGAAAGATAAAAAGGAAAAAAAGTGTAAACTGAGAAAAGAAAAGAAAGAAGAGGGATGAAAAAAAATGATACCTCACCCTTGTCTAATGTACCCCCCCCATAAATTATCACTCACTCTGTCCTCAGAGTGTCAAAGTGATAGGTTGAGAAGTAATTAGGACAAGGGCTGCAGGATAAGGTAAATCTGCATTTGCCCCTGGTGAATGAAGTAGGTTGGATGCGAACTGTCCTCATAGAGCGTGGTAATCCATGCCAGTCATATCCTCTACTGGTCTTTGGAGAACGATGATGGTGTACATCCAGTAGAGGACGTGGAAGCCGCAGTCGTTTGATTTTCAGATTTGCTGGGGGCATTTGTGGCAGAAGGAAGGGTGGTGGAAATGCTCTTTGTCGTACGCCCTTGTATGCTGACTCAGAAAATCGATTAACTTTTCGGCGCACTCCTTTGCCACTACTTCTATTGGTGTCTTTGGTGTCACGACGTAGTTTCTCTGTCGTGTGTTGTACTGGCTATCAGAATTGTTGTATATTGTGGTTGTTCCTTCTGGGAGGTTTGTTGCCAGGAGCATCCATTGCTCATGATAAAGGAAAGGTAACATGATGAACGTCGGTGTTGTGTGCTGGAGATAGGAGATCAACGCGTCAGTTGTGCCGAGGTTCTTGAGCTTTAGGAGATCATCTTTCATATATGGAGACGCCATGTATGTTGTTGGGTTGTTTTGGCCAAGCAGAAACTGATAGGCGGCCATAAGGTTTATAGAGAGGGATCCTTTAACCTGTAGAGTCTCGCGCAGTGTGTCTGCCATTACAAGAATGTCACGGGACATGAATACCAGTCCATCTTTGTCGGTGGAGAGCCGTGCCATAATGAGACGCAATTCGAGGACGTTGAGACCCTTGCAAGCATCGCGATCAAAATCCGGGAAGGTTGGTGTAATGGAGAACACATGATCGATCTTGCTTTGATCTTGCTCAGTGTCGGCGACTGGCAACTTGGTCTTTTCTAACTCCTTCAGAGTTTGTCGGAAGGGTCGCCGCTGCGGTCACTGGATAGCTGAGAAGAGGTAGAGAGGAACGTCGTCTGGTGCCATAGTTGGGTCCTTGAAGAACCATCGATCACATATTAGCTCCATGGCATAACGTCCACGTAAGGAATGAAAATCTTCATCAACCAGATCGTTAAATGGGATTTCCTGGTTCAGCGCTTGAATGTGACGTATGGTGCAGAAAGCGCAATCCCCAGATCCCTCAGTGGCTTGAACTAGAGGGTTTATGATTTTGAACCATGGTTGGCTCCAATCTTGGCGTAGAGATGGGCAGGCAGCCCAGATTAACTGAAGCATCCGGAAGGGTATACACCTGGCTTCTCCTGCTGCTTCTCCTATGAATTTTATTGTGCCGGCTGGTAGCTCGGCGCCATAGAAGTTATATACCTTGGCATCCCGAGCCTCGATGTCCACGATCATAAAAAGCCAGTGGTTCGAAACTTGGAAGGGCATGGTGAGATAACGTGCTCGACGTGCTAAACCAGCACGCAGCCGGTCGATCGACTTTGCTCTTACGTCTTTGTATAAAAGGCCAATAGATAGAGAAGGCGCGATGTTGAAAATGGGTTGCTGCCTCTTAGAACTTTTGTACATTTCTATACAATTGGCGAGGAGGACACGGAAGATTGCCATAGGCATCGTGGACCGAGGTCAGAGGATGCTGCGGAAATCTTCACGTGTCATCTGACGCCTGGTTTTGGTATTGTGATAAATTATATCTTCCCCGGCCTTTACATCGTCCACTATAGTGTTCAGTATAAAAATGTCATGAGCATCTAAAATGGAGATGGCCGCCATATCTAGGTCATGCATCTTATGCGGCAGAGGTGGTGGCGGGGGAAGTTCTTGCAGAGGGGGAGAAGCAGGTTGATCGAAGGCCTGTTCATGGCATGGTAGGTCGTCGTCTGAGTCGGAGGCAGAATCGAGGTCTTCATCGGTGTCTAAACTTACTCGTTCTGCCTCGCCTTCATCAAGGGGAGAAGGTGCGGAGAGAGGTGGAGCAGTTGTTTTTGGTGGGCTGGCGCTGGTTCCTAGAATACAGTGGTGGAACTCAGCGAAAGCCGATTCTTTAGCAGCTTCCCCGATGGACCCCATAGAGGAATAATCAAAGAATTGGTCCCCGTATGACATGTTGACATTATCGTTCTGTGGGGACTTGGGGTGATTGTCACTGTCATGGTGACCTTTGTCGGACCCTTTGTGAGAGGGTTCTTCTGCATTTCCAGGGTCTTCTCCGTCATCTTGTTTATCGCTGGAGGAGGTGGTATCTTTGTTTGAGTCGGCAGATGAGTCAGAGTCGTCTTCGTCGTTATCATCGCCATCCTTATCATCCGCAGCCTTGTCTGCTTACGTTTTACGTGCGGACGTTTTACACCGCCGATGGGTGACTTGTAGCTCATCGAAAGCCACTTGCAGATGCTCGCGTGTTTCGAGTAGTGCATCATGGGATTCTTTGAGGTCAGTATATCTTCCCTCGGCGAAGAGGAGACGTGCTGTAAGATTTGTGACTTGAGCACGTAGCTGCTGGATTTCATCATTGTAGGACTCCTCTTGGCGATGCTGTATTTGTGTGAGCATGCTGTTAATGGTGTCCAAGTGCGTGCTCAACATTGCTTGTTGTTACTGGAGCTCGCGGAGAGTCTCTAGTAGAGACTGAGTCTGTGTGGAGATCTCATCGACTTGCTTCGCCGTTGCTTCTTGCTGACGCTTCGCTCCAAGGACCAGATCCGGCAAGGTGTTGTAGTGGATGTTGATGTGCTCAACTTGCTTAGCCACCTCATCTTGTCGTTGCTAGAAGCCTTGGAGGATGTTCGGCAAAGCTCGGTGTTGTTCGTCGATCGTGGCCACTTGTCTTGATAAGCCCTGCACACAAGAAAAAATAGAATGTAAGATACTAGAAGGATCGGTGAGGAGGTTTTAGACAACATCGAATTGGCGGCCAAATTCCTCACCGATATTTACAAAAGGGACCCCAGGAGCGGAAGGGTGGGATGGCTGGGGTCTGCGTGGAATGGTGGTAGTGTCTTATGGGAGAGACACTGATGGTGCCCCGAACTGCGTAGTGACTGTAGATGTAGTCACCAGTGGTGTCGAGGTGGTGGCGGATGTGAAGAGTGGTGGAATTTGTGGTGAAAGCAGTGGCAGAGATAGTGATGGGGTGGAAACTGCGGAGGTGAAAGGGAGGGTGGTAAAGTCGAGCATAGGGGTGGAGAAAGGAGAACCCGAAGGGAATAGGGGTGAAGAAAAGGATGTGAATGGTTGCATGGATGTGATGGGGAAGAAAGGAGTGGTAGATGTTGGTATGGTGGAAGGTGGGGTGGTGGCAGTGGTTAGCTGCTCATGTAGACTCTGAATGAAAGAGTCGATGGAGGAGGAGGTTAAGATTTCTTCATGGAGCTTCTCGGCCTCAGGATTTGGCTTAGATGTTGGTGTCCCCGACAGCTGTTGGGCCTGCAACTGCCTTCTGGAAGGTCGTTTGATAGGAATCTTTGTTGGTCGAGCTGCCGGAGCTGTGATACTCATCTTCGTTTGTCCCGCTATTGCTTTCTTTTCGAGTATTTTGACCGAAGCTAGCAGTTGAATAAGCTCCTCGTCAGAGAAGAGGAGCTGTGTTGTGTCATAGTTTGCTAACTCCGGAAGAGGGATGAGAGTCCTGGATGACTTGACCATAGGGCAGAATACATAGTGTAGTTTCCCATCCTTTTCCTTAATGATGAAGGAGTTCTTTAGAGTCTGCTCATTGGTAAGGATGTCACCCTTCAGTTGTGTGCAGCGGGGTAGGGGTTTGTCCATCTTGAGGTATTTGATAATAGATGTGACATGCCCCCCATGCAGATTTCTTTCCCCAGGCTGGAGGTTGATAGTTTCTGGATCACCTGTCGTCCGATATTGACTGGCCTTTCGTTAAGAATAGACCAGAGAATGAAGAGATCTGAAATTATAACGTTTCCCCCTTCTGTCTCGGGGAAGAGTGCACCAGCGAGAATCTTGTGCAGGGTGCGCACAAAGACAGAGTGTATATTTGACGCTTTGCACGTCTTTGTGTCATAGGTGGGGATCTCAGTTAGCGATTTCTAGAATTTGTGTCTGTTGAACTCTGAATGTTCAGTCCCCACCTCCTTGGCTTTCCGCAGCTGGTCCTGGTTGTCGATGAAGATTGTGTTCAGCATATTTTCCGTTATGACAACCTTGCTGCCGAAGATTTGGATGACGAGCCTTTTGTCACCTCCGTCTCGTGACCAATCTATGATGTCGATGGGCTCCTTTGTCAAGAAAGTGAAAAACTTTATAGTGGGTTCAGAGTAAGATACTTCAGGTACTAGACATAACCTGGCGAGGTTGGCTTTTTCTAGCATGTTGAATATGCGGTCGTGCATCCCCATCTTAAGCAGTATGCTGGAGCAAACATACTTGGTGGGTTTGAGTGTTTTGTCAGTGGAGAGGTTGGTTTGGATGAAGAGGTTTTCTGGTGGTGGTGTTGTGGTGGTGATGGGAATGAAAGTGGGGGTGGTAACAGGGATGGTGGTGGTAGGTTTTGCAAAGGGTTGATCCATGGTAGAGGCAGGTCGAACTTGTTTCCTTGCCCGTTTCTTGGAGGGCCGCCCAGATGCAGTCTCCAGGACCTTGCGCTTCCCCTTTTGTTCTTCTGCTAGAGATTCTTCCTCAGGATTTGGAGTGTAATCCAAGCCTTCATCATCATCAGAAGAAATCTCTTCCACTTCTACGTTTGTTGCCTCTGCTAGACAGTTGTTGAGGCGGTCAATGTCAACCAGAACCTCCATCATTTTGATATTTGGAGGGGCCTTTCCAGTTTTGTTGAAGGCATCTCTGATCTTCTGGAGTTGAGCTAGCTCTTCCATCATTTGCTCCCTTGTCAGAGAAGGAGCAACGTCTGATACGATGGCCTTCTGTGCTGGTGAAGCCATATCTGTGAAATGGGAAATCATTGGTTAGAACAAGAATGTTTAGGGATGAATTAGATTTTATTTGTATTTATGTGGAAATTAACTGAATGAGGAGGACCAAACGGTTTGAAAACCGTTTGGCCCCAAACGGTTTCAAGACCGTTTGGTCCCAAACGGTTTGAAGACCAGTTGGTCCCAAATGGTTTCAAGACCGTTTGGTCGCAAACGGTTTCAAGATCCTTTGGTCCCAAACGGTTTCAAGATCGTTTGGTCCCAAACGGTTTCAAGACCGTTTGGTCACCGCTTGACCCCAAATGGTTTCAAGACTGCTTGGCCCCAAACGGTTTCAAGACCGTTTGGTCCCAAATGGTTTGAAGACCGTTTGGTCCCAAACGGTTTCAAGACCGTTTGGTCCGAAACGGTTTGAAAACTGTTTGGTCCCAAACGGTTTCAAGACCGTTTGGTCCCAAATGGTTTCAAGATCGTTTGGTCCCAAACGGTTTGAAGACCGTTTGGTCCCAAACGGTTTCAAGACCGCTTGGTCCCAAACGGTTTCAAGACCGTTTGGTCCCAAACGGTTTGAAGACCGTTTGGTCCCAAACGGTTTCAAGACCGCTTGGTCCCAAACGGTTCCAAGACCGTTTGGTCCCAAACGGTTTCAAGACCGTTTGGTCCCAAACGGTTTCAAGGGCCGTTTGGAAAATGAAACGTCGCGCAACCACCGGAGAAGGTGAAGATGAAGGCGAAATGGCACAGAGGCGGCGGACACGCCGGTGACAACAACGATGGTAAAAATGATGATAAAGACGACGGTGAAGCCGGCGACGAAAGCGGTGGCGATGAAAACAGTGGTGAAGACGGCGACGGCGGACAGGGTCGTTGGTGAAAATGGCGAAGACGATGGTGGTGCCGGCGATGGCGGACAGAGCCGATGGTGGTGCCGGTGATGGCGGACAGAGCCGATGGTGGCGTCGGCGGTAATGATGGCGGAAGAGAAGAAGATCGCAGACAACGATAATGGAGGAAACTTGCGGACGGTCGGCCGTGCTGCCGCGGTTGATGGACTACCTTGCAGTTGGTGGTGATGTCGACGGCGAGGAAGTGAGGGTTGGCGGTGCGGAAGTGTGGTTGCGGTGCAGAAGCACGAGAACCACGTCGCCGGAGGAGAATCGCGCGAGAACGGGGGAAAGCAAGAGCAATAGAATAGTTCTTTCACGAGAGAGTTCGAAAGTCAAAGAGAGGAAGACGAAGGTGTAGAGTTTATATTTATAGGAAACAGGGGGGTGACCTGACAAAAACCCTAAGCCAAACGGTTTAGCGACCGTTTGGACTCCAAACGGTTTCAAAGACCGTTTGATTCCAAACAGTTTGAAGATCGTTTGGTCCCAAACGGTTTCAGGACTGTTTGGTTTCAAACGGTTTGGAGACCGTTTGGTTCTAAACGGTTTGAAGACCGTTTGGTCCCAAACGGTTTTAGGACCGTTTGGCTCCAAACGGTTTGGAGACCGTTTGGTTCCAAACGGTTTGAAGACCGTTTGGTCCCAAACGGTTTCAGGACCGTTTGGTTCCAAACGGTTTCAGAACCGTTTGGTAGGGTTAAGGTCAAACGAATTTTTTTTTAATGTTTGTTTTAGTTATGTGAATTTTTTGTATATTATCATTTTGCTATTTTTATGTTTGTTTTGATTGTAATTGTTTTTTGTATTTTCATAAGATAAACCTAAGGTAAAAAGAACGGAAAATAGAGAAAGAAAAGAAATCTTGGGTTGCCTCCCAAGTAGCGCCTGGGTTTTACGTCACTAGCTCGACGAAGCTGTAAAAAGGGTTATGCTATTGGTATAACATCTTTGATTTCGATGGTTTTTCTTGGCATTTTGTCTGTCGGAGTGTAGTATCTTTTTAAACGAAGATCGTTGACTGTTCTCTCTCCTCTGTTATCATCGACAATTATCACATCTCCAGTTGGATGAATATGTTTTATGGTGAAGGGCCCGGACCATTTTGTATGAAGTTTTCCGGGAAACAACTTGAGCTTGAAATTGAAAAGGAGTACTTTGTCACCGACGTCGATGTCTTTTCTCTTGAGATGACCATCATGCCACATTTTTGTTTGCTCCTTATAGATTCTTGCACTGTGATAGGCGGTCATGCGGAGCTCTTCTAGCTCCTGTAGTTGAAGCTGTCTATTTTCTCCCGCACTTTTAAGATCGAAATTTAGCTGTTTGATGGCCCACCAGGCTTTGTGTTCCAACTCTACTGGAAGATGACAAGACTTCCCGTACACCAAACGGAACGGGGTTGTTCCGATTGGTGTTTTATATGCAGTTCTGTATGCCCAAAGGGCATCGAGAAGTTTGGTGGACCAATCTGTGCAGTTTCTGTTTACTATTTTTTCAAGAATCACCTTTAATTGTCTATTTGATATCTCCACGTGACCACTAGTCTGTGGGTGGTAGGGTGTGGCAACTTTTTGATTGACTCCGTATCTTTTCAGCAAGGCTTCAAAACTTCGTTCCAAGAAATGGGTCCCGCCATCTGATATGACTGTTCTTGGAACTCCAAATCTTTGGAAAATAATATCTTTGAACAATTTAATAACATGCTTGGGATCGCTGGACATAGAGGGTACATCTTCGACCCATTTTGAGACATAGTCCACTGCGACCAAGATATAAGAGAAGCCATAGGATGGGGGAAAAGGGCCCATGTAATCTACCCCCCACACATCGAAAAGCTCAATTTCCTGCCACATAGTGAGGGGCATCTCATCTCTTTTTGATATGTTGCCAGAAAATTGGCATTTGTTACAAGCTTTCACAAAATTGTAAGAATCCTTTGATATGGTGGGCCAGAAGAAATCATATTGTAAAACTTTTATAGCTGTTTTCTTAGCACTCATGTGCCCCCCCCGTTGGTCCTGAATGGCAATGTTCTAGGACCGGGGTTATTTCTTCTTCTGGCAAGCAGCGACGGAAAAGTCCGTCAGCACAAAGGCGAAAAAGGTAGGGTTCATCCCAATGATATTGTTTTATGTCATGAAGGAACTTCCTTTTGTCATGATAGGAAGCAGAGGGGTGGATAATCCCTGTGGCTAGATAATTGACGATATCCGCGTACCAAGGGAATCCATGGGTGGCCTTCATAAGTTCGTCATCTGGAAGAGAATCCCGGATAGGGATTTTATCTTCCTCTTCAACCTCGATTCGGCTGAGGTGGTCGGCCACAATGTTCTCCACGCCACTCTTATCTTTGATCTCCAGGTCGAATTCCTGAAGCATTAGTACCCAGCGGATAAGCCGGGGTTTGGCATCCATCTTCTGGATCAGATATCTAATGGCCAAATGATCAGTATAGACAATGACTTTCGAACGAATCAGATAAGAACGGAATTTTTCAAATGCGTAGATGATAGCCAGAAACTCTTTTTCCGTGGTGGTGTAGTTTTTCTGTGCTTCATCTAGCATTTTTGATGCATAATAGATAACATAGGGTTTCTTATCAATTCACTGTCCTAGAACAGCCCCTATGGCATAATCACTTGCGTCGCACATGATTTCAAAGGGCTGCGACCAATCTGGAGCTCTTAGAATAGGTGCGGAAATTAAGGCCTTCTTAAGGGTGGAGAAACTTTGCATGCAATCTTGATTGAAAATGAATTCAGCATCTTTAGTTAAGAGTTGGGTCATGGGTTTAGCTATCTTTGAGAAATCTTTGATAAATCTTCTATAGAATCCTGCATGACCCAGAAAGCTCTAACTCCTCTTATGTCTTTCGGAGGTGACAACTTTGAGATGACATCGATTTTTGCTTTATCAACCTCGATTCCTCTATCACTTACCCTATGTCCGAGGACGACACCTTCAGTTACCATAAAATGGCATTTCTCCCAATTCAAGATCAGGTTCGTTTCCTCGCAGCGTCGTAAAACTTGACCAAGATTGATTAAACAATTATCGAAGGAATCTCCGTAAACTAAGAAATCATCCATAAACACCTCCATGATCGATTCAGTTAGACCAGCAAAGATAGAAGACATACATCGTTGAAAAGTGGTGGGTGCATTACATAACCCGAATGGCATTCTCCTAAAAACGTATGTCCCAAAAGGACAAGTGAACATGGTTTTTTCTTGGTCTTCCGGGTGTATGGGTATTTGATAGAACCCGGAATAACCATCAAGGTAACAAAAATACTTTTGATGAGCTAGGTGCTCCAAGACTTCATCGAGGAAGGGCAGAGGGTAGTGATCTTTCCTTGTGGTTTTGTTCAGCTTGCTATAATCAATACACATTCTCCACCCTGTTACAGTCCTAGTGGGCACCAATTCATTTTTGTCGTTCAGCACAACGGTAGTACCTCCCTTCTTTGGAACTACCTGAACAGGGCTGACCCACTGGGAGTCAGAGATGGGGTAGATAATGCCAGCTTTATGTAATTTAAGAACCTCCAGGCGAACCACCTCTTTATGATTAGGATTCAGCTTTCTTTGATGTTCTCGAGAGGGCTTGAATTCATCAACCATAGGAAGTCTATGCATACACAAGGCTGGATTTATGCCCGTTAGGTCAGTTATCTTATATCCTATGACCTTTTTATGCTTCCTCTGCTCGTTTAGAAGCTTTTCCTCTTGATCTCTTGTAAGGGTGGAGCTGATGATAAATAGGCATAGTTTTGCTTCATCTAAGAAAACATGTTTGAGCCCTGTAGGTAAAGTCTTCAATTCAGGGGCTTTCGGTGACTCAGCTGCTTCTATAACAGTAACGGCCTTAAGTTCTTCAAAAGTGGCCTTTGGCGCTTCTTCAGCCTTTTCTAGATGTTGGAGGCACTGTTGAACTAATTCATTCGCTGAGAATTCAACCTCTGGATTGATTAGAACATTTTCAAGTTCGTCAACTGGCTCGGAGATTTCCAACTGTGACATTTGTTGAATAGAATCAAGGAGGAAAACCTCCTCTTGGATGCTGGGCCCTTTCATACTATTAAGGACTCGGAATTGAATTGCTTCTTTTCCGAGCCTAAGAATGATGGTACCAGCTTCAACGTCAATGAGCGCTCTGGCAGTAGTGAGGAATGGTCTGCCAAAAATGATTGGATACCTCAGGTCTTCTTTAATATCCATGATGACGAAGTCGCATGGTACGTAACCATCCTTGCCTATCCTTACCGGGATATCTTCAATGATCCCCAAAGGTGCAGTTATAGTGGAATCAACTAATTGGATAGTCATTGCTATAGGTAGAAATTCAATGAAACCCAGACGTTTGCACATTGAGTAAGGCATAATAGATATGCTGGCCCCAAGGTCAGCTAATCCCTTTTTAGAAGATGTGTTGCCAATGCAACATTGGATTCCGAAGGAACCTGGGTCCTTCTTTTTGGGCATCTTGTTCAAGATGATGTCTGAAGTGGTTTGAGCAAGCTTAATAGTTTCCTGTTCCTCGGTGATGTATTTTCTTGATAGTAAGGTCTTGAGGTATTTCGCCCAGGCTGGCACCTCGGAAAGAGCATCAAGGAGTGGGATATCAATGTATAGTTTCTTCATTGAGTCTTTGAACTTTTGAAACCTGGTGTCCATCTTTGTTTCTCATAATCTTCCTAGATACAGGATTCTTGGTTTATATTGCAAAACCTCAGGTTCTTTGAACACTTTATCTTTGCCCTTAGTGTCCTCGGAGGGCTTCTCCATTCCTTATTGCGGGTTCTCATTCGTCATGAAAGAAGGGGTATCATCATTATCCAGGGTGATCTTGGTAGTCTCATGAAGAATGCGTCCAGATCTGGTGGTGACGACATTCAACTGCTCATGTCTGTTTTGTCTGTGCTTAGGGTTTGATTCAGGCTGCCCAGCAAACGTACCTGCTGGGGGCTTCAATTGTGCAGCGATCTGAGCAAGCTGAGCTTCAACTGCTTTTTGTTGAGCCTGCTGGTTAGCTAGCATAGTTTGTTGTGATTGTTACATCTACCTGATCAAGGATATTTCATCTTTCGGTTGGGCAGGAGCATTTTTCGGAGGAATTGGTTGCTGGGTTTGTTGAGATTGTTGGGGCGGTAATGCCAGCTGAGGTTGTTGAGTATGCAGCTATGGATGGAGCGGAGGATGAGTGTACTGGTAGTAAGCTGATTGGTTCCTGGGGTAGTTAGCCCTAGGAAAGTTACTCCTGGAATTCCCTTGGTTTTAGTTGAAGTTGTTTGGGAATCTAGGTGTTAGCCTACTAGTAGATCCCCCCTGTGTTTGATGCAGAGGATTGGCAGTCCCAGCAGGGTTTCCATACTAAACCCTGGATGATTCCTTGGCTAATTAGGGTTGTAGTAGACTTGCCCAGGGATAGAGTGAATAGAGTTAACTTGTTCCGGTAGTTGCTCTTCCGATTGATCAATGATAGGTTCATATGGTTGTGGTGGTGGATGCAGATCCATCATCACATTATATAGCATACCGTAGGAAAGAGTCGGATGGTCAGAAGCATGACAAGCCTCACAGGATCCTGTGACAGCTTTGACATGTTGAACTAGCGGAGTTTTCTTCTTATCGATCTCTCCGAGAGAAGTCTCGAGAGCTTGCTGTTTATGAACTATGGTTTTCAAGACTTCAACTATTTCTTTCATCTCTATTGATTCTTCAGCTTTGAAAACTTTGAGGACACCTTTACTGGCTGACCGTCCCCAGTTGGACTGGTTTTTAGCTCTGAGAGTAACAATCTTCCATGCGTCCTTGTAATTTTTCCTCATGAAGTTTCCTCCAGAAGAGGAATCTAAGAACTGTTTAATATCATCACTTACTCCCAGGTAGAAGGTTTCTATCAGTTGATTCTGGGAGATTCCATGATGAGGACATTTACGCAGAAGTTCTTTAAATCTCTCCCATGCCTCAGCAAGGGTTTCTCCAGGCAGCTGAGAGAAGTGATTGATCTACCCTCTGATTTCATAGGTCAGTAAGGGTGGAAAGAACTTCTCTAAGAACTTTTCCTCGAGAGGAGCCTAGGTGGTTATTATTGGTTCTCTGTCAAGTGAGTTATACCAACTCAAGGCCCTCCCAGATAGAGTGAAATGGAATAGATGAAGCATTATCGCATCATAAGCTACACCAGCTTGTGGAAACAGGTGGCACAGTGCCTTAAACCTTTTTAAATGATCCATGCAATCATCTCCAGAACCTCTGAAGAAAGATATGCCTTGCATGATCTCGATCCACTGGGTCCAAATCTCAAAGTTGGGGATATTAATAATCGGAAGTCGGACCGGGTGGTTATCCTCATAGTTCTTTGGGACAGCGTAGTACCTCAGTTGTTTGTTTCTTAACTCCAACTGAGCAGCTTGGGTTGATGCCTCAGTTTCAGCTCTGATACGAGCTTGCTCTTCCGCACAAATCTCCGCTTGATTTTGGGCACGAGTTTCAGCGATGAGTTGTGCCCTTTGGGCGGCGTTGACCCTCTCCATTACCAAAGCAGCCTGGCGTTGATCTTCAGCCATTTGCCTGGCCCTTTGGCGATTGAGTCGAATGCGGTGGTGGAAGCTTCTCTCTACCTCATAGTCAAACTCTGGATCAGGGGAGAATCTGAGGCTATGCACAGGTTGCATACACGATTTCTACCTGAGTAGAGAAAAGAAAACACTTTTAGATAATGACAAAGATATGATAGTTTCAAGAGAATATAGTGTTATGATTAAAAAGAAAGTGTAAAATCCTATCCAACTGGAAAGGTACTAAGTGAAATTACAACGTTCCGTTGTCCCCGACAACGGCGCCAATTTTTGATGGAGCTTCCACTCACGTGGAATTGCATGCACCACTAAAAATCCTAAAGATGGTAAGTCTTTAAGTTTAGCCTTGCTTATACTAGATAGAGAACTCCACCCACATATGCTAAGATACGTGGAAGTCTTATCGTAGTATAGTTAAGGGTCGAATCCACAGGACAATGGTCTTGTTGTGAGCAACAAGATGGAAAACGTAAGAATTTCACTTAATCACTCAATAGTTGGTATTTAGATCGAAAGGTTGATTTGGTTGTTTTTAAGCTAAGTGCAAGTAAAGTAAAGAAAGCAAGTAAATTTAAGGAGTTAAGCTATGATAAAAGTCACTAGGGTGTGATCGTGTTTTCACCGCCACTACGCATGGATCAACACATGCGAAGCAAAACATAACATGCAAAAGAGTCTAGTCAGTTAGTATCCTTGTAGACTTAGCTTCCTTTCGGAAAACTAACTACGAGAAGTGTGGGAATGTTACAACGCCAGCCATTCCCGAACAAATGGTCACATTACTTTGCATCATTCCCCTCGTAAAGTGCGTTCCTCGACTTACCAAGGTTGCACTTCCATACGTCAACTAATTCCATTTCATAGTATGAAAGTGCAACGGATGGTAGTGAGTTTACTCCACTTCTTGAGATACACTTCTAGATACCGAAACAGATGCCTGGTGGATACATGCACCAAGAACCAACATACAAACGAGTTTCGAATCTAATAGTACAAACGTAGAAAATTCATACTAAAAGATAAAGGATAACACAAGTTGGAGATCAAGCAACATGCATTCATTAATCGTTTGATGTCGAACTGAAAAAGATAAGAACTCTATATCACAAGATATGGATTACATTTGCATGATATGAAAACATGGGTAGCGGGGCTACTCCCCGCACCCTAGTGAGAGAGACTACTCGCTCATGACTAGGACAAAGAAGGAGGCAAGAAGAGAGAGACAGCATCATCCCCACGAAGGAGATTGGAAGATCAACCCCTTGGAGAGAGAGCAACAGTCCACCAGTCTTCAAAGGTTGCACGATGATGAGATCTCCCTTTCCCACCTTCTTTGGCAAAGAAGGAGAAAGCAGCTTCAAGATGGAGTATGGGTCTCAGACCGGCAGCCCCAGGGTGGAGGATGGAAATAGCAAGAGCTCTGGAATGATTGAGGCAGCCTTTGGGCGTCTGAAACTTTGTGCCTGGTGGAGGACCCTTAGGGTCTTATTTATAGGCCTTAAGTGAAGTCCAAACGGTTTGGAGGCTGTTTGGACCTCAAGACCATTTGGTCCTGAGACCGTTTGGATCTTGAGACCGTTTGGGCCTCAAGACCGTTTGGACCTTGAGACCGTTTGGACCTCAAGCCTGTTTGGACCTCAAGACCATTTGGACCTCAAGACTGTTTGGGCCTCAAGACCGTTTGGACCTTGAGACCGTTTGGCTTCATGCGGTCTCGGGACCGGTTGACTCCATGCGGTCTCGGGATCGTTTGGCTTGATGCGGTCCCAGGACCGGTTGACTCCATGTGGTCTCGGGACCGTTTGGCTTCATGCGGTCTCGGGACCGTTTGAACTCCATGCGGTCTCGAGACCGGTTGGCTTCATGCGGTCTTGAGACCATTTGAACTCCATGCGGTCTCGGGACCGGTTGGCTTCATGCGGTCTTGAGACCGTTTGACTTCATGCGATCTCAAGACCGATTGACTCCATGCGGTCTCAGGACCGTTTGGCTTCATGCAGTCTTGAGACCGTTTGACTTCATGCGGTCTCGAGACCGATTGACTCCATGCGGTCTCAGGACCGTTTGGCTTCATGCGGTCTCGGGACCGTTTGGCTTCATGCGGTCTTGGGACCGTTTGACTCCATGCGGTCTCGAGACCGATTGGCTTCATGCGGTCTTGGGACCGTTTGAATCCATGCGGTCTTGAGGTTGAGTTATTCTTTTGTGATTTATTTTTTGTGTTTTTCTGCATGTATAAAAGGGAAAAGTTAGTCTGATGGTATATTTACAAAGAAGGGGTAAATTTGGGATTATGTATAGTTTTAATTTAGAAAGAGTATGTAAAACTAAAAAAAAGGACTAAGATAATCGTCCAAAATGGGAGGTTATCATAGCACCACTCTATAGGGTCAGTTTTTAGGTTACGTAACCTTACAGGTGGTCCTAAAAATGCGGGCACCACTTCACATGTAGCATCGGTTTTCTCTATTAACTGATGCTATAGGTTGGGCTGATACTAGGAGCAAAGCGCTGCATGTTTTCAATTGAATTTTTTTTATTAGGAGCAAAGCACTAGAGACCAAAGACACCCCCAATGACGTGTTGCCTGACATCGTGTTGCTGCTACCGTGCCCCTTCCGATGAGCCATCCTCATCACCATGTCCCTTCCAACGAGCCATCCCCAACGTCGTGTTGCTGCTATCGAGTCGTGTTGTTTCTATCGAGCCATGTTGCTGCTATCAAGCCGCCCCCGACGAGCCATCCCCGACACCGTGTCCCTTCCATCGGCCATGCTGCTGCTACCTAGTCGACATGCTATTACTTGAGCTTGACCTAGCGGTTGTGCTGCTGCTATTGAGCCACCGAGCTATTGCTTGAGCTTCCTTATGACCTAGAAGTGACTCCCTCAACTCATAGGAGAGACCAACAAGGAAATTCTAAGCCCAGGTCAGTTTGGGAGTTCCTTCTCTTCGATTCACTCCAATATTTGTTAGGTAGCACGACCGTGCTAGGAAGCACGACCGTGGGGGCTGAGTTGTTGAAACTTCAAGATTTGTCAATCTTGCATTTGTTAATTCTTCCTGCTCCTCTAAAATTGATGTATATTGACCCCTAATTAATACATTATAACATAATTTAATTGTGCATTTGTGTTGTTGCAGGTGTTGTTGAGGTATAATAATCACACTCTCCCAATGTGCTATTAGGCATCATTTTGATTCAAATCAACCAATAATAAAAATATGTATTCTTTCATATCTAAATTTTGTTATCAGTAACATATGTAATCATTGTATACATTCCAGAAATATGAGGGCAGACAATGTGTAGTCTCAGATTGACACTTTAGGGTTTATAGATGAGGTCATCGATGCATGATGTTTAAGTTAATATATAAATATGACAATAATACATTTATGTATCAACTTAGAAACTCGTTCAAAATTTACTCATTAGGAGTAAATTTTGGATAGTACCCGGTTTGGGACTATTTTTGGATATTTAATCTCACTTAAGATGTAACTGTATAATGTATGTTTAGTTTTGAAGAAAATTTCAGTAGGTTTTCCTCATTTGTTCTCTGGGTACATATGTGAGTGGTTATTTGCCATTTACATCGGTGTACTTCGAGAACTTAGGGGAAATACTGCTGAAATTTTCTTCAAGACTAAATAGACATTATATAATTACTAGTGAGATTAAATATTTAAAAATGGGTTAGGTGGTACACTTTAGTATAAAAGTAATTAACATCCTATCAATAAAAACTTACAACTTATAGTATCAATAATAAATGCTTAGTTTTATAATTAATTTTAATGTGATATAGAAAATGGATCCAAGTTGGATGTCTATCAAGAACCGTTGCAATCTAGAGTTTGCCAAAGGTCTTGATGAATTTATCAGATTTGTTGAGGAACATAGGAAAATACTTACATATAGGCTATATTGTCCATGTAGAAATTGTGGTAACAATTTGAAAGTTGATACTGGTGAGGAAATTAAGAATCATGTCATATGTAATGGGATCATACAAGGTTATAATGAATGGTATTGGCATCGAGAGAAATTGAATTATGGATCAGAAAATATCGATACTAATAGTTGTGGCATATAAGATATAGATAATGATGATAATGTCAATGATGAACCGATTCAGGATGACCCGATTCAGGATGATATGGTTGATGATAGGCTACGTAGTTGTCGGGACAATGTCATTGATCCACCTTCTTTATTTGCAAACATTGTCCATGATGTTGAAAAACCATTATATAAGGGTTGTACTAAGTTCACGAGGTTGAGTGTTGTGATTCGATTATATACTCTTAAAGCTCAAAACTGGTGGAGTGATAAGAGTTTCACTTCATTGTTGTCTTTGTTAAAGGAAATTCTTCCTGAAGGCAATGAGCTTCCAATTTCAACATATAAAGCAAAAAAAATAATGTGCCCAATGGAAATGGAGGCTACGAAGACTCATGCATGTCCAAATGATTGTATGTTATTTCAGAAGGACTATAGTGATTTGATAAATTGTCCAAAATGTGGTGCGTCAAGGTATAAGACCACAAATTCAGCTAAGGCTAAAAATGGCTCTCCTACCAAGGTGATGTGGTATCTACCAAAAAGACCACGATTTCAACGCTTATTTGCTAATACAGAAGATGTGCCAAATTTGTCTTGGCATGGGGTGTTAAAGGCCAATGATGATGGCATCCTACGACATGCATCAAATTCACCACAATGGAAGAAAATTGATTTATTATACCCTCAATTTGGTAGGGAATCAAGAAACTTAAGACTTGGACTATGTATAGATGGAATGAATCTCTATGGTACATTAAGCAGCCAAAATCAATGAAGTTAGTAGCTACATCACAGAACACAATGATCTTATCAAGAGAAATCATCCACTATCTAGTTCAATGTGGCTTGTAAGAGAGAATAATCGAACATTTATTAGGTGGTTTGAAGAGAAAGTCTTTAATCAACTATCTAAATCACCAAATAATGTTGCTGAGAACATAAAATGGCGCGCCTTTAAGCCCAAAATGGATGTCATGTCATATGAAGGTTATGACATAAACAGATTTTCATACTACACAAAGTTTCAAGATGAATGTAGTGTAGTCCAAAATAATGGGGTCACTATTCAAGCTTGTTCGTTGTATTTTGCTAGTGCCAAAGATAAAAGACCACATGAAGCTGAGATGTAATATTATGACATCATTGAGGACATATGGGAATTGGACTATACAAATTTCAGAGTTCCTATCTTTAGGTGTAATTCGGTTGAAAACAACAAAGGAGTTTTAGTGGATGAGTTGGGTTTCAAATTGGTGAATTTTTAAAAGACTGGTGAGAAAGATGAGCCATTCATCATGGCAAACCAAGAAAAACAAGTATTCCATATTGATGACCCAAAAAATAAAAATTGGTCTATCATTCTTTATGGAAAAAAGACAATTTACTATAGATCCTATAAATGAAGAAGAATACTATGAAAAGTATGATGATTCCATCCTATTCTATATTGATGACTTGGAAAATAAAAATTGGTATGTTGTTCTTTATGGAAAAAGACAATTTACTGTAGATCCTATAAATGAAGAAGAATACTACAAAAATTATGATGATTCCAACCCATTCTCAGTTGGTTTTCCAAGTGTAAATGTTGAAGATAACACCGATGAATACTATAAACGTCAAGACCATGCTGAAGGAATTTTACTTGACTAACAACTCAACCAATACTAGATGCATACATTCTATGAATTATTTATTTTATTATCATTCAAGAATGTAATCTTTCATTATCACTTATGTTTCTTTTATCATGTATACTTGCAGGTTCTAAAATGGCAAGTGAAGATGAACATTTTGAGCTTGAGTGCCATGAGGATGGTAGTGGTGATGCTAAGAAAAGTAGAGGTCCCACACTAATGCGTAGGATGTAGGAGCTCAGGGCTAAAGGGGAGAATTGGCAGTCCAGTTTGATGTCACCGGAGAACCTATTGAGGAACATGCTAGTCCTTTCAAGCATTACGTAGGGGTGACCGCGCGCAGTAAGGCGGCAATAGATATAGAAAATTTACATGATGTTTCTAATGTCTTAAAAGACCTCCTATGGAAAGATATATCTGTGAGTGGAAGTGATATTATTTTAATATGTTTTTTGTTTATTGTTTCTAATTTAGTTTGCTTGGAAAGACATATCCTTTTTAAGATAACATTATTGCTTCTTTTGTATGTATAGGGTGTTTTTCATCTAAATGAAAAAGATCACAACAAAAAAGTGCTACAACGTTGTGGTGTATAATGGAGGGCTTTTAAGACATATATCAAAAGGGAATTTATAGATAATCCTAAACAAAAGAAGAAAGCAATAGATTTATATATTTTTATATATCCTGAGGTGTGGGAAAGATTTGTTGCAGCTAGGAAATCAGAAGAGTTTTAGGTAATAAAGATTGTGATGTATTGTATGAATCTTTAATTTTTATACAATTAAGTAGGTGAATATTTTTATATATATTTTCCAAGTCTAAATTGCAATACCTCATTTTAAATGATCAAGCTATTCATGAGGCCCAAAAGGAAAGATGGGGCAAAAATGTGCATGACCATCGCTTGGGGCCCAGTGGTTATGCCTTATGCCGCCAACTACAAGAGAAGAAACTCTCTTTTGGAGAAGAGTCTAGTACAACTCAAGCTGAGTGTCGACCCCGACACTTGTAGTGGATTGATGCTAGAAAGAATTGAGCAGGTGAAATTGTCAACCCTGCAACTAAGGAGGTGGCACAAACGATGGTAGGTTTATCCCAACAAAGTAAAGAGTAACTCTCACAAACTTAGATTTATTTATATCTAATTGATATTGTGATTTAATATTTTTATTAACTATGAATAGATTGATCTCCATGATCAAAGCAAGGAAGGAAAGTTCATCCCAACTGGCCACATGGATGAACTATCAGTTGCTCTTGGTATGGAGGAGCATCCTGGCCATGTTAGGGGATTAGGAGCTAGCATAGGATTCAAGTCTTATTTTGGCCCTTCACAGTCTAAAAGAGGTCGTGCAGGAGGTCTTACACAAGAGGAGGTTGAAGCATTAGTAGCACAGAAAGTAAAAGAAATAATTGTTGGTATATCTGCCCATAGAGCCATCCCAAGTGATTGCAAGGAGTCGAATATTAATTAATCAATTAATGTGATTATTTAGTTAATTAATGAATTCTAGAATATTCTAATTAATCTACGAGCGTTTTTAATTAACGCAGTGTTTCTGTTTACTGATGGGTTTATGAAACCCTACTTCCCTTCGTCTCCTATTAAAAGGAGGATTGACGGCTGATATCTATATAAGATATTGAGAGAGGCTTTTCAGTTTACACTCACGTGCGTAAACCCTAGCCGTCACCATCCTTAGGAGAGAAAGGAGAGAAACGTGCCTCTAGCACGCCGCCGCACAGACACAACTCCTTCCCGTCGGCTTAGGAAGCACGACATGGAGTTTTAGTCCATCCGCGTGGACAAAGTAGAGATGCAGATGCTAAAACGCCTGCGTTAGGAGGACATCGATGACCATCCATGTGCGTTACGAGCGGCGTACATCATCGCACAAAAGGAGCACCGCCAGATCTTTCTGCGACAGAGAATGGAAGAGAAGTTTCGTCTGTGTAGGCCAGCATCATTGCACACCTTTATGTAGCGGGACATCGCCAGACTTGCTCCGGGATAAGGTATATCCCGCAAACACTCCTTTCGAATATGTTGTTGTCGATGAGATCCTATGTCGGGTTGTGTAGATTTTTTGTTGCTTCTACCGTGTATGTTTTCTCCACAAAACCCAATAATAATGTCTTCATTTCAACCTACTCAACCTTCTCAACCTATTCAAAATGTGCGTCTCTTAGATGATGAGGTACAAGCCCATGCTCCAACTGTAGAAGGTCATGGCAACACCCCTAATGACCCACCACAATAATATGCAGTAAGTTTTTATTCTATATGTTGTGTAATTAGTATGATATATATATATATATATATATATATATATATATAGTTGTAGTACGTATCTGGTTTACCTCTTCATATATAACTTATATTATTTCAATTCTAGGTTGGTATGAACTGTAAACTTGCAGTGGAGGTTCCAGAATATAATGTTGTGGCAGTGGGCAAGGTATACAACCTTGGTGGTACATTGCATTGCCAACAAATTACTGATGACATTTGTATTGTGACCATCTATCTTGTGTATGACGGAATGGGAGACAAACCACTACCCATACCTAATCCTAAATATAGTACAGTTGAAGAAGCAGAGGGTGCTATGGTGGGTTGGCCTAGACACTTGGTTATCAATGACAAGGTATACTTGAATTCTACCATGTTTTTCATATTTGACTGCATATATGAACTCATGTAATATAAGTATGTAATTTAATTAACCGGTTTGCAAACCAAAAAGTAAAAATACTACTAGTCGTCCTCTTATGCCCAAGTCATCTTTTATTCCAGAATACACATTCGATGAGTTGGGAAGTAAATGTAAATGTTTGTGTCGATACTTAGCCAACCAAAGCTCTAGATTACAAATGTTGGTCAATTTAACAAAAGATGCAACTGGGAGGGACTTTGACAGTTATATTTTTCTTGATGATATTATAGAGTTGTTCCAGTATGATTGGATGAATACTTCGATATTAGAAGTATGGATAAGGTAAGGATCTATCAATATAGAAAATTCCAATACATATTTTTAACTTATTTCTATATATGGAAATAATTACAAATGTTTTACAGCCATTTATATACCGACACCATAAACTTTGATATAAGGAATGTTAGATTCTTAATTCCTTCAGTCACTAGTCAAGTGGAGACACATATTGAGGATTTGAATGAGTACTTCTCTAATACATTCAAATATTTTTCTAGTGTGGGAAAGGAAATTATCCTAATTCCTTTTAACGTCCAGTAAGTATTATTATTCAATATATTTTTAATAATGAATAAATTTATTTATTATAATGTTTGTTTTATTCTTACTCAGATGTAGACATTGAGAATTAGTGGTGGTTGTCCCAAAATTTATGACTCTTTATTATCTTGACCCAATGGGAAAAATAACAACGGGTCACAAACTGAAATTGCCAGCTATGGAGTAAGCATAAATTTAGTCAATGCTTCAACATGACATTTCTATTTAGAATTTATATTTTACCAACTATCGTTTATTTGATAGGGGTATAAAGGCTTTTCATGAAGGTGGCAGACAAATACCCACAAAAGTAAAGACATTGACTTTGAAAAATGTTAAGGTAGCTACGTTGACAACTGCTTAGTCTTATATGTATTAATTTTCAACTCTTATATGCCAACTCTTATAGTCTTATCTCAACTTTGTTTATAGTAGTTTACTAACATTAAGTATAATTCATTTTTTGTAGTGTCCTACACAAAATAATGCATGGGCTTGTGCCTACTATGTAATGAAATATATGCAAGCTATTTTCAAACAAGCATCACATGACATTCAGACTATAGATCAGGTAATAAATAATAACATCATAAATTTACAAGTGAGTTGTAGTCATTTTATAAAATATTAGCATGTGCATTTTCTATTACAGATCTTTACAACTCAGACTTACACACCTGAGAACTTAAATGAATTCTGAGAAGAGTAGTCAGATGCTTTTCTAAATGAAGTTAATATAACATTAGATTGAATATGTCAGCTCCATTTATGTACGTGGTTTGGGAACTCTTGCATATTTACTTTTGTATTTGACATTTAATATTATCTCATACTTGCAATCTATCATTTTGTAAATTATGATGTGATTATGTGTAACACAACTGAATATATGATTTTTGTTATGAATGTGTGGTTTGGAATGGTGACAGTTGAGCATCAATGCTCGCCTCTCCCATATCCTGGTTCTTCTTGTTCTTCTGTTTTGTTCTATTTTTGTAGATTTTTTTTTAAAAAAATATACCCTATATGGTCAATTATCTTAAAAAACTGACCTTATAGGTATCTCGGTCATGCCGCGGAGCATGGCTGTGTTGCCACGTAGAATGGTTGTGCTGCGTAGCATGGCCGTGCTGGGATATGGTTGAATGCTCGTACTGCGTAGCACGACCGTGTTGGGATATGGTAGCACAATCATGCTACCATAAGGCAACACGATCATGCTACGCGGAATGACCGTTCTACCATATTCCAACACGAATGTAGACTTTATTGAGTCAGTTTTCTTCATATAAATGTCCTTACAGAGCATCTCTAGGGTCAGTTATTAAGAAAAACTGACCTTATAGGGTCTGGTTATGAGAAAGCTAGACTCTATTGAGTCGGTTTTCTTCATATAACCATCCTTATAAAGCATCTCTAGGGTCGGTTATTAAGAAAAACTAACCTTATAGTATCTGGTTATCAGCAAGCTCATCTGTAGACTCTATTGATTCGGTTTTCATCATATAACTGTTCTTATAGAGGGTCTCTAGGGTCAGTTATTTAGAAAAATCAACCTTATAGGGTTCAAGTATAGTTTCTTTTCTCATTTAGGGTTAGTTTTTGACAACCTCTTGGGTCGGTTTTTACTATATAAGGTCGGTTTTCTTTGGTTAAAAAAATTGACCCTATAGAGCAATTTCTCTAGCGACAGCCACTTAGGCGTCGACTGAAAAGTGACGCTATAGGCTTAAAAAAGCTGATGCTCTAGACCATTACTGTACTAGTGTAAATACATTATTTAATATTTGGAGATATGTATGGGCTTATTATCAGTCCTTCTAAGAGCCATATCTTCTATAGTCAGGGAGCTGATAGTGCTTTAATTTTTGAAGTTTTAAATATTCATGCAGGCTCATTTCCTAAGAGGTATCTTGGCCTGCCTCTTTTCTGTGGTAAACTGCATAGTTCTCATTGTGGTCCTCTGATTGATAAGATCAAGATAAAATTAGAAGGTTGTAAGCATAAGACTCTTTCCTTTGGTGGAAGAGTCGAACTAACAGTTTCTACTATGTTGTCGCTTCATCTTTTCTGGTCTTCCACATTTCCTCTATCTGCTTCTGTTATGGAGGAATTTGAAAGTCTCTACAGAAAACTTATTTGGGGAGGTGTGGATATGGAGAGGAAGATTCACTTGATTGACTGGCATACGATTTCTAAACCCAAATCCAAAGGTGGATTAGGCATCATGAGAATTAAAGACACGAATGAAGCCGGTACTGTTTGCAATATTTGGAATATTCCTAGTAAATGGGAAGGATATTATAAATGATTCTTTCTAGTCTGGTAAAAATGATCCCAACATATCATGGATGTGGAGGAAATGTCTGAGATATAGATATATCATTGTGCCCCATATTACTTATACGATTGGAAATGAGAGTTCGATTAAGCTTTTGAGAGATCCATTGGTTCCTGGTGGCAATTTTCTTTCTAAATTTATAGATCCACATAATATCCTCAGGCTGGGTGTTTGTTTGTATGGTAGCGTGGAGAAGTTTATAAGTAATAAAACCTAGATTTAGGAAAATAAGAGAAGCTTCATGGATTTTAATGCTTTTGTTTCTACTCTAAAGCTAGATTTTGGCGATGAAGATCGTATGTTGTTTAAAGGGGTTGAGGCTCCTTCTCTAAAGCTTTGCTGGAACACTATTAGAGAGTCTAGTCATAGCTATATTTTGACCAAGTTCATTTGGAAAAAATATATCCAAATATCCTTTAGTTTTCTGGCTTGGAGAGTCTTTCTCGACAGAACAGTTCCTCAAGATATGCTGACAAGGTTTGGCATGTACATTGTCTCTAGATGCATGCTTTGTGAATAAGTTATGAAGATAATGAGCATATCTTTCTAAAATGTTGCTTTGTTACATCCCTATGGAAATATTCCACACAAAAAAAGTTGGATTACATACCCGCCAGGGTCATGGGATGACTGTTACACATTGTTGAGCAGAAGGAAATCATGCATATCATGCCTCACCATTTTTTACCATGTTTGGCATGTGAGGAACTGCAACTTCTTTGAGAATAAAAGAAGGGATGTAGAGGCGTGTTGGAAGGATATTAAAGCTTATCTTCGATGGTTGTATAGCACATAGTTTCTTTCTTTTCTATTTTTTCTTTTCTTTCTATTTTTACAGTTTGTAGATAATAGAATTCATAAACTCTTTATCAAAATCAATAAAAAGGGGAACAAGCATTTCTGAGAAAAAAAAGAGATTTAAACCTAATTTAAGATGGTTGTTATCAGAAATGGATGGGTTATTTAGGATTATGATTTCACCATGTTTTACACTGCATTTAAATTTGTAGGGAAATATGACATTAGAATAGGGAGCAAAAATGAAAAATTTACTACCATATTCAACATTAAACCAACCGATCACATCAATACCTATATAATACAAAATATGGTTTTGAGGATAAACCTAGTCATGGAGCAAGTTAGTGACATACTCCTTGTCGTTGTTGATGTACAACTATCTTCTAGTTGCATTGGGACTCATCTATGAAACCTCTTGGTCTTCACTGTGGACATCAGGTTGACGTCCTCCTCCTAGCTACAGATCATGGCCTCCATGCCTCTATGGAATTCTACATGGACCGCTTAGAACTCCTGTCATCCTATTAGAATGGAAAGGAAGGAGTTGTCCCTGCCGTTGGTGCATTAGTCACAAACTTGCTATCCCACAATTGTTCTCCCTTGCTATCCCTCCCTTTATCAGCTATGACTGGTTCTATTGATTAGCACAACCAGAAAAGACAAATGATTGTCAAAGGAAATTGATGTGTCTAAGAAGCCCTCAATACCCCTCTGTTTATAGGAGGGGTTAGGGTCAAGGTTCCAAGTCTGTGTGGGAGTGTAAGGGACCAAAATCTTGAATTTTTTCAACTTGCTAATGGAAAAATGATCGATTTTCCAAGCAAACTGATTGGTTAGTACGTGAACTCATCGATTTACCTAGAAAATTGATCATTTCTCATGTTTCCCAATCACATATAAATTGATAATTCTATTCCAATTGATGCACGACATGACGTCAACACAAATCCATGATGCCATCAAATTTCACCATGAACTGGGTGTCTCACCATTATGATCCGATCGTACCAGGACCCCAACCGACCGATTGGTGAGGTGAGTCGATTGTCTCACTAAGTGAATCGATTGATTCACTCCCTATTTCAGGTAGATTTCAGCCAATTCAATATCCAAACAACCTGACACTCCAATTGATCATTTCATCGCATGAGTCGATCCATTGGGAGTCTAGTCAGTTAATTTTTTTCTTGAATTAAATACCTAAATACTTTTGTAATCAATCCAAATATCATTCAAGATCAAAACTACTCTTCTAGGTCAATTCCTATGTGTGTGACCCTATAGGTCCCATATTATGTTGGCAATGAATATCCATAACCAGTTATGACATCACAAGCTAAGAATGGTGTCTAGTCGCACATCATTGCTACCCAAGTAAATGGAAAGTTGGAGTACAACTTCAACCTACAATCTATGATTGGTGTTATAATGTATGGATAGTTCTTTTGTCACTGATATCTAGATTGAACATGAGACATGGAGTATTCATCCTTTTCAACATTCAATCTTGTTTCTTAAACTAGAGCAGACTGTCTGAGATATATGTAAGCTCAATATCACATATCGAGTCACATGTGCATGTCCATGCATTTCTCAGTCTCTCTTATGAAGAGTCTTAGGATATCATACTCCTATAGGAGGGGGAAATCCCATCTATATCACTCACAATTTGTCCCCATGTGTCATAGTCATCGAATCATCACTGTTATGGCAACTCTTATTCAGGATTACATTGGACGATGTCAAAGCACATCGAACGACATGTGATGAGTATAGTGACTTCAGGTTTAAGAACCACAATCACCACCAACACTATGAGAGCTAACTATGACTACCATTGTAATGATTTCCATGTGTCATTCTCATGGTGGGTCTTCTCAATACACCATTCTCTAACATGTATCTATGTTCTTTATTTGATATCATATGTCATGAATAACGAGTTTCTATCATCAACCAACACACACTTTGTCTATCTATCTTCCACAACAACAACCGACTAGGGATTTAATGAGAATGTATATACTCTTAACATCTGTATGATCTTATATGTCATGTCACATACTTAAAGACATACATCATTGAGTAATATCATTCTATAGACATTAATTATGTTACATCATTATCTCATAACTAAATAAAATATAATAAAATGGAAGCTTGCATTTATTTATTAATCAAACCATTTAAAAATTATGCCATTACAATCATCATATGGTCGTCTCTCGGGAATACATACCAACAGACTCACACTTGCACTTATATCCAGTCACCCACAAATCTTATTCCCAGCGATCTAGCATGTACATCATGCTTCGGCTATGAAAGTACCTTTGTCAACGGATCATCAACATTATTCTCAATTAGTACTCTACAATTCTTTACATCTCCTCATTATATGATCTCTCATATGAGATTAAACGACATGTGTATATGTTTGGAGCATTGATGCGATCTAAGTTCCTTAGCTTGTCAATAGCCCCATTATTTTCACAATATATCTCAATTGAGTCATTGATTCTTGGAACAACCCCAAGTTTAGAGATGAACTTATTGATCCATATAGACTCCTTTTTTGCATTTGATGTAGAAATATACTCAATCTCTATTGTAGAATCGACAACTGTCTCTTGCTTGGAACTCTTCTGGATTAAAACTTCATTGTTTAGGAAAAACATGAATCATGACTGCGATCAGTAATCATTTTTGTCAGCATAGAAGCATGCATCAGTATAACCCTTTACCACCAACTCTTCCTCTCCAATGTAGACAAGGACTGATCCTTAGTTCTTCTCAAGTACTTAAGGATGTTCTTCACAATTGTGCAGTGAGCATCACCTGGATCTGACTGATATCTTCTCATCATGCTCAAGGCATATGAGACATCGAGACATATACACAAATTTGTATACATGATTGATCAAATTTTTG
The DNA here is from genome assembly GCA_963693085.1 of Alisma plantago-aquatica. Lineage (NCBI taxonomy): Eukaryota > Viridiplantae > Streptophyta > Magnoliopsida > Alismatales > Alismataceae > Alisma > Alisma plantago-aquatica. The sequence goes on from OY856412.1 coordinate 53,001,614, forward strand.
ATGCATATGGAATCATACTCATGTGTTCTCTTTCTTCACTAGAACTGGGACATTAAGCTTTAGAGATGGTAACTACATGACGCATGGGCAGATTTCCTCTCATTGGGCTCACCATGTTGAACTTCTTAAACACTTTCCCAATGTATGTGCTCTGACTTAGTCCAATAAGCCTTCTAGATCTATCTATATAGATCTTGATCCCCAAGATGTAGGATTCTTCTCCCAAGTCTTTCATAGAAAATGTATTTCCCAGCCATGGCTTTACCTTTTGTAAAGTAAGGATGTCATTCCCCATCAATAGTAAGTCATCTACATACAATATGAGGAATGTCACTATGCTCCAACTAACCTTCTTGTACATATAAGGTTCATCTTCATTTTGAATAAAGCCAAACTCTTTGATTGTCTCGTCAAAACAAAGATTCCATCTCTGAGATGCTTGCTTCAATCCATATATTTACCTTTGTAGCTTACAAACTTTCTTTGCATCCTTTGGATTTATAAAACCCACACGTTGTGTCACGTACACATCCTCAAGAAGATTCATGTTAAGGAATATAGTTTTAACATCCATCTGCCAAATATGAAAGTCATGATAAGTTGTAATAGCAAGCATGGTCATGATGGACTTAACCATGGCCACTAGAGAAAACATTTCATCATAGTCAACACGTTGAACTTGTCTGAAACCCTTTGCAACCAATTTGACCTTATAGGTTTGTACTTTACCATCCATGTTGGTCTTCTTCTTGAAGACCCACTTGCACCCATAGGGTTTTACCCCTTCAGGTGGATCCACCAAGGTCCATACCTTGTTGGTATACATGGATTCCATCTCAGATCTCATGGCCTCAAGCCATTTTTCAGACTCTAGTCCCTTAATATCTTCTAAATATTTTTTGCCTCATCATATATGACCAACTCAGCACCTTCCTAAGTCACAAGATATCCAAGTCTCTCAGGTTCATGGTGTGTCCTATTAGATCAGTGAGGTACCTGTGTTACTTGAGGAATTTGAGATTCCACAACAGTTTGTGATTCTCTTTTTTCCTATTGTACATCTATTGTTTCAATGCTTTCTGGTTTGTCTTGAACTTTTTGATTTCTACTTTCCTCCCATTGATTCCTTTGGATATAAAATGCATCTTTGGAAATGCAGTAGCTTTGGCAACAAATATTTTGTTGTCAGATAGGGAAAAAAACTAATATCCTCTTATCTCTTTAGGATATCCAACAACATAACATTTATTGAATTTAAGCCCAAGCTTTTTAGGAAACATTTTCCTTACATAAGGTTTACATCCCCAAACCATCATAAAAGATATTTTGGGACACTTCCCAGTCCATATGTCATATGGAGTCTTTTGAACTGACTTAGATGGTACTTTATTTAATGTAAATGCGATGATTTATAGAGCATATCCCTAGAAGGTAGTCAGAAACTCAACTAAACGCATCATTGATCACACCATATCCAACAATGCGTGATTCCTTCTTTCTGATATACCATTATGCCATTGTATTCTAAGTGGATTCCACTGAGATATATTCCCAAGGGATCTAAGAAGGTCCTCAAACTCTTCATTTAAGTATTATCCATAGGGATGGCATAATTGCCCATCAAACCCATATACCTAGTGTGACCCATTGTGACCGGGCCCATTATGATCATCAAATGGGTCTGATGAAGTAGATGGGTCTGAAATGGGCATACGAAATACAGACCCATTACCATCTGGGAACCCACCAAAACCTGCTAAGACCCATCAAACCTAATTTTCTCTCTGACCTACCCTATCTGATCGTCCCCCTTCCACTTCATGTCATCACCAATCTTGACAAATCACTTGTTGCCACTCTTCAGCCTCCTCAAGCTCGAACCTTGTTGTTCCGCTCCTCAAGCTCCGTCCATTGGCTCCTCTCCCACTCCCCGAGATTTTGCGAGCCTTAACCTCACTACTAAGAGATTATTTGAAGGAGGTGCCTATGCTCATCATGATTGATGTGTGATGAAGGTGCCTCTTTAGTCCAGTTCCTACTATTGGTGAGTCTCATGAAGAAAGGCAACTTATGTTCCATTATGCTTGGTGCTGCCAGTCTCCGACTCTTCTATTATCTCTGGATGCTTACTCAAACCGTCTTCCCATCAGCCATCACCGTCGATGCTGCCAGTCTCTGACTCTTGTGTTATCTATGGCTACTTACTCTAACCATCTTTCGTCGATCCTCTGGTAAGAGGCCCAGGACCACTGCATTCACCTCATAACCGAGTATTTCCAACGTGCTACGCTGCTCCACATTCCATTCCCATAGTCTTTGCATATCCTTACTCAGTCCCCAACTGGTTGTTTGTATCTCATCGGTGTGAAACTAGTAGGTCAGTTCATATGCAGTTGCAATGATGCACATTCATGATCTGTCATCGCATGTGGTTTCATCAGAGACAAAGCTTTGTTTTCATGTTTACTTCTCCATCACTTTGATTGTGGGTACATATCATGTTTGTTAGAATGCTCATGTGATGTGCCGGTTGAGAGTGACAAGCTTTGTTCCTACTCTACAAAGCTTTGTTAACCTATTTGTTAAAAATCAAAGCATTGTCAAAAATTTCAGAGTACAGAAAATGGTGTAACGGGTTTTGTTATTAATGATTAATGTGTACTTGGCTCTTTATTAATCGATAGTATACTTTTCTAGATTGTATACCTTTATGCATGACTATAAAGATAAGGTTGTGATTGCCTTTGTATAAATTCTATAAACATTTGTGACATTACAGTTAGCATTGTACCTTCTCATGCATATAGCCTGTATAATTTAGATCAGTTTCTTGGAATGATTGTAGAATAATATTTTTTAAACACAGTCAATGATTTATATTATATGTTGTCCATGTTTTATTTGCACACATTATTGTTGGGTCAACATGGTTCATACCATTACCTCATCCCATTTGACTCATAAATATCATTGTTTTAGTAGTTCAGACATCATTTCCAATATGGGTTATATTGGGTACCCATGACCCATTGGGGTGGGTATGGGTACCCACACATATTTCTTTTTCTTAATGGGGCAGGTATGGATCGATTAAAAAAGTGAAGTGGGTAAGATGGATATGGGTATGGATCACCCATACCCAATCCATTGCCATCCCTAGTTCTCCACCTCAATCAGAATGAAGTGCCTTAATACTTTTCCAAGTTGGTTCTGTATTTCATTAAACTCCTTAAACCCGTCAATAGTTTCTAACTTATGTTTCATTAAGTAAACATAGCTACACCTACTTAAGTTATCAGTAAAGATAATGAAGTACTGATACCCACCTCTAGTGGTTGTTCTAAAAGGCTCACATACATCAATATGTATGAGTCCTAATAGATCACTAGCCCTATCATTATTACTACTAAACCATATTTATGGAGTCTAGATACATGATTCTCATTTATGTCCTTAGACTATAATGTCAAAGTTATATTTTGTTTGAGTTGTTGAGTTTCAGTATTTTGGTGTTTACGTTATAAACATTATCTATTGATCTAGTAAATAAAGACCATAAGGCATTGAGGAGCTACCATAAAAGATCATATATTTAGATATAGAACATCAACCATTCTTAATATTAAATTAATATGCATCCTTGTCCATGCAGGATACAAAAATGATGTTTCTACTTATGGAAGGTACACAATAGCAATTCATTAACTCTATTAGAATACCACTGGGTAGAGATAAACTATAGGTTCCAACTACACTACCAGCAACTCTTGCTCTATTTGTGACTTGCAATTCAACTTTCCCTTTCCCAAAGGCCTACTTCATTTTAGATCCTGCATATTCAAGCATATGTGAGATCCACATCTAGTATCTAGTACCCATGATGAATAAGTATATAAGTTTATCTCAATAATGTATATAACTAAAGTGGAGACATGTATCCTCATCTTCTTCTTCCTAAATGCCTTCAAGTACAAAGGATAAGTTCCTCTTGTACTTTTCTTTCTCCACATCATGAGTGTTGAAGATCTGGATTTGGGCTTAGTATCAGAACTCTTCATGTCATTGCTTTAATCCTTAGACTCAAATCTTCTTATCATCATCACAGATTTATCCTTCTTCAATCTTGATTCAGCATGAATCAACATACCAAGAAAATCTGACATTGGTCTGCCATTTTATTCAAGTGATAACACACAATTAAGTGGATATATGATTCTAGGAATGATTTCAGAATCATATCCATGGCCATCTCCTAGCTGAAAGAGAATTCTAGTTCTTCAAGATGATACACATGTTCAATCATATTGAGCACATGATCTTCTACAGATCCCCCCCTGTCATTTTACACTCAAAGAGGTCCTTTATGACATTGTTCCCTTCTTGCTTTGTGAGATTATGTTTCAGTTTCCTAACATGTGTTACTATCTCAAGAATCACCACATCCTTGCATTGCTCATACAACACAAAATTCATGAATCTTAGCATGAGGTACTTTATATCTAAGGCATCATTGGCACGCTTCCAACAAGCATCCACTTTAGCTCTAGGCGCATCAAGAGCAAGTATTTCTGGCACTAGTTTATCAAGGACATATAGCTTGCACTCTTTATTGATAACCCTTCTCAAAGTCCAAAACCATTCATGCAAATTTGTCTTATCAAATTTGTCTTGCCTAAGAACTGATCACAATACTGATTTGTTCATCATTTGATTCTAAAAGAGAAATTGCATTTTGTCAAAATCCCTTTTTGTTTTGATTTGAAAAATTTAATGATATTCAATTAGGTCTTTAATTAATTATCACTCCCACTATTTTTTTAAAATTGATATCCCTCGTATATGAATTCAAAAGATTACAATGTACAACCTTGTAGTGAGCCTAGATCCAAAATAATTCAACTATTACCCACCAATGACAACGTTCATAATCAATTATCAAGGTAGCCAACTTTTGGCCAATTGCATCATATGCAACTCTTGGATATATGATATGCACAAATCCTTTCCATAATCATCTTCATGCTTATGGTGCTTAATCTCATTAAGGTTACATAGTTAAGCTTGACCAAAAAACCAACACGATAATAATGCACCCTTCTTGGAGGGCCCACATTATTACCATCACACTTCCATGAGATAGACAACACACTACCCTTGGGTTTCCCACTCTTAGTCATTCAAACTTTTCATGTGTGATTCTAATGGAAAGCTTCTATGACTTAATATTTGATTGAGAGAGTTTGTATTTATAAATACATATACTTTATCCAATCACCACTTATATAATATGTATCATATGCGTACTATATCCCACAATGAAAACATGCAATAAACCAAAAGTGATGGTTATTTCCATTCTAATGTAATTCCTTGGAGCCACAAGGAATTACCACAACCTAGGGTCTTAATCACATGAAGAAACTTGTTGTTGATGAAGATCTATGCTTGCCAATCTGGATTGATCAGCTCAACCCTTAAACTGATCAACTCGTCTCCTAGACAGTCAGTTGGTCATCTCAACGGTTGTTTGGTCTGTGATCCACCATCTTCTAGGTCCTCCATCCGAATGGTCGGGTCCACTAGCCAATCGGTTCGACTCATCCTCCTTGGTCCACCTCGGTCCTCCAGCCGATCAAATCACCCTCGAGATGGTCAATTGACCTGGTCTGAGCATCTTTCTTCTTCATCGTAATAGGAAAGTAAACAATCCCACTATTACATGATTATAGAGAAACCTCAAGTTACATTTGAGGGGAGCAAAGGTAGGAGAGAATAAATTGGAAGATATGGTAGAAGCTCAGTATGCAAATTGATATAAAATAGGAATAAGCAACCAAACAACCATTCATAGATAATTAAGGTTATTGGCCATAACCATGCTACACATCCACAATCAAAACTTTTTTTAGGGCAATGCATATAAATTGTATATATATATATCATTTATATATATCATTTTGGTATGATGCTCAGTATTTGATTGGACAAACTTACTCACATCACATGTAATAAATAAATGATAAAACCAAAATATGATCATTTCAATTATCTCAAAATATAGTAGATTGACATTGGCTTTGATACCAATGTAGGTAAATATGGCGATAAAATAGGCAGCAAAAATAAAAAATTTACTGCCATATTCCCCATTAAATAAGTGGATCGTGTCAATAACTATATAATAGGATGGTTTCGAGGGTATACCTGGTCCTAGAACTTGTCTAGTGACATTCTCCTTGTTGTAGATGTGCAACTATCTTCTAGTTGCATTGAGACTTATTTGATGTGCCTCCTGGTCTTCACTACAGACAACATGTTGATATTTCCCTCCTAGCGGTAGACAACAACCTCCGTGCCTCTATGTAAGTCAACACAGACCGCCTAAAACTCATGCGTCCTACTAAAATAGAAAGGAAGGAGTTGTCCCTCTTATTGGAGTATGAGTCACCAACTTGCTCTCCTATAATTGTTCTCCCTTGCTATCCCTTCCTTTATTGGGTAGGACTTGCTTAGGTTCTCTTAGTTACCACAATTATAGAGGACAAATAACTTTCAGAGGCAATTGATGTGTCTGAAAAGCCCCCAGTACGCTCTATTTATAGGAGGGGTTAGGGTCAGGGTTCCCAATCTATTTGGGAGTGGAAGGTACTGGAATCTCAAATTTTCATAACTCGCAAATAGAGAAACAGTCGGTTCACCAAGAAAACCAGTCAGTTGGCTAAGCAATCTGGTCAGTTGGAATGCGAGTCAATCAGTTTATGTAGAGAACGGGTCATTTCACATGTTTGTCAATCACAAATGAATTGGCAATTCTATTCCAATTAATGCACGACATGATGTCAACACGAATCCTTGATGCTATCAAATTTCTCCATGAATTGGGTGTCTCTCTCTTGTGAGCCATTCATATAAGGATCCCAACAATTGGTTGGTGAGCCGAGCTGATTAGTTCACTAAGTGAATCAGTCAGTTCGCTCTCCAATTCAGGCAGAACTCAACCAATATAATATCCAATCAACCAGACACTCCAATTGATCATTTCATGTCATGAGCTGATAGTTGAGAGTCTAGTCAGTTGATTTATTACTTAAAGTATGTACCTAAATATTTTAGTAATAAATCCGATTATCATTCAAGATCAAACTCCTCTTCTAGGTGGGTTCCTATGTGTGTGATAGTGAATGTTCATAACCAGTTATGACATCACAAGTGAAGAGTGGTGCCTAGTTGCACATCATTGCTACCCAAGTAAATGAAAAGTTGGAGAACATTTTCAACCTACAATATGTACTTGGTGTTATAGTGTTTGTATAGTTCCTTTGTCACTAGTATTCAGATTGAACTTGAGGCATGGAGTAGTCATCCTCTTCAACATTCAATCTTGTTTCTTGAACCAGAGTAGATTGTCTGAGATATATGTAAGCTCAATATTACATATTAACTCACATGTGTATGGACATACATTTCTAAGTCTCACTTATCATGAGGACTAGGATATCATACTCCTATAGGAAGACAAAATCCCATCTACATCACTCATAGTCAATCCCCATGTGTCACAGTCATCCAATCATCACTATTATGGAAACCCTTATTCAGGATTTCATTGGATGATGTCAAGGCATACCAAAAGACATGTGATAAGTGTAGTGACCTAATGTCTAAGAACCACAATCATCACCAACACTATGAGAGATAACAATGACTACCATTGTAATGATTTTCATGTGTTAGTCTCGTGGTGGGTCTGTCTGATATGTATTTATGTTCTTGGTTTGATATCACATTTAATTACTAATGAGATTCTATCATCAACCAATACACACTCTAGTCTTATGTGTTATTGTTGTCTATCTACCTTCTATAATAGCAATCGACTAGGGACACAGTGAGAATGTATGTACTCTTAACATCTGTATGATCTCATTACTCAAGTAACTTACCTGAAAACATACGTCATTGAGTAATATCATTCTCTAGACATTTCTTATGTTAAATCATTACCTCATAACTGAATAAAACAGAATAAATTGGAAGCTTGTCTTTATTTATTAATCAATTTATTTACAAATAATTCCATTACAATTATCATATGATTGACTCTCTGGGCATACATACCAAAAAAATTGCCTTGTTATTAATAATTATTCACCCTTTATTTTTATTAAAGACCCTCAACAAGCATTACCCATTGTTGCAACATAATGCACAATCTAAAATAAAACAAGCCCCACTCCTCTAGAAGTTCAGAAATTACTTCAGATGCATGATTGAAATCTCTAGGTCATTCTTTGATAATCGTAAGACTTCTCCCAAAGTTTGATATAGACTATATAATTTTTACTTGTCTGCGTCTTAATCTGTCTTCTAAAGAAATTAGTAGTCTATTACTTTGATTAAGGTAATCGAGCATAAACAAATTAATGAAGCGATCTTAGATTCACATCTAGAATAAAGGAAATAATTTTTTTTTGGATAAGGTAAAATATTACTAGATCATCAAAAAGAGTGTATAGGGGTAAACCACCATGTATACTATACAAGATAACTTAAGATCCCACCTCAAAATGACCTCAGGATTAACCCTCAATAGGCACCCCGGGTTCGCTTTACAATGCCAAGACAACCTATTTACAAAAGCATCAAACACATGGTATTTATCACTCCCACTCTTACCGTGAGATCTAATGTTCCTCTCCTGCCATATATGGAACATGAGGCTGGTCCACACCAAGCCGACAAACCTCCTATGATGTATGTCCCCTCTGGACCTACTAAGCATCCAGGTCAAGCTGTTATTGATACCCGTGGGGGGGGGTTTCTGCCCCACATGAGCTTGAGAGAGGACCGGGTCCAGAGATACTTGGTGAAGTCACACTCAAAAAAGAGGTGTTGCTGCATTTCATTGACATGATGGCACAAAGGGAAAGTGCTCACGCTGCCATTGAACCATCTGCTAGTTCTGTCACTGGTGGGAAGCCTCCCCAAAATCACCCTGTAAGCGTAGAAGCTCCATTTGGGGCAGTGGAAGCTCCCCCAAAGCAGCTGGTACCAAGGAACTTGAGGTTGATTGCGGTTGATCTTCCAAGGCATACCGCCCGCAATCACACTCCAGTTCCCGTGCAACTCAACATAATTCGTCTTGCAAAATTTCCACTCATCACACATTCCCCTCCAAGCTCTAGATGAACCAGCAATGTCAACTCCAGTATCAAGGCAGCCACCATAACGAGCTCTCATCCATACACTCTAGGTAGAACTAGGATTAGCAAGGAAATCATGGACCCTTCTCACAGTAGCTTCCAACATGATATCCGAGGGGTCGACAAAACCCAGCCCCCCTCCCTGTCTCGGTTGGGCAACCTCCGCTCACGCAACAGCATGATGCTTCCCACTCCACAAAAAACCACCCAAAATCGATCTCATTTTCCCCAAGATGAACTTGGGTATCACCGCGAGTCTACACCAGTAGCGGATCATACTAGTCAGAACATAATTGATCAGCACCACCCTCTCGACTAAGGAAACCTTCAAACGACTCTACTTCTCAACCCTTGAACACAACCTATCTAGGCAAACCTGATAATCGGCCCCTTTCCCAACACCACCCGACAAAGGAACACCCAGGTATTTGGTCAGAAAACACCCGGTCTCCAAGTGGATGGCCTCTTTTAATCTTCCTCTCCTTGAATCACAAGATTTCGACAAAAAAACCTATGATTTAATATCAATGATATGTAAGCAAGTAAGCTCAGCAAACTTCTCAAAAATATGTCTCACTCCACGGAACACCTTAGCATGGGCCGCCACAAAGAACATGAGGTCGTCTGCAAATATCAAGTGAGACATGACTTTAGTGCCTTGGACTTTTTATGTCTTTATAGACCCATCTTCTTCAGCTTTGACCATGAAATGAGATAAGTTCATAATCAGAGTGAACATCAGGGGTGACAGAGGATCACCCTGCCTCAATCCATTTGAGGCTTGGAACATACCTTTTGGGACCCCATTTGCCAGAACTGAGAAGGAAGTTGTTTGTATGCATTGCTTAATGATGTTGATAAATCTCTCAGAGAAACCGAGGGCCTCCATCATACTCCACAAACCATACCAAGAGACATTATCAAAAGCTTTAGCTATATGAACTTTGATACAGGCCTGCTTGGATCTCCCCTTGACTTGGAAATCTCTCAAGAATTCCAAAGCTAGTAGAACATTATCAGCAATAGCACGCCCTTTCACAAACGTCGTTTGATTGGATGAAATAATATCAGGAAGAATACTCTTCAATCTCCCAGCCAGCAACTTAGCAATAATCTTGTAGACAACCGAACAACAAGCAATAAAGGAAATAAATTACTAACTCATAGAGTTCAAATGAAATGCAATGCAAACTTCAGTCTAGTCCTGGATCCTAAGGAATAAGGGGTTAGCCCCACATGACTATTATCATTGTAAAGTAAGTGAGGAAGAATAAAATAGATTGAATATTAGGAAACCTATGTAGACACCCACATGACTATTATCATGAAATAAGAAGTCGTCTTGATGATCCCCACTGGTGAACACCCTAATCTGTAGCTTTCTAGCTTCAAATGTGTCCTTTAGAAGTGCATGAAGCATCTGATCGACAACTATCTCCCTGTCTCCCCCTCTCTTAGCTTTGTTCTCTGCAATAATGTGGTAAGTTCTTTGTGACCACATTCCTTAGGTCATAAAGGAGGCTTTTGTCCTCATTAGCATTTTGGCCATTGGTGAATTAATTTCCAATATGCTCTACTCGCATAGCATCAGTACCACTGATCGGGTATCGGTGGCACCAAGTTGTCGACCAATATGTGTATGCCCAAACTATTTCAGTATTATTGAGAGTGTTAATACCACCGATTTATTTCTCATAGACGTCTGCATGTTGATGTCAATATCACTAACAGGCAAGTTGGTAGCATCGAGAAATTTACTTTCAAGTTCTGATGCTCCCTAAATTGTGCGCCGGTAGCATTGACTAATGTCTTTGGTAGCATGGAAGTCTCACCATGTAGGACTAAGTTTCAATTCAATAGCATCGATTCTACCCTTCTTTGTTAATGTAGATCATGATTTGTTGATACTACCAATGCAGGGGTTAGTGGCATCGAGTGTCTATACAATGCTCAAATCACCAAGAAAGAGAAAAAATGACATAAGTCTAAGATATGGAAAATAACACTACAAGAAAATTGGCTATTTGTGAAGGATGCTTCCTTCACAAATGTACATTAACTCCTTCAAAAAAAAAATTTGTTGAAGGGCGTTCCTTCACAAAAAGTCCTACTCTAAAAGCCTCTTCACAAATACTTTGATGAGAGACTCTAGCCTTCACAAATACTATTTTGAAGGACTATTTTACCTTCACAAAAAGACTTTCCCAGCCTCCCAAATACATTTGTGAAGGCTAATTTCACAACTTTCAATGAGGTTCTAGGGCCTTCAAAAATACATTTCTGAAGGACTATTTGACCTTCACAAAAAGACTTCCCAGGCCTCCCAAACACATTTGTGAAGCTAATTTCACAACTTTCAATGAGGTTCTAGGGCCTTCACAAATATACTTAATTTCCCATGAATTACAATTGTGATGTACATTTATTTGTTTATCAATGAGGTTTTAGCCTTCTTATATTTCATGAAGTGATATATTTGTGGATTTTATCAGACCCAAATGATATTTTTAGTAACTCATCTAGTTAATAAGACACAAAAAACATAACAAATCACTCTTTTGAAACATTTCTTTTTATTTCACATAGAAAAAGTATTCATCACATTGGGAAGTACATGGGCCTTTTCCCTTAATCAATACAAATTTCAAAATAAATATATATCTACATTTTGACTTTGTCACTCCTTTAGCCAATGACAATGTTGAGAGGAAGTGTAGTGGTTATGAACATATTTCCTCCAATAATCCTCTAGTAATAGCCATCAAAGAATGTAGAGCCAACTTCTTTGCATTCAATGAGATATCAATGATCTTTACTTTTTGGACCATCCTTTCCAATCTTTTGGTTTTTCTCGTCCATATAGAAGTAACCCTCTCCATATATAAGAGTGCCTAAACCCAGATAGCACACCAATAAACCTGCAAACACATAACCAATTATAGTTAGAAGAGTTCCTAAACACTAGAAAGAGAAATCATTGTCAGAAGACTTAAAACCAAGGATGAAAAGTGCAGGCTCCAGGATCACCAACCTATGGATGACCTCTTCCTATCCAGAAAAGTAGAGACTATATAAGTTTTTTGACAACTCTATGTTTCTACTGCACTTACTATAGCAGTCTAGTGTGTATGGCATCTTCAGTACATGATGGGTTATCTTCAGCTACTTTTTCTAGTGCCAATCAGTGGCGCCTTGTTGAGTGATTTTTAGTCACTACTCAGTTGAATACTCACCAAGGGAGACCAAAACTTGTTTAACCACCTTTGCTGCAAATTGCCTCATAGCTTGCATATGCAGGAATGACACCATCTTCAGTCAGAACATCGGCCATGCTACATGATGCAAGTAACACTTGTTGAAACCTCAATTGGATCTTTCCACTTGTACCTTTGTCTTTAAGCCTAGATCACATGCATATCAGATATGGCCATGCACCTTTCCCACTAGACTTATCAACACTAAGCTTGTTACACAAGTCACAAAGGACTATAAGAAATAGAAAGTGTGTGATGTCAGGAGTAGCAAAAGGATATGGACTAAAACTCCATGATGTAGAACAACTAGAAAATTTTCAGTTACACAAGAATAGCTGCTCAAGTCAGATTTTACTGCTCTCCTAAGAAATTTAAAAGCAATTTATACGTATCGAAACCGAAACACATCACCTCACACTAATTTTAGAAAATTGTCACAATAAAGGTGCATAAATCATAGCCTTCCAAACGTTGGACATCGATTGAACTTTGTAGTCTCTGAGTTTGTTGTATTATGTTATAAAACTACACTATGAAAATATTGACTGATTAAACAATTGCATAGGGCTTCACCATAAATAAATAATTATTATAAACTTATAAATAGTTCAAGCTAGCAAGAAAAGGGACAGTGCATTAAGAGAGAGAAGTCGATAAAATGATGGTTCTCCTATCTACTCAGAAGTTAGTCCATGCACCTTTGGGCTACATTTGTATAACTTAAATGCTGAAATTATGATTTCCTCAATGTCAAAGAAGTGAACCTTACGACTAGCTAAGAAACACAAAGGATCAAGTGCAGCCAGACACATGTGTAGCACAGAATTGATAATATTATTGTAGCAAAAGTACCTTTATATGGTTTTCTCATAGTTCAATAGACTCTTATGCAAAAATGAGAATATCAGCAAATGAGATTTTCTAAAAGAACTCAAGTAAAATGGACTCTTACGTATATCAATGGAGGCACTTTATATGTGCCAATTTCTAAATCTTATTTTTTTATCACTCCACTTTTATGTTTTGTAATAGACTGAATTGGATCCCATTTTCGGTTGGTGCTTTATTTTCTGAAAATAAAAAAATGTGCAGATGAGAAGGAGCCATTGTATACACTAAAGGTGCCAACAAACACTGTGGAGTAGGCATCCTATGCAGTTGAAGAGCCGCTACAAGGAGCAGGTAATCCACTTATGTCAACCAAATTCTCAGCCATGATATGTAAGCATCCATCTCCTTGCCCCTTCCCCTTTGTTCTTTGATTCCTTTCTAGTCTCTGTAAAAGAAGCCTGCTTCTATAATTGGATTGAAGGGAGGGGAAAATATGTACTCTATGATGTTGTTATAGCTGAAGAAATAGTCAAGAATGTTCTTAAATCCACCTTTTTGCTCCCCATTTGTTGGTTTCATTGGTGGGGGTGAAACTGAGATTCAATTTCATTTTCCCTCTTCAAGGAGATACCTTCAATTTTATATGAAAAGTAGATCTACAACAAAGAGACTAAGATCTTCTTACTTGAGCCCGGTAACCCTTTCTTCCCCTCATGAACTACATCGAGTCTTGAAATTTTATTATGTAATCCTCTTACACAAAAGTGTCTATTGGCTCATATAATTTGTCCTTATATGAACAGAAATTCACTCAACATTTATGGGTTACCTTATGCACTCGTCATTGAAGCCTCAATCACAACCATATTAAAGTAAGCCATATGGATTCTTTTTTTAAATACGACATTGCATTTGGATGTTATTCTTAAACAAGTATAATCAATACAGATATCTCCTGACTAGCTCTCCCCTAGTACTATTATTTATTTCTAGGTCAAACATTTTAAATTACTTGATTACAACATAAAGTCTTAAAGTTTGTAATTGGTAAAGCAAAGAAGGTAAAAGTTCATGTGCAATGTTGTTTCTAGCATTTTTAGGTATGATTTAGTAACACTAGAGGATCATAAGTATAAACCAGAGTATAGAGTAAATACAAAAAAGCAGAGTAAGTGTCCTTACCGGTACTTCAATTTAGAAATCTGATCTCAAAATTTAAGCTTTCTTTATGAGAGTTCTTGAGCAACCTTGAGTTGAGTTTCTTCATACTCACGAATATTATCAACACCAACTGATTTTCTAAACTCCTTATAAATGCCATCCATGATTTTTTGATTTCTTGTTCACTCTTTTGGATCTTTGCTTTCCTTTTAGCTATTACTTTCTTCAAATAAATACATATTTTAATTAGATACTAAAGTAGTAGCAAACACCGCTAAAGAATAGAAACATAACATTGAAGGGGGGGGGACCTTTTCTTGCTCTGGCTTAAGTCGGTTGATTTCTTCTCTCACATTATGCAGTTCCTTGTTTAATTTCACCAACTTGTCCCCACTATTTTTCTGCGATTCATGTCCAGATTATCAACAAAAAAGATACATCATGTGGGACAAGAGACTAATGATTCATTGGTAACAAAAAAATGATATCACTAGGACAAGTCTAGCTCCCACACCATCACTACTTTGGCTCCATCCATTGCAGCCTTTAAAGTAGCTACATTAATCAAATTTGTAAGGTCTGTGCCAGAAAAACCAGGTGTTCCTCTGGAAATGATCATCAGATCTACATCATTAGACTTACAAACCTCATATATATTTGGCTGGGGTCAGAGTCGCAGAGGTGATCCTTAACCTAGATGATATCTTGAACTGTGCTTGCAAAGATTAAAAAAAAGGGCAGAATTGATAATTTTATTTGTATATGTTTAGCCTCAAGATCATGCAAGCTATGATGCCCTGAAAGTAAATTTCAATGATGTCACCAACAAATAGAAGAAAAAAAAGACTAGAAAAATACCTTTGACATGTGAGATTCTAATATCTGATGCCTGCCCTCAACATCCGGATTAGGCACTACTATGTGCCGATCAAAACGTCCACGTCTTACAAGAGCTTTGTCCAATGACTCAAACAAATAGAGTGAGCTCTGCCACTCCCAAACGGGATCAGCTCAACCACTCAAGGAAAGCCCAGCCAAAAGAACCAATGAGTTCATCCACAAAACCAAAGAACAGAGCAGCTACAAAAAAGGAAAACTCTGCCACTCCAAGAAGAAAACTCGCAATCCAGTACAGGATTTTCAAGAATAATCTTTATATTCTGATATTAATATACATGCTTCAGTAAGGAACATGGGTCGAGAGCATGCATATAAGCACATATGGTAAATAAAAGGCAGCTCCATCTTATACTAAGAGCCAAGCAAGAAAGCTGACACTTTAGACAGTGATGATGTATACAGATTATACAGACTTTCTGTTTGAACATTGAAAAAAGTTGATTCTACGCATAATAGTTTGTATTGTCAACTTGCCTGTATATTTTTGTATTGAGCTCGCCTAAGTATGGTGAACCATGTATAATTATAGACATCATTAGTTTTTTTTCTTATATGTTTCTTTACTTAACAATCTTATATTACTGTATTATATAGCTTTGTAATAATTTTAGGGATGACATTCAAAATTTTAGGGATGACATTCATAATATTATATTGGTTGCTTATAAGTGGATTTAAAAAAAGGCCAATGAGAATAACATTTCTAGTGCCCAAACTAAAAGTCTATGTAGACCTTGTAATAGTCCCATCATGAATCTGGGCTTTAGATCTACACAGTTGTCCAACCAAAATTTATATCACTCATATGATCTGTCATTTTTTTCAACCCAGAAATGGAGCCTACATGCTTTGTATATACCCGATTTTCTGGTGTTTGAGTTAAACAGGCATAACCCAGCTCACTAACAGTTGCTCTAGCTTATTCAAACAACAAAAGTCAAATCAGCTATAAATGTACCTATACACTAATGTGCAAAGAGCTTGTAGTTCGATGGTTAGGATCATTTCCTTGCTAGAAAGACTCAGGTTACAATTCCCTGCAAACGCACTATCACTATATTTTTCATATAAGCACAACATACCAATGGTTAAGAAATATAGCAATTACAAACTACAAATTCTTAAAAATTCCCATTCCATTTTCCAAGAACCTAAAGTCCTCAATATAAATATAATTAACATTTTCTAAAGGGAAATACATTTTTCTTCCTGACTCTAGGAACAGAAAAACTTGATGATAGAGTAATTAGAGAGTTGCAATGATCACATGCAATTACGAATATGTAATACATATAGAGTTAGATAAAATTTATTGAATATCGTTGTTGTATTAGGGATGATACTACATATTTTTATACTGGTTGTTTATATGTGGATTGTTAAAAACACAAATGAGAATAATATTTCCAATTCCCAAACTAAAAGTATACATTTTTTTCCATGGGCCACCAAGAGATGAAGCCAACCACTGATGTTGAAAAGATCAGTAAATACATTAGTACCATGGTTTGAGGCTTTTGCATGACGGATTGAACATATGCTAAAAAATTTCATAGGCTAATCCAAACTGCAGAAAAACTATCTGCATTAAATACAGTAGTACCATGGTTATGAGAGGGCTTGTAGTATGCAGAAGGCAAGCTGCAGATACTAGGCTAAATGATGAGTAATGTTGGTTTCTGGAAGTTTGTACCTAAACTAGAAAAAAAAACCTTTGGAATGACATGCCATTTTAGTAGTAGCAACATTTTTTTCAAAATCATTGAAATAGTATATGAGTCAATTAAATACATATAGAACAATCTCTATAATATAATAAGACACATGTATAGCTTCTTACATGCTAAAAAATGATGCATCCTTTCTCTGAAAACATTGGTTTCCCATTATCTGGGTCTAAGCACCCATGTCCTCACAAAAATTGTCACATAAAGGCCAAGATTAGATTTTTTGTCAAATAACAAGAGTGTCTATGTGTGTACCCATGGAAATACTATTAGAACAGTTAGAGAATATTGAACAAAATGAAAGTCAAGATTCTGAAGAGAGGATTGTACTTGTTATAGATTATGTTAAACTCACATTTGTCAAACTACTCCAAAGTCAACTAAATTTAAACTTTATCAATATATATAAATATCTCATAAGTCTCATATGGAGTGTCCAAGTACTCCTAAGTCAATTAAATTTAAACTTTTTCAATAATGAGTTGGCATATGGAAAAAATGTAATTTGTGACATGGATAATAAAAATCAATGACAATATAAATAAAATTCATACACATTTTCTAAATACTATCTCTATCCAGGGAATTGTAAAGTTTCACGACACTTAAAAGCTCTATTGTAAATTGTTGAAAATTCTTCAAGCATTATTATTGTCTTCCGTTGCAGTATCCCTTGCATGATTTTCTCCACTTGTACCACCATGACTAGGAAACACACCAGTAGGAGTTGAAGCTGGAAAATATTGAGGCTGACAAAGAATTTAAATTTTCAATTCAAGATGAACATGAATAACCACACATTTCATAATATATATATATATATATATATACATGTGATCCACTTGTACCACCATGAGCGGGAAACACACCACTAGGATGACCATTTGGGTAATATTGATGCTTGAAAAGAATTTAAATTTTCAATAAAGTTGAACATGAATAGGTAAATATTGATTCTTGAAAAGAATTTAATTTTTTATTTATACCTGGAATCCACTTGCACCACCTTGACCGAGAAACATAGCAGTAGGAGGTCCATTTGGAAAAAAATGTGGCTTCAAAAAAAATTGATAGTATGAGAAGGAGTTTATTTTAGATAAGCCGTTATAAACAATGTATATAATATTATACCTGTGATTGAAATGTAAACAATGGCCCATTCATACTATTTGTGGCAGCTTGAGTAGAAAACACACCACGAGAAGTCCCGTTTGGAAACATTTGAGCCTTGAAAACAAGATTCTCATTTTCAACTTCTGTTATTTATAAAAATTTAAAATTCTTTAATTTTGTAAATATGTACCTGTGCTCCAAAATTTGACGATGTTGTAGCAACACTAGTGTGAAATACTCCAGAAGGGGGTAGATTTGGAAACACACTCGTCGGGCCAAACTGTGTATTTCTAGCTGATTCGACCTATTCAAAACATAGAAGAGAATAAAACAAATTCTATTTATATTGCAATATTATATCAATAACTTTTATCTGATACTCGATTGTTGCCATCAAATAACCTGATTTTGTTGCACCCATGTTATAAATTGGGACCAAGATTTTTGCATATTTTTCATTTCTTGAGTAGCCTCTTTTAATTTATCCTACAATGAAATATATTTTTAGAAGACAATAATTACAATATCATATGATACTTACAAATTTGTTAAATTACTTATATCTTTTGTAATACTTTCTCGCAATAACATTTCATACCAATTTTTGGCAGTTTTCCCAGTATTCCCTTCCGCGGCATGTCCAAGTCCAATACCATGAACCATATTCTTTTTTACGGGGTTGACTACACGCAAAAAGGCACGACATGTCACCTCATCGATTTGTGTTGGATCAGTTACTTCACCATTTATAACTTCATTTTCAACAATATCAGTTATCTCATCTTGTCATTATTTGAACAAAGGTAATGTACAAACTAGACAATTTTTATTTGAAAATTTAATATATTATTGATTTAAAATATTGAATAAATTACCACCAATGTGTTGTTCTCATATACTTTCTTCAAAAATTCTTTTTGAGTTGGCTCGCCTTCCGCAGTTTTCTTTCATAAATCAAATAATAGGATTATTACTACTAGCTAAACAATTTCTTATTTAGAACTCATTGGAAATAAATACAAAGTGAAAGGTGATACCATTTCCTCCCTATAACAACTCCATGGTTTGGATCCTGTAGTATGATGCATTTGTTTTTTTGACATGTTAACCTTATTTGTGGCAACAATTTTCTATACAAAAAAAATTAGTTACTAAACACTACAAATGAAAGATAAATGATTATATATAATTTGATATTACCTCAGACTTCTCAGAAGACCATTGTTTAACAAGATTGTCGAACTGATGAATATCTAATGATGCATTCTGCTCAACCTTTTTCCTCATCAAATCTGGATTATCCTTATACTTTAGATAGTATTCTTTCTTAACCAGTGACTTCCAACTTTGTAAAGCTTTGTGAATGTGAGCGTCTACGTAATTCCATGCATTTGGATGATCTCCCAAATCAAAGAATTTCTGGAAAATATGTGGAGATCTTAAGAAACAATAAAAAACTCTTCAAATATACACTAAGTCTAGACTAAAAGAAATTTTGTAATTACTTAAGTACCTCAATGCATTATTTTCTATCTTCAAATGCTAGTTGTGGTTTCTCTCACCACTATAGATCTAAACTCCATATGTGTGGTTTTCTAGCTAATATGCCACAGTAATTGTTCAACTTTACACTGTTCTTTCCAACTGCATTACTTGTTGGATTCCATTCCACCTTGTGTCACTGCTCTCCTGGTTTTGGAATTAGATTAACCTCACTTGCAAGGTCCCTTCCATATCTATGGTGGTCACGTTCATCCTCAAGTTCCTCATGCTCATCTCCTACTTCAGTTGAAGGAGAGGAGACTGTAGGTGAAGTAGTAGTGGGTGGTGGCAGGATTGTAGAAGCTCTCATAGTTGACCTTGTATTCCTCATCCTGCATAAGATGAAAACATAACAATTGTAGCAATGCATAAGAGGTTAGTCCAACAGTTTATGGAATAAATGTACAACATTGTAAGCACATAATAATCCACAAAGAAAAAGGGACAAATGACAATGCAATCAATATCTTTGCACCAATACAATTAATATCCACAAAGAAAAATATTACATCAACACAAAAGATTCCTCATCCTACATAAGATCAAAAAAGGGACAAATGACAAGGCAATATCCTTGCACCAAAATATAATAATCCACAAAGAAAAATATTGCAAGCACGATCATTCACTAAGGTTTGCAACAACTAATCAAAACAACTTTATTCCTCAGGCTCCCTAGCAACAAATGATCCATGCATATCATTCCTTGACCAGGAGATATCATCACTTGTGTGGTTGTTGCCACTATGAATTTGTGTCTCACTCATATAATCCTCAATGATAGGTACTTCAGAATAATTTCGAGGTGGAAGTTTCAAAATAGTGAACCAATTATCATCATCAGGATCGTTTACATAAAAGCATTGCATTACAAGAGTGAATGGCTCATCTTGATTATGTCTCCTTGAGAAATTGAGTTGTGTGAAACCATATTTGTCAATGCGCAAACCGTTAGAAGAACTTTCATCAAACCAAGCACACTGAAACAATGGTATTTTTATGGTTCGACCATAACATAGCTCAATGACCTCCTCGAATTGTCCATAATATGTAATTGTAGCTGTAATAGGATTTGTATCCCTCCTACTTGCATAACTAGATGTATTTGCCACCAAGTACACCCCAC
This sequence comes from Alisma plantago-aquatica, assembly GCA_963693085.1. NCBI lineage: Eukaryota > Viridiplantae > Streptophyta > Magnoliopsida > Alismatales > Alismataceae > Alisma > Alisma plantago-aquatica. Next base: position 53,022,471 of record OY856412.1, read on the forward strand.
TATTTTGTGTAGTAGAAGTACTTTCAACATGTTATGAGTGGAATCGATATCCATTTACTGAATAGCCTTCATATGACATTCCATCTACAGAAGGACCCTGGGATATCCATCTCAACTCCTCACTAACATCCTTTGGATGATCCATTCACATATGTATTACCTAATTTATCAACATAAAAATAAGAAGGGATTAAATACTCTTTCAAAATAAAACTTTAGTAATTTTACAAATCGCTTACATGCTCTCTCAACCACCTAGCAAACTGTATTGCATGTTTTTTTTCTAAAGCACGTAGTGTGATATTTGGTTCAGCCTCTTGAAGTTTTATCATGTGTTCACTGGTTATTGGAAAAATTCAAAAGTTGTGGTCAGTCTATATTAGAAACTATTTAAAATTGAAAAACAAAATTGATTACCTTATGTAATCATCGAACATGTCAGTATTAAATAGTACATTTCGATGGGCTTGTTCTAAAGTTTCCACATCAAAGTGTTTTAGTACTCCCACTCTAATAGGAGAGTCATCAACATTACGAGGAGTACGAGTGAATTTTGTGTCAAAATCAGGTAGATATCTAGTACAAAATGTCAAACATTCTTCTGCCAAATAGCCTCTAGCAATAGAACTGGTAGGCTGCGCTTTATTTCTGACATAATTCTTGAGTTTCTTCAAGTACCTATCAATGGGGTACATCCACCTATACCATACAGAACTGACAACCATTGCTTCATAAGCTAAATGGATAGGCAAATGCATCATAATGGTAAAGAATGATGGAGGAAAAACTCTCTCTAACTGGCATAGTGTGACAACAATGTCTTCTTCAAGCTTCTTAAATTCTTCTACATCAATAACATCTGAGCAAAGTTTATCGAAAAATAAACATAGGCTTGCAATAGGTTTATAAACATCTACGCATATGCAGTTCCGCAAGGCAACAGGAAGAAGTTATTGCATTAAAACATGACAATCATGGCTCTTCAATGCCAATAGTTTTTTCTCTCTCATGTTGACACACCTAGATATGTTAGAAGAATATCCATTAGGAACCTTCAATGTTTGTAAAATAGATAGAAACTTCTCTTTCTCCATACTACTCATTGTGAAAGATGCTGGAGGTAAGTAATAATGGCTCCCTGAATCGACTGGCCACAAATCCCTTTGGATACCCCATTGTTTTAGATCTTGACGAGCTTGTAAGTTGTCCTTACTTTTCTTCGAGTCGCCCAACAAAGTGTTCAAGATGTTCTCACTGACATTTTTTTCTATGTGCATTACATCCAGATTATGTCTCAGCAACAGATGTTTCCAATACGGGAGTAAAAAAAAATGCTTATTTTATTCCATCCAGACGGTAATGGCTGATGTCCATTTTTAGAGATTTTACGTTTATTAGTTTTTTCGAATGTGATGTTTGTGCAACATTGAAATTTTTGTAGTATATCATCACTTGACCAGCGCCTAGGCGGTTGACGGAAATCTTCTTCTCCATTGAAACTTTTTTTATCACGCCTATAAATATGATTATTTTTCAAAGAACGTCGATGGAAACCATAACATTGTTTCTTGCCAAATTGAAGCCACTTGGATAAGGTGTCTACAGTACAAGATGGGCAACCTAAATCCTTTTTCCCTTTGGTGCTCCAACCAGAAAGGTCACCATAAGCTGGAAAATCATTTATGGTCCATAAGATCATTGCCTGCATAGTGAAGTTCTTCTTGCTATAAGCATCATATACTTTAACTCCCTGACCCCAAAGTTTTTAAGCTCATCAATTAAAGGCTCTAAGTAAATATCAATATCATTCCCAACCATATGATGACCTAGGATCAGCAAAGACATCATTATGTATGGCTCCTTTAGAAGAAGCCAAGACGGGAGATTGAGAGGGGTTACTAGTACAGGCCATGTGTTTTTTGAAGCACTCATAAGTCCAAACGGATTGAATCCGTCTGTAGCTAGAGCAAGTCTGACATTTCGTGGTTCGGCAACAAAGTCTGGAAATTCTTTGTCTATTGAGATCCATTCTTCCATGTCAGAGGGATGATGAATATGACCATCATTTCTTTTTTCTTTAAATGACCACATCATATCTTTTGCAACTGAAGGGCACATGTAAAGTCTCTCTAGATGAGGGGTAATAGGAAAGTGATACATCACCTTTGCAGCTACCTTCTTGCCTTTTGTTTTATATGTCTTTTCATTCCATATAGACTCACTACAAGTATCACACATGTCTTTCTTTGATGAACCTTTATGAAAGAGCATGCAGTCATTTCCACAGACATCAATTTTAACTTTTTTGAGGCCAAGGTCTTTTACAACTTTATTTGCTTCATAATAAGTCTCAGGAAACAAACTGCCTTCTTTTGGGAAGGCTGAGATATCAACTTTAGCAACTTTGTAAAAGAATTATTTGACCATCCAAACTCCTCCTTCAGATATAACAGAGGCACCAGAAAGGACAAATTGGAGTGAGTTTTACAACCTTCATAAAGTGGTTGATCGACTTCTTTGAGAAGCTTGAAAAAGCATTGGGCATTAAGATTTGCAGGCTCCTCCTCGAGTTCAAACTCACTGGCATGACTTGTATCGCCCATTCCAAATATATCTCCCAACATTTGATGCATACTTCCAGATGTAGGTCTAGCAGACGTTGCACTTATTGTATTCCTCCCGATCATCTCCCCATGATATGTCCAGGCATCATAGCTACAGACAAATCCTTTTTTTAAAACATGTAAGAATATATCATCCTATGATTTAATGTATCTATTAGAGCATGTTTTACAAGGACAAATTAAATTTCCCGATCTGGGTGGTATTTGATGGGTACGTGCTAATTCAATGAATTTTTGTAAACTAGACTGGAATACTTCACTTTGCATCCTATTACCAATATATATCCAATTTCTATCCCGCAAGAAATCCATCTACATACAAGTACACAAGAGGTTAACGGTCACATTACAACTAAAAAACAAAACTGAACAAGAGAAAAATATATTAAAAATTCCTTATAAATTGAAGGAAAATTTTAATAAAAGATAAAACTTTTGATTGTAACAATTTTTACCAATATACATCTATGAATACAGTCTCTAGACATAATATAATGAAAACGAATATATTTCCTTGGATCCCTAGAATCTTAAAAAGACCTAACCTATTTTTGGGCTCATTAGTGCTAATTATTTTACACAATTAATATAAATGTACAATCATAAGGTTTATAATGCATCACCAAATATATATTACCCATTTTTTCAAACTTTTCCAGAATAGTTCACCGTATGTTGACTATTTTTTATTTGACTTTTCCGCATAATTCCCATTTTTTATTTTTTTAGTTCCCTTTTTTTTATTTTGTCAGTTGGACTGTACGTATCCCGAATACCGAACTTGTGACTATGCCAACATGATGTCATTCTTTATGTGAACCAAACATTCTTATGACAATGATTTGGACGGAAAAGGGGACCATCAAAAGGATCATGAAAATATATTAGTTGCAAGAAATCTCATTAGTTGGGCTTAGCCTAACAAGGTACAAGGTACAAAGATTGGGATAAATATATTGCTTTGGTGCTTTTTAGTCTACTTGCAACCTTGAGCACATATTATGATAGGGACGCAACAAAAGTTTGACATAGAAAGCATTAGTTTTTCTTAATGTGCGTTCTGACCAATTAATACCAACCGCAAGGAAATGGAAATAATGATGAGTTGAAGCCGCACAAAGTTGGAACACAACCAAACCAAACGAGGCCTAACATAGTACCAAACACGAGCAATTAGAAAACATGAATATTGGAACTAAGGGAACGTCTGGATGGATTGAATTGAAAAATACTTATTGTGTTCTAATTTCCATTTTCATGTTTCTATTTTAAAAAACGTCATGCTGACTGCAACTACATACAACTCAATTAGCCCAAATATAGTTCATTTTCACCCCGACCAAACAGACCTAAGGGCTCGTTTGGTTCGACAGAAAACTAAAACACCTTTTCTAAGTAATTGTGGTTTCTAACTAATTAGGTTTGGTTGGGTGTAACATAAAAATGTCCTAGGAAAATGATCTGCATCGTCACGTCTTCTTATATGGAAAATCTATGTAGGCCGACTGCTCCCCATTTGGGCACAGTTCATTTTCCTTGAGTCTCAGTGAACGACCACCTGCATCGAGGTATGTATGTGTTGCCTTCATCAAAGTTAGGACAAACACTATTACTTCTCTACATGTGAAAGTATCGGATAAGGGTAACTAACACAAATCAAAGTTTCATTCAGCGAGCTCAAACCAATTCCCATTTCTCTGCCTTCTCAGACGTTGCCTTCCATTAGAAAACCAAGAAGGCGGATTGGGGGTCCACATTGTGTCCAATACTGGCTCAAGTCCAGTAGGCAAGGGCTCATATAACTCATTTCTATGCGTAAAAGCAAATGAAAGAAAGGTTTATGTCAACGAAGGGATAGTTACCGCTCTTTATTGAATATAGAGACACTTTAAAATCAAACATGTAGAACATTGACTGATGGATTTCATTGGATTTGATTGAAATGTTTTAACACCTCAAGTAATATGGTATCAAAATAATGAAAAACACAAGGGAAGAAAGTGAAATCATGTAGATGTGGAAAGGCTTAAAAATGAACCAACTTATCCCAAGATTGTCATTTTTTATAGATGGATGGACAAGCATCTATCAAAGCCGCAGAATAAAGTTGGTGAACATGAATGATAAATTAGTATATACAACATCAGCTGGTGATTGACATATGTGTCTCCTTTGAATGTTCCTAGTTGCTTTTCTATCATCTGACATAGGTGGGATTCACCATAGGAGCATGTTAAAAAAGATGGAGATGATAAATATTAATCAAGAAGAAACCCAATTGTAGGTTCTGGATTCGAAAGATGATGAATCCTTAGACAGATGACAGAAAATAGAAGTCAGCGGTAATCATTTTGAATATAGGAATTTGATTCCAAATTATAATGTATAAGTAAGCATAGTGATAGCGAGTAGGACAGTGAGTTAGTGGGCATATATCACCATAGACAATGTAGACTGCCTTCCACCATGTGTCTTTCTCTTTGTTGGAGACTCGACCCTCAATTGTTTCTTTCATCATAGTAGATTAATTTGGCTTACATACTATCATAAGAACCTCATCAGTATGGTTGAGGAGATCCCAACGGGGTAATCTGTTTTAATGCAGGATTTGTCATCTGACTACATTAATTAGCCAGAGATAAATAGAGACACTAGGATTGATGCATTCCATTTCTTGCGCAAGGCCGTTGGGATTCTTCTCAACAATAGATTTGATTTGGAATTTGTAGTGGGCCACGCAGCTAGGTTCATCCCCATAATTTTCCAGTGATTTTCTCTTCTCATTATAATATGATAACAGAGAAAAACCGACTACTAAAATTTTATCTAATGTTCACACATACTATTATATATAAATTAGGAATTTGTGAACGAATGACACCACAGTTGACCCCATCTATCACTATGTTTATAACCAAATATTTTTGGGCATTTCTCTGATCCCCAATGGTGGTTTAATTGTAATGTACCAATGATTGCTGGACATTTCCCTGATCCCCAACGGTGGTTTAATTGTAATGTTCAAACTGGAATTTCCTCTTACTGGCAATGTGCCGCCGTCCTGCTCTTTCTCAGTTCTGACAGGTGTGCATGAGGAGTTGCTCTACAATGCTACCAACATTATAAGACAGATAAACCACACATAACCAATGACCGACAGAGTAATACGAACCGAAAGATGATTTTCGACCCAAGATTTAAAAAATGCGGCAGTGAGGGAACGGTAGCAAATAGGGCGACCTACCTCACGGTCAAGCAGGGTGACCTCACTGTGGCGGCCGCTTCTTCCGGACAAAACCTTCATGCTGGCGCCGCTGCTTCCGCTAGGAGTTCCTCTTGCCGGCGGCCGCTCCTTTGCTGGGGCGTTGTTGCTTAGGCGACGGAAGCCATCGTCTGCAGTGAGCGATCAAATAGGGAAACAAGGAGAGCGCAAGGGAAGGAAACTGTTCGGACTAATCAGACTAATTAAGTTCTAATTACTAATTAGTGTGGCGGGAATTTTTGGTGGGAACCCTGGTGAAAATTTTTTTGCATTCTAGTAGGATTTTAAACCTTCACTAATTGTCTTTTTCGTAAAGGATTCGGCTAAAAGAAATTAGTTTTTTTGTGTAGGACGGCCCTTCACAAAAAGTCAATATTTTTGAAGGGTTTTGGTCCTTCACAAATGACCTTCACTAAAAACTCATTTTTTTATAGTGTAAATTAATATGATTTAGTATAAATATTGAATACTTGATTCAACTATAATTCACAGACTCATAATGGAAACTAATACACAATCATATCTCAAAGTGAAAATATGTGCAAAATAAGCACAAAATATATCTCATGAAAAGTGATGAAAAATCAATACATCAATTGTTCAACATTATATTTGACGTGTACAAAATTCCTCCTACCACATCCTATAAGGAAACTATGTGGGGGTTGGGGGTGGACAAAAAGGGTAATATGGAAGATTAAGATTTTCACAAGTATCCTTTGTCCACATTCATCAATTGTCCTTCTATTTTCATTTCCATATGATGTTTGACCTTACTATCTCTTTTTGAATCTATTAACCTGAAAGAGAAAAACATGTTAACATAAATTGTTGATACATTTCTTGTGCATTTATTATTGATTTATTCAATTATCTTATAGAATCACATGGTGTCGTAGTTAGCAAGTGGGGTCTACGATCCATGTGATCTTAGCTTGACGTTAGAATTCCTGAAAAAATTAATGGCACCCACCTTATATGTTAGAAATAAAATGAAACCCTTAGTTGTTATGATTTGTATATTGGATTTATTGAACATAGAGTATTGATCAAAAGAGTTATAAAAGAATCACTCTGTGGAAGTAGATGACTTTTGTCGATGATGCATGCTCATGGCATTCTTCAACATCATATTTGATGTGTATTGGATTTTTTTTATCCCCCAAAGCATGGTGTATTGAATTTCTTCTACCACATATGTAAAGAAACTATGTGGGGGTGGGGTGGGGTGGACAATAAGGGAAATATGGAAGATTAAGGTTTTCACAAATGTTCTTTTTCCACATTCTGTAAGTATCCCTCTATTTCAATTCCCCTACGATGTTTGATCTAGTTGAATCTATTAACGTGGTTGAGATAAACACATTATTATGAATATGTAATACATTTTCTATGCATGTACAATAGCTTTATTCAATAATTTAAGAGAAATCACAATGTCATATTTAACAAGTTGTATTTAAGATGAATGTGATCTTATGTTGACAGTAGGATGTCTGAAAACGTTAATGGCACCCATTTCAAACGTTAGACCCTTGCTTGTTATACTTGTTTTGTTGGACTTACTGAGCACATAGTACCGATCCAAATAGTTTTGAAAAAATCACTTAATGGGAGTAGGATGGCCTTTGCATCAATGATGTATGCTCAGGGCATTTTTCAACATCATATTTGATTTGTACAAAATTTCTCCTACCACATATGTATGAAGAGGAAAAAGAAGGGACATATAGCTCTGAAGCTTGATATGTCAAAAGCTTATGACAGAGTAGAATGGGGGTTCGTGGACTTCATACAGGAGAAGCTAGGTTTCGGACAGCTATGGAGGAAGAAAGTCATGAACTGCATGTCGTCAGTATCTCACTCCTTTGCCATCAATGGGGACCGTACCAGGAAGACTCAACCATCCAGAGGACTGCGACTGGGTGACCCTCTCTCCCCATATCTTTTTATTTTATATTCTGAAGCTTTTTCTTCTTCGCTAAATTTGGCATCACAACAAAATGATATTCACAGAGTGTGAGCCAGTCGACATGGGCCATGCATTTCTCATCTTTTCTTTGCATATGACTTCATTCTTTTTGCAAGGGCGACCAAAGAAAAATGCCTGAAATTAGCTGTGATTGTCAGCCAGTATGAACGGGCATCCGGACAGAAAATTAATTTATCAAAGACTGAGGTAGCCTTTAGCAAAGGAGTGTGTAGGGAGAGGAAGGACAAAATATGCCACATGCTACAAATAAGAGAGGTGGAGAAACACGGGAAATATTTAGGCCTACCTGTAGTAGTAGGAAGATCCAAAAAGCACGCATTCTCATACATACAGGAAAGGGTGTGGAACAAACTTCAAGGATGGAAGGAAAAACTACTATCCAAAGCGAGAAAGGAGGTTCTAATCAAGGCAGTGGCTCAAGCGATCCCATCGTACCTGATGAGTATTTTCCAGTTACAGGCATATCTACTTGACGCCATCAACAGTTCCATTGCTAGATTCTGGTGGGGAGCCAAAGACAATGAACGTAAGATTGCCTAGGTCAGCTGGGAGAAACTTTGCAAACCAAAAAATCAACGAGGCATGGGTTTTCGAGATATTAGCATTTTCAACCAAGATCTTCTTACCAAACAAGTATGGCGTCTGTTTCACAGGAGAGAGACATTGGCATACAAAGTCCTCAAGGCTAAATACTTTCCATCAAGCAATGTCCTCAAGGCCCGCAGGGGACATAATCCAAGTTTTACCTGGCGGAGTATATGGAACTCCAAGAGCATCATTCTAGAAGGCATGCAATGGAGAGTGGGAGACGGCAAAGACATAAATATATGGGCAGACAACTGGATACCCAATCTAGATGGCAGCATATAATCTAGGTTGGGTATATCTTCACCGACAGTACAGCAGGTCCACCAACTCATTGATCAGGAAACACGACAGTGGGACCGAAGGATGGTTAATGAGCTGCTTTCTCAAGACCTGGTTGATATGGTGTTTGCTATTCCGCTAGGGGTAACAACGAGGGCCGATGGGATCTTTTGGAAACCAAGCAGAAGCGGGGAATACACGGTGAAGTCAGCATACTGGATGGCCACTCAACAACCGAATAATACCGAGCAATCAACCAACCATGTGGACAAGGAGGTCTGGCGGGCAATATGGAAGACAGGTCTAGCTCCCAAAGTTGCGCATTTCCTCTGGCGTTGCATCGTCGGCTCATTGGCCATAGTTGGAAGGTTGTTTGACAGATACTGCCACCAAGACAGAATCTGCAACATCTGTCGTAGGGAGAAGGAGGACATAGGTCACATGCTTTTCAGATGTGAGCAGTCGTGGGAACTTTGGAAGGAATATCCGGTGGACGTGCAAGGGCGCATCTGCCAGTTGGATACAAAGCCCATACACAAAGCTATCATGGCTGCGGTCTGGTCGGGAAAAGGGACTGTAAATGAAGACATGGCTACAGCACTATGGGCGATTTGGAATAGAAGAAATGATATCATTTTCGGAAACAAGGTATGCCACTCGCTTGTAATGAAGAATTCCTTGCTACCTTTAGTTAAATCACATAAGGAAATGACCAGTGGACAGAACAGCACAACACATGCGGACGTGCACGAGCGCTGGAATAGGCCACCAGCGGGAGTCACGAAGCTGAATTGTGATGTTGCGGTGGACATGCGGGGAGCGAACAGAATCGGGATGGTTTGGAGGACAGCTGAAGGATATGCCACACGCATTGCAGGAAGAAGGCAGCCAACGCTCAAAGATCCAAGATGCGTCGAAGCACTAGCCATTCGAGAAGGACTCAAACTATCCAAAGAAATGAACCTCACCGATGTAGTACTGGAATCAGACACTGAAGCAGTGGTCAAACTTATTGTGGCCGGGACTAGAAGGGAAGACCTCCTGGGAACCATTCTTGAGGACATAGCCTATCTTAGAGTTTTTTCACAAGCATTTCTTTTGTTTCTTCTCGTAGACAGGCTAATGGGTTGGCACACAAGCTAGCCTGGATGGCCTCCAGTAGCAGTTTTTCTTTTAGTAGCTATAGCTCGTTTCCTCCTGATGTAATGAACTGCATTAGAGCAGACTTACATATCTAATAATAATAGATCGTTTAACCTAAAAAAAAAACTGCATGAGGTGGGGGTAGGGGTGGACAAAAAGGGAAATATGGAAGAATAAAGTTTTCACAAGTGTCCTTTGTCCACATTCTTCAAGTATCCTTCTTTTTCATTTCCCCATTACTTTTGATCTTGTTGTCTCTTTTTAAATCTATCAACGTGGTTGTGATAAACATAACAATATGAATTTGTGATACATTTCCAATGCGTGTAAGGTTGCTTGATTCAATAATATTAGAGAAAGCACATGATGTCATACTTAACAAGTTGGATTTAAGATTCATATTTGATGTGTACAAATTTCCCTTACCATATCTGTGAAGAAACTGTTTAAGGGTAGGGGTGGGGGTGGAGGTGGACAAAAAGGGAAATATGGAAGATTAAGGTTTTCACAAGTATCCTTTGTCCAAACTCTTCAAGTATCCTTCTATTTACGGGTAGAACATTATTGAAAAAAATCACGAGTTTCTGTCATTGTGCCACAACTTTTTTGAAGCAGACATAAAACTTCCTTAAAAGTTAATTATCATGTCAATTATAGAAATTTTCCGCAAGTATTAAAATGCCTTTGCCCTAGATCAATGACAAAAAAGAAGTTTTTTGTACTACTGGATAAAAAAACTCATGTTGTAAAAATTGATTCAAAGTCCAATTCTAATTATAGTGAATGGATTTCAAAATGATATATTGATTGCATATGTGGAGTGTGACCATATAAAAACTAATGAGAATGCATTAGAACATTTTCACACTATGGGATGTCCTTGAGGTTCTCTCTAACACTTTCGTTTGATATGTAATTAGTCATGAGTTTTCCTTCTTGAAACAAAATCTCATGTTATACTGATTTTCAGTGATACCAATGATTGCATTTCTTTCCTATCTTTTAGGCAATATCAGTTACATGGGAGAAAACTATTTAATGATGTAATTTAACTCGCCCTTGCCTACTTTAGATTCCTCCATATGCCACTGTTTCTATTGACATAAGCCCTTATATGGATGTTGTTGTTGTCTTGCTTCTACCGACCATGCTCCTCAGACTAGGACTAATGAAATATATTCGATTTGTCTTTTCCGATTAAAAGACTATCATCTAAATTGAAGTGTGAGTTGGAGTTATTAGTGGTCCACATGCACTTGTTAGTGGTCCAGTCCAGTATAAAAAGAATAGCAAACCACCAAAACCAGTTTGGTCGGTAGTTCGGGTAGGAATAGATGATAGATCGTAATAAGTTACATCGTCCCCTCTAGTTGGAGGCAATACACAAACAAAATCTTCTTTTCTGTAAAAAATCGACAATGTTCATGTGGATTTAGCCTTCTGTCTGTTTTGAAAGGATGTAAACGTGAGGCTCGTGCGGACACAACTAGGTCTCTATTTCATAGTTTGTTAGGTGAGGAGGATCAGAATTTGTGGGAATCGTGAGAAGGTGATATGTCATTACTTGTCTTCACCGTTCGCTACAATTGCGTCTGGGACTCTGGGCTGACGCAGGTAGCCACGCCGGGGATTGCGGCCAGATATCTAGCCGTAGCGGGCGCTAGCGTTCATATTGAAGTCCAATCAGATTCTTTATACAAATGGAATCTAAAGAGAATCGCACCTCTCCAAACGCAGGATGGGTCCACAAACGGACCAGCACCGGCTGTTTGCTCGCCGCGGCGCCGCATCCATCTTTCCACCCGTTGCCTCGCCGTCCGCGGCGGGCTTCAGTTCAACCTACGGCTGCGCCACCGGTCTGCCTCATATTTGGAGAAGAGGTGGTGTCAGCCGCCACACAGCTGCATCCTCCGCCCAAGTCACCGGCCCCGTAGGCCCACAAATGATCGAAGTATATGACGTCGTCCCTGGGCTGTCCACGTAGACTGAAAGGCAAGGTTCATGCATGTCATGGAGTTGGGTCGACGTCAATACGGAGTCACGCGCGTGCCTTGCTGACGCTTGTAAGGGACGGCACTCTCCTAAGGAATCCAGTAGCCGTAGTATATACGAAATGAATCTGTCATTCTGTCTGTTTTTCTCCGCATCTACGACGAGGTGACTATAGCAGGGGATCTCCTCCTATGGGGATCTCAAATTTCCACTCTACTGGTGAATACCGACCGATATAAAGATGATGAATACCCCAGACTGCAAACCCAGCAACATGCGTAATCACACCAGCAATTGGAAATTGTGGTATACGACAGTGTTTACAATATTCATTACCAACACATCCCAGAAGGTAAATGGCTCCCGCCCTTCAACGTATTTCACCGATTTTCTTTTTGGATAATCAATGTATAGAATGGGTGTAAGATTTTTTTTTTATTTCACTTCGTATACAGTATTCTTGTACGCTGACCATTTCCCCTTGCCCATGTTATGTTGTGTTCACTGGCAAGGGTGTTTCTTTAGTTCTCGAAAGTTGCTTGCAGGTGTAGATAAAGTATGCAGATGTATAAGTTTTGCCAGTCTGGAAAACCTATAGCTTGAAATAATGCATGTGGCATATTCGACAAGACGGCACGCCAATCGGTTGGTCTTCTTATAGATAACTTTACACAGCCGCTACACAAAAAAGCATTAATATGCAAAAGGAATTTTCTATATCTCAAACGGGGAGTGTCCAAGCCTTTTGAGATCCTACCTATATGTGGATTGTTCGTCTCTATAAGCAGCCCACCAAGGGATATCTTTGTACATATGCAACTGTATACTCATCTCAAGCGCCCTAATATCAGCCCCCAATAGATCAAGCCTCAAGACATGGCCCGTGGTTCCACCCAAAATTATTTCCACATGGTTCCTGATTATCCCCTCCCCCAACCCATGCCCTTGTCCTCTCCCTTGTACGCACTACAAGAAATATTACTTTCTCCGGCATGAAAAAATGCCGGTATGGTTCTCTTCCGACATTTCTAAATGTGCTGGGAGTATGCCGTCTAAGGCCGTGCCGGGAAAAATATTGCAGCATTTTCAACATGCCGGTAAAATTAACAACCCGGCATCACAAGGGTGCCGGAAACTGAGTTGTGAGGTTTATTTTACATACCTTTCCCAGCATGATTGGCATGCCGGAAAACCTTCTTGTGTTTTTTATAACTTTTTAATGTCATTATTCCAAATGGATATGTTAAAAATTATTACAATGAAATGATATACTTCACTGAAGCATCACGCACAAACTCACAATGGAACAAAAGACATCATTTTTAAACAACAATTTCTAAATGGGAACATTTATTCATGTATCAAATGATGTATTATATGAAAAAAAAAATCAATTACAAGAGTACGATTACATCCTTTCTTGCTAACAACGTCAGATACATCTTTCCACTGTCTATATCACATAAACGATACAAGCTTCACAGTCGGAGCAATCCATATGTACATACCAAACTATTTTGACTGATCATCGAATTGACAGACTTAATAGGCAGTCGTTCTGAACAATAACATAATTTGTATTTGCCTGCGAGCACTCGTGCTTCAATGATTTGAAATCAGATTAAGAACCAAAGGATTCAGCCCTGCATGAAACTCAAAATTCTGGTGCGGTATCTTTGTTATCACATTGCTCCATTTTCCCAAAGTGGCTCTGACGTCATCTTTAGATGTATTATTAAGATATAAAAGGATTTGATCGCTTGTATATCCTTTTCACTGCAAGATAAAATCAAACATTCCGAGGATGTCACTGTATATAGAAATTAATTCAAAGTTGTATTCTTATAACATGTTTTGAGTAAAATGTAGAAGAGTGAGCTGTGTAGATGTAATGGATACATCAAAGATAATACATGCCTTCACAGTTTTCACACCTAATACATTGGAGAAAAGGATATATATACAATGCAAAGCCTACTAGCGTGCGAAATCTTTCATTTTAGACGTGAATGATTTAATTGATATTGATAAACTTAATAAACATCTCTATCAAAAGAACTTAACATTACCGATGTAGCGTAAGGAAAGATTAATAACCTAAAATTACGTAAGAGAGGCTTGGTTGTCATACCGTTCTTGTGATAGAACATTAAATGTGGAAACTTAAGAAATTGAAAAATACATAGCCTTTTGGATCAACTATTTCTAAAACACATACTCCTAAAACTAGTTGTAGGGATACATTCTAATGAATCCATGGAAGTCCTACTTTGCTGCAAGTGTGACAACATTACAAAACAATGCTAAAACAACATATCAAGTGTAAGACTTTATCTTCCACGTTCCACCAAAGCCATCAACTCATAGTAATGGTCGATCAAGTCCAAGTTTGAGAAGAGTAATGTGTATATGTTGCCACCTAGGGATTTCCCCCTTCTCTGTAAACCAGTCTTAACATGTATATGTTGCCACCTAGGGCTTTCCCCCTTGTCTGTAAACCAGTCTTCTGCGTGTACTTCGTTGACTATGGCCTATGTCAAGTTATACCTCTTCTAAAAAAAGTTTCTGTGACTACTTTCAAGGGCATGCATCCAACCTACAAACTCTAGAATTAGACCCACACATTCTTTAGAACAATGCTCTATAAAATGACTAGCTATTTTGATCATGGAATAACTGATAACAACTACAAAAAACACTTTTAAGTTATTATTGTAATCTCCAATGAATAAAGCAGTGGTTGCATGTTCCTGTTTCAATACCAGCATCACCTACATCCAAAAAATCCAAGGTTTTCTTAGAGAATTGGATTACAACTCTACTATTATATTCAATTATTGAAGGAACTTCTGAGGAAGTTTCATTCTCCCTTGAAAAAGATTCCAAAGTAATGTTAGCCTCAATTGGACTGTCTTGGAAAACTATGAACCCGCTAAGCTTCTTCTTCATTGATATTTAATAGGTGAAACAACTTCCTTATATATGTCATCATCTATAGTAGGAAGAAATGGTTTGGTTTCATTGATAGCTCTCCTAGTAGCTTTTGAGTTCAATCTCTGCACAGAAGCCACACCATTCATCCATGCTTAAGAATATTTTTCTCACTAGGTTTATTGTCACCATTTTTATTTAAGTACATATGCCTATACAATTCTGGAAAAAATTAAGGGAGATGTCAAGCTTTGGAAGTGGCAGCCGAAGAAAACTGGGTTTCCGTCATTATTTTGAAGGTTTAAGAACTAGACTAGATTTTAGCTTAAGAGTCAGTCTTACTGTCCCCTTATGACAAGGGATTAGCATTTTTTCTCATATCATTTTCCATAAGATGTTGTTTTTATTGGTTTTCAAATTCTCCAGTGAGGTTCTTATTTGTTTGAACTTGTACAGAGAAGTCAGGCATTTATCAAAGTCCAAGTCTATAGGAGATTTTTTCATCTCGCCCCTTAATAGCAGGACTTGTTTCCCAACCCTTGATGATTCAAGTTTCTTCCATGATCCTACTCTCTATGAAACACACAAAAACCATTGTGAATGATGCCACCATTAGCTTCTTTGCCTTTGAGTTGAGGACCGGAATCAAGAGATGCATAGTTCCATCCAAAGGGGTTATTAGGAAACCTTCCAGGAGGTGTGCAACATGGTTGAAATCCATCAAATGCCTTAACAATAGAAAATGATGGACCAGGACATTGTTGTCCAACCTGGTGACTAGAGGCACATGTGGGGAACATGGGACAAAATTTCGATCAAGATTGCGAAATTTCACTCGAAATTCATTTTTTTTTGCAATCGGACATCTAAACCTACAATAGAACATGTGAAACACACAAATGCAGGCAATGGGACGCAATTGTGCCAAAATTTTGACCCTAGGTGTGAAATTTCGATAAAAGTTGTGAAATTTCACAACGAAAAGGTCAGTTTGGACAGTAATTTCATGAAATGGTACAAAACCACGTTGAATTTTGACAAATTTGTTCCAAAGGCTGATAATACTACATCTTGGGTATTTTCCCAATTTTTTAAATCTCTTGCTTCTAAAGACTATCTTTCTTAATTTCTAATGTATGTTTCTCATATCCCTAGACCATTTATACATTATCTTCATCAATTTCAATATTCTCTAGAGACACGGAGAAATACTCTAAAATAACAAAGTTCTTTCTTGGATCTATGTATAAATGTCCCATTTACACTAGCTATATGCTAACACTAGACTTATACAAGTTGTAGTTGGTAAGCTTGGAACTTGTAACTGTAAGTTTTAAATTCTAAGTTGTAACTGGAGTCTTTTAATAGTCTAACAGTCTAGCAGACTTGACTTTTTAGTTGATTTGTGCACTCATTTGTTAAGACATGTATCCCACCTTGACCTTTAAACATATAAATGTATTATATAGTGTAGTGTGTTTATTTCTAAACATTGTGTTTGTAAAGTTTTATAAGTTAATTCCTTCATTTTGCCATTGAAATTGTGTCAAAATTGTTCATCTTCCTTCACTTACAAATGTGGGAGAGCCCCCCATATCCAATAGGAAATATTATTGCATAATTGAGTAGAACTTGGTGTTTCGCTTGTTCTAGTAAATTTTCATAATTTAATTTGATTATTGGGTCGTCGAAATCATTACAACCATAAATATCAAAATTTCGGACGAAATATAAAAAAAAAGTTTCTGAGCCATCAGACACGACATAGAAATCAGACATTTATTTCTATGGTGGGGAAGACATAAAGACATTTTAGGAATAGGTCGTGTCCATTAGGAGCACCATTCCAAGTGCTTCCATGACCTTTACCCATCTTGGAATCCCCACATGGTTTCCTGACTAAGTTTTACCATCATATTCTATAGAATTACGTACATAAGTGATGCCTAACCAATGCCCAGATATTGTGGATGAATGTTACTAGGTCAACCTCTAGAAATATTTCCCTTCCTGTCAGGTATGTATCAATCACTTCCTAGAGATCTATTAGGCATTGGATGCCCAACAAGTGACTATCAGATCTAGGTGCACAAAAATCTTATACTATGTGATCAACAAAGTGACGAGTTTCCTTAAGTTAGCATTGCTATCCTCCGAAGGAATTTTGAGCCTTTCTGTAGTTCCACATATACTCGCTTGGTCACCCAGGGAAGTATACTTATGTAAGTTATGACCCTTGACAAGGCATTTATTTCATCTTGAAGAATATGAAAAGAAGAGATATCCATTGTCTATGCCTAGAGTTTAAGTGAATTCTATTAGAATGGACTAACTCATGCCAACTTCCGTCCTTGTTATCACAATTAAAATCCAGTATGCAATCAGCAAGGTGAAGACTTTCCTTAATCTTAGGATTTATCTCCATAGAGAATAAATCCAGAGCTTTTCTACAGCTCCAGAGACACTCACTTGGTCACCTGAGGAAGCATGGCTTATGTACATCATGTCATTTGACAAGACATTGTATTCGTCT
Source organism: Alisma plantago-aquatica (assembly GCA_963693085.1). NCBI lineage: Eukaryota > Viridiplantae > Streptophyta > Magnoliopsida > Alismatales > Alismataceae > Alisma > Alisma plantago-aquatica. Next base: position 53,039,816 of record OY856412.1, read on the forward strand.
TAAAAATATGAATAACATAGTTAGGGGAGCTACTCATTCTTTTATGCCTATAGTTCAAATTAATTCTGTTGAGAGTGGACGTACACAAGCCTTCTTCTATCATGCTATTATTAATCATAATCTAGTTTGGCCCTAAAAAGGGTGTCATGGTCAATTCATCCATATAAGAAAAAGGTGTCCATCCTAGAAGAAGTAAGAGTGTTCCTTCTATCTGTTCTTGCATATTTGAGACTTGAAGAAAATATTGACCAACTCAAAAATGTTCCAAAAAAATCATGGATAATATGGAATAATAGCAATATGAATTACTACATATGTTCAGAAAAAAAATAGATGTAATATTCATAAGACACATGAGAAAGAAAATGAGTGAAAGAGTAATAAATATCTATGAAAGTTATTATAAACATCATCACACATGTTTCTACATAACCCACAAAAGGTCGATCTAGATCTAAACTACAATCAAAATAAGAAATTAGAGTAGACTAATACCTCCACAGGCATATCCTGATGTTATTCTTGTAGTCACTAATTTTATCATACAAAACCTCCTTCCTACCTCAAAGTTGGTTTGCAATATGTCTTCCATTCCAACTGGGAAATATCTAGTCCTTATACAAAAATACTTCAAATTGGTATATAAAATGAGACCATGAAAAAGAAGTGTTCCCTAAGGCGCCAAAGGCATATGCCTCGAATCAAGGCGCACTCAGTGCACCGTGAGGCATATGCCCTAACTATGTTTCAAGAAGTGAGCTCCTCATTTTCTGCATGGCATAAAAAGGTAGTGTCGGTGAGGCACAACTATGGCGCTAGCCTCATCCTGCCACCACAAATAGAGGTATGTCGATCGATTTTAACCGAATATGGTCCAACCCAACTAGTTTTATGTAGCCCCTTTGACACATATAAAAGATTCAGGAAGCAGTTGTCGATTCCTATACCTAGTCAGCATGAGAAGAGAACATTATGGAACAGTTAAATTCCTTCTCAGGATATACCATAGGCCTACGACCTCACATACCAACACTTGAAGACAATTTAAAGTTCTTGTGGAATCCATTAGGCTGATTTGGAAAACTTAGGAAAGTAGTAATATATGATTCATCATCACATTCAGTGATGCTATAGAAATGGCTAAAGCCCTTGATCAAGATCCTCGGTAGGTCCAGAAAAAACAAGGACCACGAACTTCTATGAAAAGGGGTGAGCCCCTGGAGGAGCGACTAACTAACAACCATGTTCAGATTAAACTCCAAAACCTACCAGCTTAATTTATGTTGTCTAAGAATGTTGTCTATGGTAGCTACCTACTTGGGAAATCCACAAGGAGTAGATAGGCTCAAAAAGGATAAGAATAAGTTATAAATGCTCATATTTGCATAGTGATGGAAGCTTTGTCTAGATTCTCAAAGGAGATAAAGATGTACACTGATATAGATAACATATACACCATAATGGTGTAATATAAATGTGTCTGACAAAGATTCAACCCTTGTAGGACTTTTGGCCATGAAGCCTTGCTTTTCTCCATGCGTAGGAGTTGCAAGGAAACGGATGAAACAAAAATCCCTATGTATTGGTCTAGACACGTGACTAGTGTAATCATGCACAGGGACATCCCATCTACTCTGCATCAACCATTCATGTGAATGGTAAAAGATAAATGGATAAAAGTAGCTTGTCCACTCATGAATCATTTTTACTTGTTATCTCATGATATATGAATTTTTTTTGTAAAACCACTGACCCCATCCAAGTATTCTTCGTTTAAGAACCTAGCATGGCTAACATGCATGTTTGTGCATGTATGTCTATCTATTTGATAAATAATTTAATCATATAATGTAGCACTGACATGATCAATGTCCTTATTGCATCAAATTGAAATTGTTGGCCATGATTTATAGGCTTGAGCAATATCATTCATATTTTGACATTGTAATCATTGACTTTACAGGGTTGCAAGTGTGTCTATGCAGTAGGTGGAGTCTTCCAAGGTAGAGAGTGTACTTGTCTAGTGCTAGGCCCTAGACCCAAGGGAATGATGAAACCAAAAATTATAGACAAGAGCCTAGTTTATTTTTAGATGTAGGAGGGCTAGTTAATTAGAAAGCTTACACAAGCATTGAGTCATGTAATATTCTGACTTTAATTGTCTATAGTAGAAATACCCAAACTAACCTACATTGTTATACCCCTCCTTATTTATGATATAACTTTATACATGCATGTATTCACATGATGTGAGGGTGGAGGTCATGTCGGGCCCTTGCTTGATTGGAAAGCAACACCCAAATGACTACTCATGTTAATATCACCTTCCTTTCTCTTATCTTAGTGGAGAGCAAGTAAGGAAAGAGGGGTGGAAAAGGAAAGAAGAGAAATGAGAGAAGGAAATGGAGTGGAGGAAGTAGGTAGGGTTTATTTTGATGAGCAAATAATTGGGTTTTGCCTTGGGAAGAATGTTTAAAGGAGAGTAGAACTAAGTATGGATAAGGGAAAAGGGTGATAGGATTGGTAGCTGCTACCCGCACCACTTCACCACCATCTACCATTCTTTCCCCCTCATTTTCTTCTCATCTTTTTCCTCCATCCTAGTTGCTCGTTTGAAAATCAGTAGTTGCAAAGAAAGATATGAAGAGAAGGGAGATACCAACACGCGCATCCTCTCATTCCCCTCATCACCCACCTCCATCTTGAGATGTTCTCTATGCATGCAATTAAAGTAGCATATTCGTAGTAGCGCCCCTTTTCTTACCAATGTGACACGAGGCTAGAGTATTAAACCGCTCCGCCTGCTCATCCCATTCCATGCCTCCTCTTACAAGCTCCCAATCATGTATATCTAAGGGCAGGCTTGGCATAGGAAAGAAAAGCTAATATATAACACAACCACCTTCACCTGTGTTGTAAGCATGAGGAGGAGGAGCCACGACACAATTAGTCTCTTCCTTTCTCGTCTGTAGTAGTAGCTTGCAAGATGGGTGTAGGAAACAACATCATTGCTTCTTCCTCCAATCCCACATCACTCTTCCTCCTGTTTCTAGTGGAAGCAACCATGATGGTTTCAGTTCACCAGAAAGACAAGCACTGGTCATTGCTTGGGTGGGCGAGCCAGCTCAGGCTTTCTGTGATGACTAACCAACATACAAAGAGATCATGTAGGCCTTTGCTTATAGAAGGTGAGAGTGACAACCATGTTGGCGCATGAGGCCAAGAAAGGAGTCAGGCAGGCTTCTGCTCTAGCCATACCTACTAGTTAGGTCAGTTAGTTTTTTAATGGATTGGACCTAGTCCTTCTAGCTAAGTCACATTATTTTAAAATGTGTATATTATGCACTATTTGCCTGAAAAACATTATATATGAAGTGTAAACAATCATGGCATCATAATTAAAGTAAATCATTTAATTGCTTATTCGTGGACAAGGACATATAATCATATTATTTCCATTGGAATGTCAAATGTGGCACAAAAATTAAATATGAAAGGTGTTGGTTTTAGCTAAAGGTAGATTGTGTCATTTGATCACCAAAGGTAATTATCATAGAAGTTTTTATGAGTAAGTGTTTGATGACATTCAATCCAAAATTTGACAGTTTATCATTTATCTAGAACCAATTAACCATCGTTATGCATGTCTCTAGAGGATGTTGTGATGATACTTCCTTCAATTCTGAACCTAAGAGAGGCTTGGTTATCATACCATCCTTGTGATAGAATATTAAATGTGGAAACTTAGGAAAGAGAAAGTACATTACATTTTGGATCAACTATCTTAAAAAGATTTCATTTCAAAATGAAAGCAACCAGGAAAAGTATATAATAAAGAATGACGTCGGTGAAATTTTATAACATAAGTAAGAAAAGAAGAGGTATCAACAAAAATAAGAGTCACATTATAAGTTATCATTAGGTCATGTAGAATATACACAACAATGAAATAAGAAATTTTGAATGCTAAAGGTACCTATTATGTTTTGAAGTTTTGCACTTTTCATAAAAGTTTGTTTGAACTGGAGTATAACAATATAGAGTACGTTGATGAACTTACTCATCCAAATATACCCAAGGATGTTGATGGAACTTCCCATCCAAATCAACCCACATTAAAGAACTCTCCCATAAACCATAGGATCTAGATCAACCCATAAAAGGAGTTAGTTATGACATAACATGCTAGAAAAATGCAGAGAAGTCTACATGTTTATTTTCCTCAAACATTACCTGTGATTATGAATATAATGTATATATGTCTCCTTGTCGTGGATGGAAAAGCATTCAGAAAATCTTTACCAAATGAAGCTTCACGTGTAGTTTTACGGCTTGACATCAACAAGAAAATGACTCCATCATTCGTTGATGCTCCAAGTTATCCTATTACGGAAGTAGAATATTAGTATCATTTCCTTAGATAATTATATATCTCAGTTATTAAGAATATATGAGCCAAAAAGAACACACGTTCATATGAATAATGTAAAAGAGAGATATGCATTTGCTTCTCTTATAAAATACAACTGCATAATTAAATAACGGAAAGAAAGTGGTTCAACAGTCCACACTATGCACCGCCGACATCACCACCCTCACCACCACCGACATGAGATTAATCAGAAGGGTATGATTTAATTCGCTTGGACCCAATATAGGCAGCCAATAGCATACAAAGTATTAATATTATTGACTCAGATAATTAACTTTAAATCAAATGATACTCATGAAGTGTATTTTTATATGGATGAGAAAAAATTGTGATTTCTTTATGGTCTAGTAAGCATATATGACTATCTTCTTCTTCATGTATCATGATAGAGGCCAATTCTGAAAATTAGAACAAGTATATTTGAAATGTTTGGTAAGTTTATAAAAACAACGCTCTTACCACGACGTATGAACGATGTAAAGAAGCTGGAACTTGACCATATTTTAGGAGCTGAAACAATACGATACAAAGATCATGAGTTTTTTATAAGGCAAAGGAGTCGATTGGATCCATGGGAGCAGCTGGTGATTCCATTAAGAAATTGACTTGCTTCCAGTTGTACCATAGCTTGAAACTGTAAAAGTAACCAAGACTAAATGATAACAGAGTATATACGTAAGAACTTAAGATGAAGTAAATTTTCAGTTAATTTATGTTCAAGTTTCCCTTTGCTAAAAATAAGGATTTTGTTTACACTGTGTTGGGATGGTAGATGGACTGTTGTTTCTGAAAAATAAGTAGCTATAGGAAACACAGGTTGGAAGATAGATGTTTGATGTTAAATTTTTAGGTGAATAGTACAAAGATCACATCAGAATCATAACAAAAAGAACCAGTAGAAAGAGAAAAGCATATACTTACCGGAGACATAGTCTTCGATGAGAATTATCAAAGAGCAGATAACGTTTCACGAACCTCATTCTATTCATCCAGCCGCAGCCGTTGGCATGTGTGGAGGTGAACCCACACAGACGACGGTCGTGGAGTGCTACTCGGAATCATGTTACAGAAACCGGGTGCTGACAGTCACTCCATGTATCCATTTTCCATATTTCCATCTGCGGACAGTATAAAACAATGTTCCCCAACGCCACAGAACAAAATAGAACGGAACGGGAGAGAAAAGGTTTATAACTACCTTTTTGTTGTGTTGTGTGTGCGAAATGGAGTCGAGGATTAGTAAACGAGAAGCATTTACTCACCCAAAAATCATGCTCCCTGCCAGGCGACCAGCATTGACTCGTGGGTTCTAGCTCTGTGCATCTGTGCAGGCCAAAATAGGTAGTTGTCACTGCAAATTAGTCTATCCAGAACACAAAATGTCAACAAATCTGGAAATGGCTGATAGGGTTTGTCATCAGAAAAGAAATTGGGGGAAAAGACTTTGAGGGCAAGGAGTGAAATTTAGCTCCCTGGCCCTGGCCGTCAGTAGTAGGATTACGACTGCCGCCAACCCAGAAACAACAAATCAACAACCAAAATCAGAAGAAGGCACTCTAAGGGTGAGCTACGAGAGCGACTTCTTTCCGTCTTGGATGATGAAGTTGTGGAGAGGAGAGAAGGCGGAGCAGGCCGATGTTTACGGGAGGTGATTAGAGGGACCACAGTTGGCCGGGGGCATTCACCCGTTTTATTTAATATTTTTATCTAAAAATAAGACGTTTGGGCGCGCGTGGGAGAGATACAGCAGGCGTCGTGGGTGCATCGTGCACTTATTGAGTGGGTAACTTAATTCGCGGCACCCAGTATTAAATATGCCGAAATGCAATGCCGTGAAAAATAAGATTTGTTGTAGTGTGTTTCTCCATGCAATCACTCCTAGATAAAGTTTTCTCATGGATGGAGTCTAATTTAACCCAATTGATTTCAAACATCATAATTGTTTAGATGTGATCTTCTTCATCGACCCAATCACCCTCTAAATGTTGTGAATCTCTTTAGGTTCCCTTATCACTAAAAAAATATAGTCTTTAACTACAAAAAAAAATTGTAGCAAAACCCCCAAAATTTGTAGCTAAAAGCTTTGGCTACATTTATCCTTACATTTAGAATATGAAGCTAATACCCGTGTAGCTAATTGTTTAGGCTACATTTTTCAAAGTTGTAGTTAGTTATTCCTCTAGCTACAAATTCATATGTAACCCTAATTGTAGGTAAAAGATGTCCTTACACATAAAAATGTAGTTTCCATTGTAGCTAAATATATGACTACAATTCTACTTGTAGCTATGAAATGTAGGGAGAAATGACATTGGTTACAATTTGTATATGTAGTTCATGTATAGCAAAAAATAGCATTTACAACACTTGTAATTATAGCTAGTGTGTAGTGAGAGGCATCATGTACTACACATACATATGTAGTGAGAGACATTATGTATCCAGTCAGTAGCTTACCAATAGAGGGGTTTTCAAAAAGAGCAAAAAATTAATATTGATCAAGATTGAGTTGTGCTTATAATGTTAACAATCAGACTTCTATTTATATTTGAACAATGAGTATACATGGAGAGGACATTAACCTGGCCCCTATTTTACAATACGCATGGAAAAAAGATACATGTATACAATATCTTCTTCTGACTGCCTCTATCCACTACAGACTCTATATGCCACATGATCATGTGTTCTTTTGTATTAATTTCACCACTTGTATCGTCAGGACATGATGATGTTGATAAACTCATAAGAGGAGAAAGGCTACTAAGGTTGATCTTCTTGATTGAAAATAGAGAACTTCTCCATGCTCTGCTTCTCATTGGCTATAGGAAGCTCTTGTAATTAATATTGATATTCATTCAACTTCTTTAAAGACAAATCATTCTCATCAACAATTGGCAGTTCCACCTGGTCTCCAAATTTGAGGGTTTTTTTATATATCTCATCACATATTTTGTCAATCTGAGACTGTATATTGGAGAATTCCTTTATCCTCTTTTGTTGTGGCAGTTGTTCATGTACAAGAGATATGGCAGTCAACTACAACTTAACATGCAGTAACATAATCTATGTTATGTAGGTACAAGTAAGAGAGTATGGCATCAATTTTGAGAAAATGTGTAGAAAAACAAGCCAATGAAATTATTGTACAGTTTACCTTTCTCATGTACATGAACACTTCATGCAGAAAGTTCCATATCATCATTATAAATTCCAGAGAAGTGCTACTAAAGCTCCATATAGCATTGGTGGGGAGGGAAAATTGTTAACATATGTAGTATATAGTTACAAAAGAATTTTGTTTTGGAAAGAACTACAACATAATATCACAATATATATTGCTGTTTTCAGAATGTCACATGGAAGAAATGACAGCAGAAAAGTATAGACCATGTGATCACAAGTGACATAATAGTAGAAGGATGGATCAATTCTGCATTTGCAATTCCAATAGAGAGTACGTGACACAAATTTTGTTACTAAAAATGGACAAAATACTAAAGGTTCTCTTCCAAGAATTCATATTGGTATAGATTTGGTTATTTTACTTCAACGAGAGCCAATTGACACCCCCCAACGACGCTCAGTTTATGGCAGGAGCCAAATGATGAGCTGAAAATAGTCGAACTAATATATGCATTCCCATATCAGGGAATCTACTCACGAAATTTTCATATATGTGAATGTATAGCTTAATAAAGAGTGTACCTACTATGAAAATTAATTATTATATTAGTAGTAAATGAATTATCTCATTGAGATATTTTCAGAATTGATATGCATGTGAGTGAAAAACTATCCCATCAAGAAGATGTAGCTGATTAAAATAAGCTAGACGTAACAAGAGTACTAGGGCCAAGGGAAACATGAGTAATTAGTGCAATGCTGACATAATGCACACCAAAACTATATACCATTTGAACGAAGAAAATACAAAAACTAAAATCTAACTTTACATAATGCAGATGTGATGTCAAGGGAAACAAAAATTATATGAGGAACAAACTTCTCTAACAGTTTAGACAGATCTATTTTGTTGAAATAGATTGTTGCTTAATGGTTTGAATCGTCAAACCAAATGATATATTGTTCAGTTTAGTTCAATTCCATGATTTAGTTCGATTTTCTACCCAACATCATAGAGATTGACTTTCAATGCCTTGGTTCCAACGATGCAGGGTGGGTAGGTTGCCAACCGGCTAGCTATAGAGGTGCACACCCTTGAAGATGAACAATTCTGAGTTTATCTGAATGCCTAGATTACACAATGAAACAATCATCACCACATATCACTAGACGAAGAAAAAGGTGTCTAAAATACCTTTTTGAGGCAACATTTTCCAAAAGAAAACCTAAACACCCTTTCAAATCAACTTTTCTCGCCATCATACAACTCGTAAGTCCTCTAAATTTCCATCCTACAACAAAATCTTAGTTCTCAGTGGTCCAGGCTACATGACAAACATGATCAGTATCATCAGTAGAGTACCTATCAGCAACATAGTTATCCATTTGAGATTCAATATATTAAAAATGAATATTTAGAAGCAACAATCAGTACCGCTTCTTAAAGAATATTCACAGCTCAAAGATTATACAAGCCTCCAAATTTTGTATATGTACAACTATTTTACCAGTTCTATTGCTGATGTAGAACGTATAAATGACTTGCATACCTAGGACCTAGGTAAGACAATTCAACAACTCATATTCATTTTGGAATAATGCCATAGATACATTGCTATATATTATTTTATAAAATTCTAATAAGTGGATTCTTAGGTAATACCATATCCAAAAAGATATGGTATACTAACTTTTGCATCATTCCTGCTCTTATCCTCTCCTTCTCCCTATTTTCCACTAATAGGAGAGGACATAGCCAGATAGTAAGGAGCACTCAAGGATGTAAGGCACATGTTAGGGTGTGGAGCATGACTCTACCCACTGTAGTCCTACAAGGCATCAATATAAGATTTGAAGATCATGTACCATATCATCATCCACACCTAAAGGTAAAAAAGAGGATACTTTATCCAAGTAAGCCTAAAAAAGAGGTGTTATATTTCAGATCTGAATTATGTGTTTTCTGTAAAGATCTACATAGTCTGGAAATGACTTGATCCAAATAGTTATTCAAGTTTTATAGGCATTGCCTTCATATTTTTGTTTCTATATTAAAATATGAAAGACTGATCATGGGATGGAGTAGTGGAATGTATACTTATAAATACTTGTATTATGAATCAGTAATCACTTGATAAGCTAGTTGTAGAACTATATGACAATAACACACACAGTTCAAGTTTAAGTCATGTGTAACTGATATTATATGGATTCATGTCTATCAGTGATGTACAAACTTCTTATCATAGCCCTTCCCATGTCAGCTAACATCAGATTCCCATGCCAAACTTCTTATCATAGCCCTTCTCATGTCACTCCAAATCTGTATTCGGATGTCTATGTTTGGTAGTCAGGAAAAGGAGGGGAATAGAAATTGAATGAGATATTGTTGTTACATGTTTAGAGAATATTTAGTTCAATATATTATAATTAGAAAGCTTAAGCAAGGAGGCATGGGAAGAGAGGTGTTTAATACATGGAGAGAAGATCATGTTAACATATGGAAAAACTCAAATGAATGAGATATTATTGTTACATGTTCAGAGATTATTCAGTTCAACATTTTATAATTAGAAAGCTTAAGCAAGGAGGCATGAGAAGAGAGGTGTTTAATACATGGAGAGCAGATCATGTCCAACAATCATCTTCGTCTATAGGAAAATCCACATAATCATTTGTAGCTCACTTTGATTCAATCAGGGCAACAATAAAACTTAGCCACACAGTAATAGAAAGAAGGCAATGTATAAACCAATTTCTTAAAAAACTATAAAGGAAAATTTGATACATTTTACTAGTAATTATTACACTTACTGCTGGCGTAAACTAGGCATGTAGTGTTCTGGTCTTGAAGACAATATAATATGACAATTCTTACTTATTGTGACACCAAATCATTATGTTTACATAGGTCTTGTTTGATGAGGAAGCATGAAGATTTGATGAGGAGCCTTTGCGTAGAGGATCACCCTTCACTAAGTTGAAATTAATTTGATCTTCATTGGCATATATAGAACTGAATGTGGGTTTTGAAGCAACAATTTAAAAACTTCCATCTTTGTAAGTTCCCTGTGTATCCTAGTGTACGGGAAATCTTCCTCATGCTGAAGATACATAGCCATTAGTAGATATCGGAAGGCATATGAGTCAACATCAAGATGATAATAGAAGCCTACTATTATGGTTTGGTGGCTCATATGACAAAAGTATAAAGAACATTCCCTTCCCTATTTTGAAGGTTTCTATGACTTAATCTATGATGATGTCTCTCTAGTCTATCGAAAGTAGAAGGCTCTATGCATATGATAATGTCAAATGGTAACAACATGGCACAACTGGGTGAAGAACTGATATCTAAGTGAGGTACTAAATAGATAACTCGTTCCTCCTATCAGCAATATGCTATTTAGACCACATTTATATAAGACCATTGATGATTCGTAGATCATTTCAGACTTTGCTTGGTCTGATGAGAATAGCTCAGTGCTGAAGTTGGGACACATCTTATTTCTCTTTGTTTTGTGAGGATTGATAGTGATCCTAAACATTAACTTTTACATAGAAATCCCATATATTTACATTGCCATTGCACCCATCTATAATGTTAGCACACCAAAGCCCCAAGAAACATAGAAAAATTCCACAAGCTAACGTTCTATTTTGTTTCAGGGGTCAAACTGAAGTACACCAATTGTTATTGACTAGAGTGATGGATGTCATCTCAGAAAAAGTGATATTTAAATTGTGAAGCATGTACAGGTCCCTAATCATATCTGTAATGGAATTCTTTTACACCTAATGTGCACTAAGAAAACTAAGCATTGTCTATGTACATGTCACCAGTCTCCCATCAAATCCATTTCCAAGGGGACAACAAAGCAATGTAGATCACATAAGACTAGTAGAGAACCAAATGGATATCATGTAACCTGACACAATTGCAATGCATGGGAGATCACTACAATGGTAGGTAAATCAATTGTGAAAGTTACACATTTACTCTGGAGAATGCAATAGCAGTAAGAGAGGGATGAATATGGGAAAAAGTGATGCAGATTCAAAATATCATTTTTAAACTAAATTCTAAGATCATCGTGAAGGCAACATTGTATAAAGAAGGAAGGCAATATCATGTATAAAACCTAATTTCTGATATAAAGAACCTAGGGAATCAGTTCTTTTCCTTTATAGTGGTGTACATGAGTGAAGATGCCAATAGGGTAGCACATGAATTAGCTAATAATGCTCATAGTAGCAGGCATATTTTTTCTTTCAGCTGAATTTTCCTTTGAGATTTGTTTCAGTAACTCAAACCAATTTGGATGATTAGTAAATTTGTAGAAGACTTAAGAGAAAAACATATGCTACAACACCTATGGTGCGTCTCCGCTAGTGGTGCTTTTACACCCCATGAGGTCGGAGCGCACGGGATATGGGATTGTGCATTCAAAATTTATATGGCCCCACACTAACTACCTACTTCTACTAAGACATTACCCCCGCAAGCGCACGGGGTCGTGTCGTAGTATAGGTGAGGCGGCAAGTACGGGGTCGATCCGCGGAGATAGAGGGGGCGCTAGAGTTAGATGGCGTGAGCTACGTTCCTAGTGCGGAGAGTAGGGTTTTTAGGGTTTTAAGGTTGATTGTTGGTTGATTAACTAAGAGAGCAAGTAAGAAATGCGAGACGAAAACTAAATTATCAACAGGCTAAGTGAGAAATCTAAGTTAACAAGCTATCTAACCAAGAGCAAGAACGAACTACACTAGACTAAGCAAGCAACTAACAATTTAGAGCCTAAGTTAACCACTAAGCAAGATGAAAGACCTAAATTAACACTAGCTAACAAAACTAGGCAATCAACTAAGTTAACTAAAGCAATTGAACTAAGATAGCATTAACAAGCAAACTAAGTGATTAGGGTTTTAAGCAAGGTGATTAAGGTGGGTGGGCAGTTTGGGGAATGTCACTTTGATTTTAGTTGGGGGATTCAATTCCTTCCCCGCAGGATCTAGATAATAGACAGTGAACGTCTTAGGGACAATAACTAATAACTCCCAATGCCTACCACTAGCTGTAAGAAAGTTAAAAATTAATAACTCAAAATCCACAATAAAATTGTAATTTTCTTAAGTCCAAATTATAAGCAAAGTAAACTTACTCGACATTGAATGAAACTTAATGGAGCTTCCACTTACGTGGAGTTGCGTGCACCACTAAAAATCCTAAAGATAGTAAGTCATTAGGTTTAGCCTTGCTTATACTGGATTAAAAACTCCACCCACGTATGCTAAGATGCGTGGAAGTCTTATCGTAGTATAGTTAAGGGTCGAATCCACAGGACAACGTTCTTGTTAAGATAAAAAAGATAGAAAACATTTGAATTTCATTTAACTCCTTAACAGTTGGTATTTAGATCAAAGAGTTGGTTTGGTTGTTTAGACTAAGTGCAAGTAAAGTAAAAGCAAGAAAGTAAATTTAAGGTTGTAAACAATGTTAAGAAACCACTAGGATGTGATCGGCTTTCACCACCACTACACATGGATCAAAACATGCAACATAGTAACATAGCCCGCAATAAGAGTCTAAACAGTTAGTATCTTTGCAGATTTAGTTTCCTTTCAGAGAACTAACTACGAGAACTGTGGGAATGTTGCAAAGCCAGCCATCCCCAAACGAATGGTCACTTGCTTTGCATCATTCCCTTCACAAAGTGTGTTTGTCGACTTATCAAGGTTGTACTTTTATACATCAACTGATTCCATTTCATAGTATGAAAGTACAATGATGAAAGTGAGTTTACTACACTCCTTGAAAAACACTCCTAGATATCGAAACAGATGCATGGTGACTACATACATCAAGAACCAACACTCAATCGAGATTTGAATATAATAGTACAAACGTAGACAATTCATACTAACAGATAATAAGTAACACGAGTTGGTGAACAAGCAACAAGCATTCATTAAACGATTGTTGTTGAACTAAAAAGAAAGTATATCTCTATTGCAAACTCCTAAACTACATTGCATGAAATGAAAACATGAGTAGCGGGGCTACTCCCCGCACCCTAGTGTATGAGACTACTCACTCATGGCAAGAACAAAGAAGGGGGTGAGAAAAGAGAGAGAGTGTCGTCTCCATGAAGGATGGAGGAAGGTCGACCCCTTGGAGGAGAGAGAACAACAATCTTCACACTTCGTAGCTTGCTTGTTGATGAATCCTCCTCTTCCTACCTTCTTTTCCGATGAGAGAAAAAGTAGCTTGGAGATGGAGTATGGATCTCAGATCGGCAGCCTTGGGGCAGTGGGTGAAGGATGGAATGGCTCTGGAACAATAGAGGCAGCCTTTGGGCATCTGGAACTTCCCACTTGTGAGGACCCATTTGGGTTCTATTTATAGGATTTTGAGTGAACCTTAAACGGTTTGGGATATGTGGGTCCAAACGGTCTTGGAAACCATTTGGATTTTCACAAAGTTTGGAGACCATTTAGACTCTCTCCGTCTGAAGAAAATTTGAGTCTTCTCAGTATGAAACCATTTCCTTTTATTTGATCTTGGGGTCGTGTGGCTTCATACGGTCTCGGGACCGGTTGATCTCCATTCAGTCTTGGGACCGTTTGGCTTCATACGATCTCGGGACCATTTGGCTTCATACGGTCTCGGGACCGTTTGGCTTCACACAGTCTCGAGACTGTTTGACCTTTATTCGGTCTTGGGACCGTGTGGCTTCATACGGTCTTGGGACCATTTGACCTTTATTCGGTCTTGGGACCGTGTGGCTTCATATGGTCTTGGGACCGTTTGGCTTCACATGGTGTTGGGACAATTTGATCTTTATTCGGTCCTAGGACCATTTGGCTTCCATTCGGTCATGGGACCATTTGGTCTCCATTCGATCTTGGGACCGTTTGGAGGTTTTGTAATTTTTTGTGCTTTTCTGTAAGAAGTGAAAGGGAGAAGTTAATCTAATGGTATATTTACAAAAAGGTGGAAAGTTAAAGTTTCTATCTAATTTAACTAAGAAGGAGTATGGAAAACTAAGGAAAACTAGTAAGATAACATCACAAAATGGGAGGTTATCACCCCCCCCCCCCGAACTTAGAGTCTAGCTTGTCCTCAAGCTAGATAGAGCTAAGGCATGTAGTGGTGAGGTGATTTCATTTAGTGAAGATTTCCATACTCTTGCTTCAATTCTAAACCAGAGATCTCTAAGGGTTTTATCGAGCTTCTTCTCGCACTAACTCTTTCAGGTATTGGGAGTTGCGTGGATCTCAGGTTTCTTCTATATCGTGTAGCTCGCATTGGGACCACTGTTTCCTTGATCGCATTCTACACATGTTTTGAACTCCAATCAGTTTTATACTTCTTTGAAGAACCTACTGGAAACTAAGATAGGCATGAGGGTTGGCTAAAGGCTGATGTGTAACTTCCCCTCTTAGTGGGGGAGGGTTTCTCTAAACTTTTAGGATCTCACTACCGAGCGCGACACATCTGCCTTTGTGAGGGCAGCTAAATGTACCTGTCGGGCGAGTCCTTTATCAGCTTTTTCATATATTCAGAGACCTTAGGATCTCATTACCGTGCACGACACATCTGCCTTTGTGAGGGCAGCTGAATGTACCGACTGGGTGAGACCTTTATTGGTCCTTCATATAGGTCCTTAGGCGTGGCACAACTCTCATATTTTTATTCAACACTCTGGCTTTTATTCTTATACTCACATGTTTAGGAGTTGGATATTTAGGGATTTTGTTTGGGCTGCCAGGCCTCTTTTTTTTTAAAGAAGAAAATTGTTCTTAGAGTCTCCTAACATGCACTTTTTTTGGTTTCGTACTTGATGGTCAATTTGCAAGGTTCCTTGATTTGGATTTCACCTGTTTCCCTCCCATCCTTGAGAGAGTTTTGGCTGGCTTTGGCTATGATGTTAACTTGTGGAGAGTCTGGAGCAGAGTTGAAGCAAAAGCATGGAAATCGAGTGTGGAAGTAGTTTATTGATTCACCATTACATGCCTAAATGATTTTTCTATTATTACCTTTGAGGACTACTTTGATTCTAAATTTAGCTGGAGGTGACCTTTTCCAAGAGTGATGTTATACTTATGTACAAGAATTATTCTATTAAAGAGATTACTGAAAAAGTCTAAATGTGACAAGAAATTTAAAAAAAATCAATGCATAGAAAAATAGGAGTGAATAAAAAGAGCAGAGTGAGGAGGGTTGAGAAATGATACCTCGCCCTTGTCCAGTGTACCTCCCCCCTAACTTATCACTCACACTGTCCTCAGAGTGTCAAAGTGATAGGTTGACAAGTACGTAGACAAGGGTATTAGGCTTCTGTTAGTCCTTTGTTAGCTACATGCGTTCGGAGAAGATTAGATGCGAACTTTCCACGTAGAGTGTGGTAATCCACGTTCGTCATGTCCTCTACTGGTCTTCCAAGAACAGCGAGAATGTACATCCAGTAGAGGACATGGAAACCGTAGTTGTTTTATTCTCAGAGCTATTGGGGGCATCTGTGGCTGAAGGTCGGGCGATGAAAGTGTTCTTTATTGTATGCCCTTGTTTGCTTGCTTAAAAGATTGTGTAGTTTGTCAACACACCGTGGGCATGTGTTAGCTGTCACAACATACTGGTTCTGGTTAGGATCAAATTGGCTTTCGGAACTGTTAGAGATGATTGTTGTTCCTTCAGAAAGGTTTGTCTCCAGTAACATCCAGTGCTCTGAGTGAAGAAAAGGAAGCATAATGAACTTCGGAGTTGTATGCTGGAGGCCAGAGATAACCACCTCCATGGTTCTAAAGTTATTTATCTTTAGTAGGTCCTCCTTCATGTAATATGATGCCATGTAAACCATAGGATGGTTCCGTCTGAGGAGATATTGATAAGCAGTCATCAGGCTCACCAGATAGAAATCCTTATAATTGTATGGTTTCATGGAGGGTATCTGCCATGACTAGAATATCTCTAGCAAGAAAAACAAGCTCATCTTTCTCGACATATAGCCTAGACATGATGAGTCGGAGTTTAGTTTCAGAAAGACTCTTGCAAGCTGCAAGGTCGAAGTTAGGAAACGTCAGTTCTATGGAAGGTAGGGGCACTATTTGTGTGGAAGGTTTGTTGTTGGTTGACTTGTGCTAGTTCCCAATATACATTGCTAGAACTCAGCAAAAGCGGCTTCTTTGACGGTTTCCCCATAGATCCCATGACTGAGTAGTCAATGAATTGTTCCGCATAGGACATGTTAACGTTGTCATTGTGATCATGTGTTTTAGGATCGTTTCCACCTTCGTGGTGGTCTTTTCCATCTGCTTTCTTTGAAGGTTCTGCTCCTCAGCTGGTTCCCTCCCCAACATGTCCTGGGTCATCAGGTTTGTCATCTGGAGAGGAAGTATCATCGTTGGAGTCAGCGGAGGAGTTAGAATCTTCATCATCTTTGTCTTATTCCTCTTCGTCATTGTCTGCCGCTTTATCTTTTGTTTTCATCATTGTAGTCTTCCTGCACTACCGGTGAAGGGCTTGTAGTTCATCGAAAGCCCCTTGCAGATGCTCATGTGTTTCAAGCAGTGTGTTGTGGGTTTCTGTAAGATCTGAATATCTAGCCTCGACGGAGAGGAGTCATGCAGTAAGATCTGTCACCTAAGCTCGTAATTGGTTGATTTCATTATTTGACGACTCCTCTTGGTGGCTATGGAGTTGTGTAAGGGTGTTTTTGATGTCGTCCAAGCGCGTGCTAAAAGCAATTTGTTGCTACTTAATATTGCACAGGGTCTCAGGTAGAGGTTGAGTCTGCGCAGAGATCCTGTCAACTTGCTGAGACAACACTACTTGCTAGCTTTTAACCTCAAGCACCAATTATGGCAGTTGTTGTAGGCGGTCATCGATGTGTTCGACTTGCATGGCCACTGCTTCCTACCGTTGGTGGATATTTGAGAGGATTCCAGGTAAGGCGCGGTTTTACTCGTCGATCTTGGTGACCTGTTTAGTAAGACCCTGCACATAAGAGAAAATAGATTGCATTATGATAGAAGGGTTGGTGAGGAGATTTCAGATGGCATCAAATTGACGTCTGAATTCCTCACCAACATTTGTAAAAGGGATCCCAATTATGGATGGGTGTGGCGACTGGGGTCGGGGTGGAAAGGCGGTAGTTCCTTGTGAAAAAGACGTTGTGGATGGTCCCTAGAACTATGTGGTGATTGTAGATGGAGTCACCAGTGGTGTCAGGGTGGTGGATGGGAAGGGTGGTGACATTTCAGGAGAGAAAGGTAGAACTGAGAATGTCTAGGGAAAAGAAGTGGAGGTGGAGGCGAACAAGGTGAAGTCAGGCGTTAAAGTGGGGAATGGGACGCTCGAAGAGAAAAAGGGTGGAGTGGAAGATGCGGGTGGTGGTTTGGTTGCAGAGAAAGGAAATGTGGTGGTCATCATTGTGGAGAATGATGGGAGAGTTGTGGATTGTGGAATAGTGGAGGATGGTGGTGTGGTGGGGGTGGTGGTGGAGGTACGTTCAACATTTAGACTCATGATGAAGGAGTATAGTGATGAGGTGATGATATTTTCTTCGGGAAGGGGGGGTTCTACCTCTGGATTTGGTTTTGATGTCAGCGTTCCCGACAGTTGTTGTATCTGCAAATGCCCTTTGTATGGTCGTTTCACTGGTACTTTTTTTATTCTTACTGCCAGGGCGGTGATGTTGTGCTCTGTCTGCCCCGCTTTGGATTTCTTTTCATGTATTTTGACTGAAGCTAGGAGGTATGCAAGCTCCTCTTCGGTGAAGAGAAGCTTTTCCTTGTCGTAGTCTACAAGCTCTAGAAGCGACATCAGAGTCCTTGAGGATTTTACTGTAGGCCAAAAGATATAGTGTAGCTTTCCATCCTTTTCTTTGATGATGTATGAGTTTTTTAAGGTCTACTGGTTGGTAAGGATGTCGCCCTTGATCTTTGTGCACATGGGGAGTAGTCTGTCCATCTTGAGATATTTTAGGATGGATGTTATATGACCTCCCATACATATTTCTTTCTCGAGGGCGTAAGATGTGTGCTTGTATATCAATTTCTATCCGATGTTGACCGGCTGCCCTTTTAGAATGGACTAGAGTACGAAAAGATCGAAAATGCTAAAATTTCTGCCCTTTGTTCTGGGGAAAAGTGCACCTGTAAGAATTTTGTGCAATGTGCGCACCAGTCCAGATTGAATATTGGAGGCCTTGTAGGTTTTTGCCTCGTAGGTCGGGATCCCTGTCAGGGATTTCCAGAAGATATGCTTGTTGAACTCAGAGCTTTCTATGCCTACATCTTTGGCCTTCTTCAGCTGCTCCTGGTTGTCTATAAATATTTCATTCAGCATGTTTTCCATTATGCAACCTTGTTGCCAAAGAGTTTGGTGACCAACTTGCGGTCACCTCTGTCCCTTGATCTATCCGTAATGTCCACAACTTCTTTGTTGAGATATGTGAAGAATTCAGTTGTGGGCTCAACATAAGAAATCTCAGGGACAAAGCAAAGTCTTGAAAGGTTGGCGTTATCGAGTAGAGTGAGGATTTTGTCATATATCCCCATCTTTATTAGTACGTTGGAGCAAACATATTTTTTTGGCTTGATGGTCTTATCAATAGACGACAGGGTGTGGATGAAAAGATTTTATGGTGGTGATGATGTGGTGGTGATGGTGGTGAAAGTGGGGGCAACAGTGGTGGTGGGATAGGTAGTGATTGACGGAACATATCCTGCCAGGGTTTGTTCTCTTGCAGTGGTGGGATGTACCTGCTTCCTTGCTCGTTTCTTTGTTGGTTGTTCTTTTGGAGCTTCCTGGGTCTTCCGTTTCCCTTTTCTCTTTGTGGATGGGCATTCCTCCTCAAGATTTAGCTCGTACTCCGAACCTTCGTCACTGGAGGAAATCTCCTCTACTTCTTCAACAGGGTCTTTGTCTAGGCACATGTTGATTCAATCAATTTCATTCAGTACTTTAATCATGTCAACTTTTGGTGGGACCTTTCTAGTCTTTTCATAAGTGTCCATGATGTGCTGGAGGTTTGCGCGATCCTCCAGTAATTGCTCTCTTGTCCAGAAGGGAGCGTCGACAGTTCCTGTGGCTTGCTTTGTAGGTGAGGCCATTCTGTAATCAGAAAATTATTATGTTGGAAAGAATTGCAAATTTGAAAGAAGAAATCATTTAAGGGTGAACTCATACTGGTTTGGCACCAAACGGTTTCAAGACCGTTTGGCTCCAAACGGTTTTACGACCGTATGGCTCCAAACAGTTTCAAGACCGTATGGATCAAATGGTTTCAAGACCGTATGGCTCAAACGGTTTCAAGACAATATGGCTCCATACAGTTTCAAGATTGTATGGCTCAAACGGTTTCAAGACCGTAAGGATCAAATGGTTTCAAGACCGAATGGATCCATACGGTTTCAAGACTGTATGGCTAAAACAGTTTAAAGACCGTACGGCTCAAACAATTTCAAGACCGTATGGCTCCATACGGTTTCAAGATTGTATGGCTCAAACAGTTTCAAGACTGTAAGGCTCAAATGATTTCAAGACCGTATGGCTCCATACAGTTTCAAGACCGTATGGCTCCATACGGTTTCAAGACCGTATGGCTCCAAATGTTTTCAAGACCGTATGGGTCAAAACCGCGAGGAAGATGAAACAGTCAGTGACGACTAAACAGCGAAATGATGGCGGAAGAAGTGGAAACGACGTCGTCAATGAAGGTGTTAGTGGAGGTAATAGCGGTGGCGGAAATAGAAAAGTTTGTTCATGGTAGAAACGGTGGAAACGATGCCAGCAGAAGTGGGAATGGAGGTTGCGGTAGCAGTGTTCTACCTTGCTTCTTAGGCGATGATGGAATAGGTGAAGGATGTGTCGCGATGGTGGTATCGTCGGAGGAGCAGACAGAGTAGGTTGAAATGAACTGGAGATGATAGGGAGAGGACAGTGGTTGCGAGAGTAGAGAGTCAGAGCAAATAGAATATGGTTTTGCGCGTGAGCAAAGTCTCGGGAAGTGAAGGAAAGAAAAAGGGAGGGGGTCGAGCAATATTTATAGAAAAAGGAGGAGCGACGCTATAAATTCCTAAGGGCAAACGGTCTTGAGACCGTTCGGGGTCCAAATGGTTTCAGGACCGTTTGGGGTCCAAACAGTTTCGAGACCGTTTGGGTTCCAAACAGTTTCGAGATCGAAAGGACCAATCGGTTTCGAGACCGTTTGAGTCCAAACGATTTCGAAACCGTTAGGTTAAAATTTAATTAGGTTTTTGGATTTTATATTTTTATGTTTGTTTTGGTTATTTATGTGAATTTTTATATTTTTAGATTAAAGAAGATAAGTCTAAATCAAACGAAGAGAATAGAAAATTAGCAAAACTAGGAAAAATAAAATGGTGGAACTCAGAGCTTGGGTTTCCTCCCAAGTTGTGCCTGGGATTTACGTCGCTGGCCCAATGAAAATCCGATTTGGTTATGTCGATGTTGAGGGATCGTGGATCTCGATAGTTTGTCTTGGTATTTTGTCTGCTAGTGTGTAGTATCTCTTCAATCTGTGGCCATTAACTATCCGTTCTCCCCCATTATTATCAAGGATGATGACTTCTCTGTTGGGGTAGATGTGTTTAATTGTGAAAGGTCCATACCATTTCATGCGGAGATTTCCAGGAAACATTTTAAGTCTAGAATTGAAAAGGAGGACCTTATCTCCGACAACAATGTCTTTTCTTTTGAGGTGGTCTTCATTCCACATCTTTGTTTGTTCTTTATACATTCTGGCACTTTGGTAAGATGTCATTCTAAGTTCTTCAAGTTCTTGTAGTTGAAGTTGTCTATATTCAGCAACACTTTTGAGATCAAATTTCACCTATTTGATGGCCCACCAAGCTTTATGTTCTAGTTCAACTGGTAGATGACATGACTTTCCATACACCAGGTGGAACGGGGTTGTTCCTATCGGTGTTTTGTAAGCCGTGTGGTATGCCCAAAGGGCATCAGGGAGCTTGGTAGATCAATCAGTACGATGTCTATTGACTGTTTTTTCCAAGATAGCTTTCAGTTGTCTATTTGAAACTTCAACTTGGCCACTTGTTTGTGGATGGTAAGGTGTGGTGACCTTATGGTTGACCCCATATTTTCTTAGGAGGGCTTCGAAGCTTCTTTCCAGAAAATGGGTTCCTCCGTCTGATATGATAGTTCAGGGGACTCCGAATCTGGGGAAGATGATATCTTTGAACATCTTGATGACTGGCTTGGAATTGCAGGATATGGTGGGTATAGCCCCTACCCATTTAAAAACATAATCCACAGTGACCAATATGTAAGAGAATCCATAAGATGAGGGGAAGGGACCCATGTAGTCTATTCCCCAAACATCAAAAATTTCAATTTCTTGCCACAGAGTGAGAGGCATTTCATTCTGTTTAGTTATAATGCCAGAAAGCTGACATTTATTATAGGATCATATAAAATCATAGGAATCTCTTGCTATTGTTGGCCAAAAGAACCCCGATTGTAGAACATTTAGAGTGGTCTTCTCTGAGCTCATGTGACCCCCAGTGGGGCCAGATGGACAATGCTCTAAGACAGGGGTAATTTCCTCTTCTCGTAGGCATCGACGGAAAAGTCTGTCTGCACACAAACAAAAAAGATAGGGTTTCTCCCAAAAGTATTGCTTAACATCGTGGAGAAATTTCTTTTTATCGTGGTGAGAGGCGGAAGGGTGGATGATTCCTATAGCCAGATAGTTCACTATGTCAGCGTACTAGGGAAATCCGGTGGTAATTTTCATAAGTTGGTCATCAGGGAGGGATTCTCAGATAGGTACATTGTTGTCCTCTTGATTTTGGTTGTAGTTGCTTTGAAATCCAGGTGGTAGTCTGTTGGAAGATCCACCTTGTATTTAATGTTGTAGGTTAGCAGTCCCCGCAGGATTTCCATATTGAAACCCAGGATGGTTTCTCGGTTGATTTGGATTGTAGTAAGCTTGTCCTGGTATGGAATGGATGGAATTTACTTGTTCCGGCATCTGATCCTCAGGGTGTTCAATGAGCGGCTCATACTATGGTTGAGGTGGTTGCAAATCCATCATTACATTGTATAGGATACCACATGACAATGTGGGATGATCAGATGCATGAAAGGCCTCACAAGTTCCTATAGCTTCTTTAGCTTGTTGGGGATTCTTCTTTCTATCATACTCCCCAAATGATGCTTCGAGGGCTTGTTGTTTGTTGGCTATGGTTTTCAAAGCTTCGGCTATGGCTTTCATTTATGTAGATTCTTCAGCTTTACAAACCTTTAGAACTCCTCCTGTGGTCACCCTCCCCTAATTTGATTGATTTTCGAATCCAAGAGTGATGATTCTCCAGGCGTCTTCGTAGTTTTGTCTCATAAAGTTTCATCCATATGAGGAATCTAAGAACTTTTGAATTTCATCACTTACTCCCCTATAGAAAGTTTCTATGAGTTGATTTTGCGATATTCCATGGTGAGGGCATTTCCTTAAGAGTTCCTTGAACCTTTCCCATGAGTCAGCCAGTGACTCTCCTGGTAGTTGCAGGAATTGGTTGATTTGTCCTCTGATTTAGTAGGTTAGTTAAGGGGGAAAGAATTTATCCAAGAACTTCTCTTCCAAGGGAGCCCAGGTGGTGATTGGCTCCCCGTCCAAAGAATTGTACCAGCTTAGTGCTCTTCCTGACAAGGTGAAGTTGAAGAGTCTGAGCATGACTGCGTCCATGGTTGTTCCATCTTGTGGTACCAACCTGCAAAAAGATTTGAACCTCTTCAAATGGTCCATGCAATCATCTCCAACACTTCTAGAGAAGAGATGCCCTACATTATTTGGATCCATTGTGTCCTAATCTAAAAATTAGGAGTGTTGATGAGTGGTCGTTGGATTGGATGGTTGTCTTCATGGTTCTTGGGAATAGCATAATCCCATAATTGCTTGCTTCTTGCCAACTGTTGAGCAGCAACCTTGGCTGCTTCATTCTCAGCGCGAATGCGGGCTTACTCTTCAGCCTGTACTTCAGCCTGAACTTGGGCGCGCCTATCGACGATGAGTTGCGCTTGCTGGGCTGCTATGGCAGCATTGACCCTTTCCATCACTAATGCAGCTTGGCATTGATCTTCGGCCATTTGTCTGGCTCTTTGACGATTAAGTCTAATGTGGCAGTGGAAGTTTCTCTCTACCTTAGAGTCATACGCTGGATCAGGGGAGGTTCTGAGATTATGCAATGGTTGCATACACATCTTCTACCTGAGTAGAGGAAGAAACACACTTTTTAGATGATGCAGGAGATATGATGAAATCAAGAGAATATGGGGTGATGTTTAAAGAAAAAAGTGTAAAACCCTAACCAACTAGCAAGA
Source organism: Alisma plantago-aquatica (assembly GCA_963693085.1). Lineage (NCBI taxonomy): Eukaryota > Viridiplantae > Streptophyta > Magnoliopsida > Alismatales > Alismataceae > Alisma > Alisma plantago-aquatica. The sequence goes on from OY856412.1 coordinate 53,063,737, forward strand.
TGATAAATGAAATAAAAATGCTTTGTTGTCCCTGACAACGGTGACAATTTTTGATGGATCTTCCACTTGTGTGGAGTTGCGTGCACCACTAAAAATTCTTTAGATAGTAAGTCTTTAGTTTTAGCCTTGCTTATACTAGATTAAAAGCTCCACCCACGTATGTTAGGATGCATGGAAGTCTTATCATAGTATAGTTAAGGGTCGAATCTGTGGGACAACGGTCTTGTTAAGATCAACAGGATAGAAAATGTTAGAATTTTGTTTAACTCCTTAACAGTTGGTATTTAGATCAAAGAGTTGGTTTGGTTGTTTAGACTAAGTGCAAGTAAAGTAAAATCAAGAAAGTAAATTTAAGGTTGTAAACAATGTTAAGAAACCACTAGGATGTGATCGGCTTTCACCACCACTACACATGGATCAAAACATGCAACATAGTAACATAGAATACAATAAGAGTCTAAATAGTTAGTATATTTGTAGATTTAGTTTCCTTTCGGAGAACTAACTACGAGAAGTGTGGGAATGTTGCAAAGCCAACCATCCCCAAATGAATGGTCACTTGCTTTGCATCATTCCCTTCACAAAGTGTGTTTCTCGACTTATCAAGGTTGTACTTTTATACATCAACTGATTCCATTTCATAGTATGAAAGTACAAAGATGAAAGTGAGTTTACTCCACTCCTTGAAAAAAACTCCTAGATATAGAAACAGATGCATGTTGACTACATACATCAAGAACCAACACTCAATCGAGATTCGAATCTAATAGTACAAATGTAGACAATTCATATTAATAGATAATAAGTAACACAAGTTGGTGATCAAGCAACAAGCATTCATTAAACGATTGATGTTGAACTGAAAAGAAAGTATATCTCTATTGCAAACTCCTGAACTACATTGCATGAAATGAAAACATGGGTAGTGGGGCTACTGCCCACACCCTAGTGTATGAGACTACTCACTCATGGCAAGAACAAAGAAGGGGGTGAGAAGAGAGAGAGAGCATCATCTCCATGAAGGATGGAGGAAGGTTGATCCCTTGGAGGAGAGAGAACAACGATCTTCACACTTTGTAGCTTGCTTGATGATGAATCCTCCTCTTCCCACCTTCTTTGCCGATGAGAGAGAAAGTAGCTTGGAGATGGAGTATGGATCTCAGACCGGCAGCCTCGGGGCAGTGGGTGAAGGATGGAATGGCTCTGGAACAATAGAGGCAGCCTTTGGGCATCTGGAACTTGCCCCTGATGAGGACCCCTTTGTTTTCTATTTATAGGATTTTGAGTAAACTTTAAACGGTTTGGGATATGTGGGTCCAAACAGTCTTGGAAACCGTTTGGATTTTCAAACATTTTGGAGACTGTGTGGACTCTCTCAGTCTGGAGACCGTTTGATTCTTCTCGATCTGAAACCATTTGCTTTTATTCAATCTTGGGGGCATGTAGCTTCATACGGTCTCGGGACTGGTTGATCTCCATTCGGTCTTGGGACTGTTTGGCTTCATACGATCTCATGACCATTTCTCTTCACACGGTCTCGAGACCGTTTGGCTTCACACGGTCTCAGGACCGTTTGACCTTTATTCGGTCTTGGGACCGTGTAGCTTCATACGGTCTCGGGACCGTTTGACCTTTATTCGGTCTTGGGACCGTGTGGCTTCATACGATCTCATGACCTTTTGGCTTCACACGGTCTTGGGACCGTTTGATCTTTATTCGGTCATGGGACCGTTCAGATTCCATTTGGTCTTGGGACCGTTTGGTCTCCATTCGGTCTTGGGACTGTTTGTCTTCAATTCAGTCTTGGGATCGTTTGGGGGTTTTGTAAATTTTTTTGCTTTTCTGTAAGAAGTGAAAGGGAGAAGTTTATCTAATGGTATATTTACAAAATGGTGGAAAGTTAAAGATTCTATATAATTTAACTAAGAAGGAGTATGGAAAACTGAGGAAAACTAGTAAGATAACATCGCAAAAAGGGAGGTTATCATAACTATTATCATCGTCTTCTTTTTTTACCAAAATATTTAAAACCAGCACAGCAGTATGAAGTAACTGATGAAGGGTCGGTATCTACAAGACTAATCAAAGATGGAACCAAAAATACCACATGGAAAAATGAAAAATATGTACATATTGTGTGTAAGTGGTTGCAAAACATGTATTATATATGCATTAATAAATAAGAAACCAGATCACCATATATAAAATAAGGTATATGGATGTATAAACAAGATCTCAGCATACCCATAGCTCTATCATAGATGTTTTCATCCAATCATAATGAAACAACTTCAAAATATCTTATATAAATATATTGTTATCGTATGATTGATCTGCAACATCCTCCGGAATAGAAACATTTATAGGGAAATTCAGATCATGTTCGCCTATCCATACTGCCACACCCCTACAATTAGGACCTAACAAGGCATGTAGGTCCCTTAGAAGCCAACTTGGTAATTCAGGATGTGGAATTGGAGGTCGAGATGTAGCGGGTGTCTTACTTTTGACCTGTATATATTATTTCAGATCAATTGACTCATATATACACACTAACAAATTAATGTAATGTAAATTTACCATACAATATTAGTATATACGACATCCACTTTGGGCCACAATATCACTCTACCTTTTGCCTCACCAAGCGTTTCAGAATTTGGGTGGGCATGTGGCAATGGAAGATCCCTCCAAATGGGGAGTACATGCATCAAGCTCACAAGAACCACACCATCTGGTACTGGAGTCCCATGAAACATTTCCCCTGGAAGGGGTCGGTAAGTCGACGTCTCTGCAATGACATATTCTTGACTTTTTAGATGATATGACATCAACCCCTACAAATTTATGTAAAGAATGTTATATACATATATACATAAACATATCATCTTGAAAAGACTAGCTACTATGTCATAAAAATACTTACATTGGACGTTCTAGGTGGTGGGTCTATAAGAATATTACTCCCAACCTCTATAGTAGGAGAAGAGAGACCCGCCATAGGTAATGTATGAGTGCCAGTCTGAGATGCCTGCCACTTGCTAATTACTTCATGGAGTCTCTTATCAAGTGCTTCCTCGACTCTCCTATCAATTAACTCATCTACCTATACATGGATAAAAGAAGTGATAGCTTTTGATTATTGAATTTTCTTTCACAATAACATTCTAAAAAAAGAATAGGTTACCTCAGCTTGTGAAAGTCCCTCCTTTGGGACAGGTTTGCGTTGGGATGGCCCAAACAAGGCTTTGATTCCCACACCAGCGCCTGCACTCCTAACACCTCCAAGATGCTCTGGGTTACCTAGAGCAACTGTCAATTCATCCCCTGTTCCCTCAGGGATGAACTTGCCTTCCTTCCTCTACTCGTGTAGATCCCGCTAATCGCCATCAATAGAAATTGGTAAGTAAACATATCAATAATCAGTATCGATCGATTTCTCTAAGAGTTGAATTTTACCATTTTTTCATCCACCTCAGTAGTTGCAGGCTTCGTTATATCTCTCTTCTTATTTTACCTCCCAACTATCCACATAGCATGGTGAGGCAGAGGTATGGGACCAATAGTAGAGGACTCTGTAGTCTCCTAAGTAATAGCAGACTGAGCAATAGACTCAACATGTAGTCTTTGGCAAACACCTGCATAACCTCTTGGACCCATTGTGTGGTCATGCACATTCAGTGCATGCCTTGCTCTTTGAGCATCACTGATATCCTTGTTAGTAATCACATTGATTTGGTTAGTAACACTAAAGGTTAATCTTGAATAGGTGAATACATAAGAACATATATTAATTAAATTGGGAGTGGCACTTAATACCTTGAATTCATCTATTTTTCTTTGCATAAAAAAATCCTCCAAGTCTTTGGGGTCCAGGTAGTTCCATTGCTCAAGGGCTACCTTCTTCCTAAATTAATTTTTTAAAGAGAATAGAAACAAAAGTTATTAGTGTCGAGTTAGTCAAAAAGTGATCAATATCTATAATTGGAAATCAATCAAGAACCTCTTCTCAGCATCGTGTATGTAATCTCAGGTGAGATTTGTCCTATAGTTCCTTAGGACCCTCCCACAACATACATCACACATTTATGATGCATCTTTTCATCCAAATCAAATATACTCTGAAAAATAGAATTTCTATAAACTAGTCTCCTAAAAATTAGTAATCTACAAAAATAGAATTGCAAATCATAATAACTCACACATAGTTCCTTCCATACTAAGTCTTTCTTCCCCTTAGGAATTTTATGCTATGATTCTAGGTTAGGACTATAATGTCTACAAGTAAGAACCCCAAGATATGAAATAAATGAGTTGCAGTTCACTCTAACTAGATTTCCTACATGATCGAAATCCACAGCCAGTTTGGGTTCATTGCCCGTTTGCTGTAGTAACTTGTTCATCATTGTGATGCCTCTTACATTCTCTTTTTTTTTACTGCTCATCAAGTGCCCCATTTTTCTTTAGGGGGTACATCACCAACCGAAAATTTGACAAAAAAATACACTTACAAGATATAACTATAAATGAACATATAGATAGAAAGCTCAGGGATATATTTTTAAAACTTACATTGTGAGGCAATGCATTAACATCCTCAACCTCACAGTAATCATCAGCACGATCATCTGGTGAATGATCAGCCATCTAAAAGTTCACATTCAGATTGTAAAGTTCACATTGTAAAGTTCACATTCACATTATAAAGTAATTGAAAAACCACTATAGGGGGGGTGAATAGGGTTTTATGATTATTTTAAGATAATTTAACTCAAACAACCATAATTGAAATAATAAGTAGGAGACAAGGTATATAGAGTGGTTCCAACCTTAGCAAATACTAAGGCAGTCAATCCACTACCTGGTTGCTTACCCAATCGGGATTTTGAAAGTATTTAATTTTATTACCTCTCAAGGATATTACATAAAATTACAACACCTTCAACACCCTTTGGACAGCCTTCTCCTTGAAGTAGTCTCACCAACCTTGAAGCAGCCTTCCCTGAAGTAACTTCAAGCTCCCCCTTGAAGTAGCCTTCCTCTTGAAGTAGCTTCCCGTTGAGACAGCCTTCTAGAAGTAGTCCAAAGATCTCCTTCTTCACCAAGAAGATCAAACCCTCTCCAATCCACAGCCTCCAACCCTAGGAGTAGCAAGGAGAGTACAAGTAATAAGAAAGAACAAGAAAGGAAATGGAAATTACAATTACCACTTGAAGCACAAGGCTTGATTTCCTATATTAAGCGTTTTGATCTCCTAACCAATGAGTATGGAAGTGTAGGTTTAGTGGATAGGAGATTCTAGCCTATATGACACAAATTTGGAGCAAGGGAAATGAGTAGCAAATACTAGTGTTGCTCAATTGCTCAAAACAGATTGCCAATTACAAGTATGTAAGCTCAAGTATTGCACAACTGTACTTTGGGTGTCCTATGGCCTGTCCTATTTATAGGAATGGCCTATGGATGCTTAAGGACGTTCTAGACACTTTCTAGGGGGTTCTTAGTGCTTAACTAGCTATTAGGTAACCATTAGTTGCTTTAACAACAACTAGTTAATTAACTCTGAAAAGTACAGACAAAACTCATCTCGGTCGAAGAATTGTCGACCGAGAGTCTTTCTCGGTCGAGGACTTGTCGACCGAGGGACTGTCTGGAGCAAGTGTATATAACGTTCTAATCCACACTACTACAGAAATAGCATTCAGTGTCGCTTTTCTGGGCGTCGGTTATTAAGAAAAACCGACGCCTATCATATAGGGCGTCGGCTGTTTAAGCAAACCGACGTCTATATTCGAAGACCAGCCAGACACGGGTACCGCTTTGTATTTAGCGTCGGTTGACAATAACAAACCGACGCCTAAAAGCTCCTGCGAAATCCAATTTTCGAGCGAAAAGAAAAAATGTCACATACAGCGTCGGTTATTTAAATAGCCACCGACGCCTATATGTGATGAAAACTTTGCGCGCAAAGTGTCACTTATAGCGTCGGTTATCTGTTGATAACCGACGCCGAAAGTGGTTCCCGCCAAACAATTTCGTGAAAATATCGTCCATTTGAGCGTCGGTTGTTTCAAACAACCGATGCTAAATTATTTTAGGCGTCGGTTGTGACAAACAACCGACGCTATAGGTGAAATTTATATCCTGCGATCACCCGACTGTTCCCCTTTCTTCTGTTTCATCGCCTAAACAGCCGACTGCTCCCGCCGCAACTGCTGTCGCCCGACCCTCCAACTGCTGTCGCCCCTCCCCTCCACACCGCCGCCGCCGCAACTGCTGGACCCTCCAACTGCTGTCGCCCCACCCGACTGCTCCCGCCACGCCGCCGCCGCAACTGCTAGTGCCTCCACGCCGCCGCCGCCAGGACGACAGAGCTACTCTCCACCGCCGTCTCGCCGCCGCCGCCAGGACGACAGAGCTGCTCTCCACCGCCGTCGCGCCGCCACCAGGGTTTAGCTAGCTGCTTCTCCGCCGCGCCGCCACCACAGCTCCTCTTTACCGCCGTCTTCTCCAGACCTCCAAACCGGTATGCCCTCTTCTCTGTATTTTATTGATGTACATGTATTTTATTTGTGTGACAATGCTTGCGGGTGATTGGTGGGATTACGAGGGTAGTATTGCTGCAATAGAGATTACGATAGTAGGGGTGAGGCTTGGGGATGAATTTCTCTGCCATAGTTGAAATTTTCTTACTGAAATATGATGATGGGACAATTTTTTCTTACTGAAATATGATGATGGGACAATTTTTTCTCTGCCATTTACAAACATGAGGTATAATCAAGCTATAATAGATTATAATCAAGCTATAATATATGTTTTTTCTAGATCATTAGACCTATATACATTATTTTTGAAACTATTATGTCATAGTTCTCATGAGGTATAATCAAGCTATAATAGATTATAACCCATGTTTACCTTACTTGGCTATAATCATAAGTAATTCACGGTTACCACTAAATATTATTCTCATTCCATTTCAAGTTACATTACCTTTTGTCATTAGGGTTAGGGTTGCTCTTTTGAACTTGACTAGGGTTTTTAGGGTTATGTTCAATCATCACCCCTATATCATAACTCCTCATTCTTAGGAGCTTATATTATTATCTTTACATTCAATTGTATCACAAATAATCTATCAATCAAGTCACAACCTTTCATAATTAGGGTTAGGACTTCTATTGTATCCGATTAAGGTCGTTAGGGTTTTATTCAACAGACAAACCCTAATTCATAACCCCGACATCTAGGATTTTAATTCATTACTTTAAGTATTCAATTATACTTGATTACTTTCATCAATTATCATTATAAGGTATTACCTTTCTCATACAATTAGTACAAGTTTCTTTCATCCTTACTAGAATATTAGATTCAACTTTAACTTGTTATATTGTCTGCTGCTTTTTAGGGTATACTAGCTAGCCTACACTTTTCAAAGTGTATCCTTCTCATTAATTTCAAGTGTATCCATTCATTATATTCAAGGTGTATCGGCCTACACTCATTAAGGTGTGTCAACCTAGGTATATCACCTACATGTTACACCTTGTGTCGGCCTAGAAACATGTGTTTGTAATGGTCAAAGTAATATGAAAAGGTCAACTTACCGAAAAGAATGCTCTTCTACCTTTTATGATATTCAAGAAAACCCTAGTTTGATGAACATGTTGTTAAACATGTTAATTATGTTTCTTCTATATATTCTGATGTCATTATATAATTGTGTGATCCCAACATATTAAATTGAGTTAGAATGATTTCATGAATTATAGGGTTTTAAAGTTGATAAACATGTACATGCGGAAATAGGGTTACTAAACCAATGGTTATAACATAGTATGATCTTAATCTGATCTGGATGTTCATAATAATGTAGTATGTTAAATATGATGATTAGGGATACATATAATGTCTAGTAAAGATTCCTAGACCTTTTGTTTAAAACTATTGATTTCTTGATTTATTATTTAATAATGCTCTGTTGATTAGGATTAACCATGTTTCCTGTAGTTTATAGACAATTATTATATATAAGAATGACAACACATGTATTTGTTGGCCTAGAAACCCGTCCAAGATTTACTCATTAGGAGTAAATCTTGGATAGTCCCCGGTTTGGGACTGTTCTTGAACACCTAATCTCACTTAGGATGTAAGTGTATAATGTGTATTGGGTTTTCGAGAAGATTTCGGTAGCATATCCCCGTTTGTTCTCTAAGTACATATGTACTTAGAGAACATCGGGGAAATGCTGCCGAAATTTTCTTGAAAACCAAATACACATTATACACTTACTAGTGAGATTAGGTGTTCAAGGATGGGATAGGTGGTACACATTTATTATATATAAGAATGACATCAAATGTATTTGTTGGCCTAGAAACCCATCCAAGATTGACTCATTAGGAGTAAATCTTGGATAGTCCCCGGTTTGGGACTGTTCTTGAACACCTAATCTCACTTAGGATGTAAGTGTATAATGTGTATTGGGTTTTCGAGAAAATTTCGGTAGCATTTCCCCATTTGTTCTCTAAGTACATATGTACTTAGAGAACAGCGGGGAAATGCTGCCGAAATTTTCTTGAAAACCAAATGCACATTATACACTTACTAGTGAGATTAGGTGTTCAAGGATGGGATAGGTGGTACACATTTATTATATATAAGAATGACATCAAATGTATTTGTTGGCCTAGAAACCCATCCAAGATTGACTCATTAGGAGTAAATCTTGGATAGTCCCCGGTTTGGGACTGTTCTTGAACACCTAATCTCACTTAGGATGTAAGTGTATAATGTGTATTGGGTTTTCGAGAAAATTTCGGTAGCATTTCCCCATTTGTTCTCTAAGTACATATGTACTTAGAGAACAGCGGGGAAATGCTGCCGAAATTTTCTTGAAAACCAAATATACATTATACACTTACTAGTGAGATTAGGTGTTCAAGGATGGGATAGGTGGTACACATTTATTATATATAAGAATGACATCACATTATACGCTTAGGATGTAAGTGTATACCCTAATCTTTTCCTAATATATACTTGTTTCCTAATATATACTTGTTTTCTCTGATCATAGAATGGATAGATCATGGATGTCCATTCGTAATCGTTGCACCCCAGAGTTTATATCTGGTCTTGATCAGTTTATTAGAGTTGCCGAGGAACATAGGAAAAAACCTACAGATAGGTTCTACTGTCCATGTAGGCATTGCGGTAACATCTTGAAAGTCAACACTGGTGAGGAAATCAAAAGTCATGTCATGTGCAACGGGATTGTACAAGGCTATACAGAATGGCACTGGCATGGAGAGATTTCAAAATCGAAACCAGTAGATGTCGATAGTAGTGCTTGGGTGGAAGAAGAAATTGCCTCCGATGACGTAAATGTGAACGAACCAGTTCCAGCAGACATCGTTGATGCGATGCTGGATAGTTGTAGGGTAGAGCACACTGATCCACCTCCTATCTTTACAAACATTGTGCATGATGCTGAGATACCGTTATACACAGGCTGTGCTAAGTTTACGAAGCTTAGCGCTGTTTTGAGATTGTATAAGTTGAAAGCTAACAATAGATGGAGCGACAAAAGCTTCACTTCATTGTTGACTTTGTTGAAAGAAATTCTTCCTGAAGGAAACGAGCTTCCAATCTCAACATACCAGGTAAAGAAAATGTTGTGTCCAATGGGAATGGAGGCCAAGAAGATACACGCATGCCCAAATGATTGTGTATTATTTCAAAAGGACTATGTAGATTTGAAAGATTGTCCAAAATGTGGTGCGTCACGGTATAAATTGACGACTTCGGGGGAGTCCAAAACTGGTTCTCCTGCCAAGGTGTTGTGGTATCTACCTATAATATCACGGTTTCAACGCTTGTTTGCAAATCCGAAAGATGCGAAGAATCTGAGGTGGCATGCAGATGTTAAGAAAAATAATGATGGGATCCTACGACATGCGTCTGATTCCCCACAGTGGAAGAAGATTGATCTACTGTACCCTAAATTTGGTGAAGAAGATAGGAATCTAAGACTTGGGCTTTGTACAGATGGGATGAATCCGTACGGGACATTGAGCAGCCAACATAGCACTTGGCCAGTCATGCTTGTTATATACAATCTTCCTCCCTGGATGTGTATGAAAAATAAGTACGTTATGTTGTCATTGTTGATATCGGGCCCTAAACAACCCGGAAATGATATCGATGTTTATCTTGAACCTTTGATTGATGACTTAAAGAAACTTTGGGCTGAAGGTGTGATGACCTATGATGCTTCAGCAAAAGAGACATTTCGTTTGCACGCTATGTTGTTTTGCACTATTAATGACTTTCCAGCATATGGGAATTTGTCTGGATATAGTGTCAAAGGAGCTAAAGCGTGTCCTATATGTGAAGAAAACACTGATTCAATAAGACTAAAACATGGCGGCAAGACTGTATATCTTGGTCATCGAAGGTTTCTTTCAAAATTCCATCCGTATCGTAGGAAGCGCAAAGCATTCAATGGATGGAATGATGAACGGAGTGCACCTAAACCTATACCAGGGGATGTTGTTTATGAAAGAGTAAAAGACATTGTCAATGAATTTGGTAAGAAATCACAATGTAGTATGGCCACACGGAGTGACAATTCTTCATTCAAGAAGAAGTCAATATTTTGGGATCTTCCTTATTGGAGTTCTTTGACAGTCAGGCATTGTATCGATGTAATGCACGTTGAGAAAAATGTCTGTGATAGCATCATTGGTACTCTATTAAATATACCAGGTAAGACTAAAGATGGGATAAAATCCAGACTGGACCTACGTGAAATGGGAATAAGGTCAGAATTAACAGAATTACGTGAAATGGGTAATAAAAGAACATACTTACCTCCCGCTTGTTACACGTTGTCTAGAAAGGAGAAGAAAACTTTTTGTGAATGCTTGGTAAATGTTAAGGTGCCACATGGTTACTCATCCAACATCCGTAGATTGGTATCAATGAAAGATCTGAAGTTGATAGGTCTTAAATCTCATGATTGTCACACTCTAATGCAACAAATATTGCCTGTGGCTATTCGATCTATATTGCCGAAGCATGTAAGGTTTGCAATTACCAGACTTTGTTTCTTTTTCAATAGTCTATGCAGCAAAGTTATTGACCCTGATACTCTCGATAATTTGCAAAGAGAAGTGGTTGTTACCCTATGTCAGCTTGAGATGTATTTCCCTCCTTCGTTCTTTGATATCATGGTACATCTTGTTGTCCACTTGACTAGGGAAGTGAAAATGTTGGGACCAGTTTTCTTGCATTGGATGTATCCTTTTGAACGATACATGAGCGTTTTTAAAGGTGATGTCCGAAACCGTTATCGGCCTGAAGGGAGTATTATTGAAGGTTATGTGGCGAGAGAGGTTATGGATTTTTGTAATGACTTTCTCAGTGGTAATGACACTCCTGATAATGACAAGAATATTGAGGAGGGCAAAGGAATTTTGGGATTACGGGTGAAAGTAATCAGCCGTGAGCAGTTGGAACAAGCTCACTTGTATATTTTACACAATATGGATGAAGTGAGTGTTTATATCGAGGAACATACCAATTTCATAAAGAGACAACATCCTCGAGCAAGTTCAATGTGGCTTGCTAGAGAGCATAATAAGACTTTTACTAAGTGGTTTGAAGATAAAGTCTTACATCAACTATCTCAAACACCAAATGATATTACAGAAACTATCAAATGCCTCGCCTTTAAACCAAAACCGAATGTTATGTCTTATGAAGGGTTTGACATTAATGGATTCACATATTACACAAAGCGCCAAGATGATAAGAGTGTCGTCCAAAATAGTGGGGTCACTCTTCAAGCGTCGACTATGTACTTTGCAAGTGCAAAGGATAAGAGTCCACGTGAAGCTAAAATGTCATATTACGGTGTCATTGAGGACATTTGGGAGTTTGACTACATAGATTTCAAAATTCCGCTCTTTAAATGTAATTGGGTTGATAACACCAAAGGAGTTATAGTGGATGAATTGGGTTTCACTTTGGTGAACTTTGAAAAGATTGGCGAGAAGGGTGAACCATTCATATTGGCATCACAGGCGAAACAAATATTCTATATCGATGATCCTGCAAATGATAAATGGTCGGTTGTTCTTCATGGTAAAAGACAGTTCATTGAAGATCCTATAGATGAAGAAGAGTACTATGATAAGTATGATGACTCCAGTCCATTCTCAGTTGGGTTGCCAACTCCACAAAATATTGAAGCTAATGATGACTTATATGTGCGCGGAGATCACAATGAAGGATTGTTAATTGATAAAAGATCACAATTTTAGAGACATGTATGTTTATACAAATGCTAAATGTTTGCCTTTTTCTAGTTAATACAAATGCTAAATGTTTGCCTTTTTCTAGTTAATACAAATGCTAAATGTTTGCCTTTTTCTAGTTAATACAAATGCTAAATGTTTGCCTTTTTAATGACATTTTCAGATGGCTGACCATGATGAGCATGATGTCCATGATGAGCATGAAGTCCATGATGAGCATGGCGAGGATACTAATGTAAGTTCTAAAAACATATCCTGTATTTCTATAAAATTCATTATCTTCTAGTTATGTCATATATCCTATATTTCTATATTGGGCTAAGTTAGTGTGTTTTATTTTTGTCAAATTTTAGGTTGATGCACCTGTACCCACTGAAGCACTGGAGCAACTTGATGCGCAACACCAGACACTTAACAAGAAAAGGGGCATCACCCTGTTGAAGAAGTTATTAGCGCTAAGTGGTAGTGGATCTAAATTGGTGGTGGAGTTTGATAATGGAGGAAATCCAATTGGAGTGAACCGCAATAATTTTGTGAACTATCTTGGGTGTACCACTTGGGGCCATTGTGGTGTTAAGTATGACAATTGGCATAAAGTTCCTCAAGCGAAAAAAGACTCGATATGGAAGGATTTATGCGTGAGTTATTATTATTTGCAATTCTATTTTGTAGATTACAAATTCTATTATTTGCAATTCTATTTTGGATACTAGTTAATAACATTTCTATTTTACAGAATCTGTTTGCATTGGATGAGAAGTTGCATCGTAAAAATGTGATGCAACGCGCTGGAAAGATGCTTAGGAATTATAGGACAAATCTGAACAGAGAATACATAAAAGAGGGTGATAAGAAGAAGAAGTCAGCCCTTGAACAATGGAACTTCTTGGACAAAGAAGATTGGGACAATTTTGTTGCTTCAAGAAAATCTGAAGAATTCAAGGTATTAGGCGTCACTCCTAATTTAATTAATATACATTGTATTCACCTATTCAAGATTAGCATTTAGTGCTACTAACCAAATCATTAATGTGCATACTAACTAGGCCCTCAGTGACGCACAAAAAGCAAGGCGTGCACTGAATGTGCATGACCACACTATGGGTCCAAAAGGCTATGCAAGCGTTCGCCAAAGACTACAGGCGGAGTCTGCGGCTACTCAGGAGTCTGCTCCTACTCAGGAGTCTGCTCCTACTCAGGAGTCTGCCACACCCATTCCTCGCCATGATATCTGGATAGCTGGCAGGCAAAACAAGAAGGGTGAAATAAAGAAGCCTGTAACTGCTGAGGCGGCTGCAAAAATGGTAAAATACAACTCTTAGAGAAATCATTTGAATATTGATTATTTGTGGTGTTAACTTACCAATTTCTATTTATGGTGATTAGCGGGAGCTGCACGAGCAGAGGAAACAAGGCACGTTCATCCCTCAGGGCACAAGGGATGAATTGACAGTTGCTCTGGGTAACCCAGAGCATCCTGGACGTGTTAGAGGTGCCGGCGCTGGTGTTGGCATCAAAGCATTCTTTGGGCCATCCCAGCGCAAACCCAGAGCGGGACTTTCTCAAGAAGAGGTAACCTATTCTTTTTTTAGAATGTTACTGCAAAAGGAAATTCATTAATAAGAAGCTAATGTTTCTTTTATCCATGTATAGGAGAATAAGAGAGTTGAGGATTTAGTTGCTAAGAAGATCAACGATGTAGTTGCTGAGAAGGTCAAGGAAGAATTGCTGCGGTGGCAGGCATCTCAGGCTTCCAATACGCCTATGGCGACCCACTCTTCTCCTGATGCACAGACTGCGAGTAATCCTGGAGACCCATCGCCTAGCACGTCTGCTGTAAGTATTGTTTATGACATTGTAGTTAGTCTTTTCAAGTTGTTATGTTTTCAAGATGATATGTATATATGTATAATATTCTTTACGTAAATTTGTAGGCATTGAAGCCATGCCGCTTAAGAATGCAAGACTACGTTGTTGCAGAGGCGCAGGCTTACCCGTCCCTTCCTGGGGCAATGTTTCACGGGACTCCAATGCCACAGGGCTACGTTCGTGTGAGCCCGATACGTGTGTTACCTGATTGGAGAGAAGCTACATTGCCATATGCCCACCCGGATATTGATACACTTGGTGAGGCAGAAGGCGGGGTGATATTGTGGCCCAAAGCAGATGTCGTCTACACGACTGAAATTGTAAGATAAATTTACATTGATTTAGACTGTTAATGTGTATATATGATGTCAACTGATCTGAAATTATATGTACAGGTTAAAAAGAAGACACCAGGAGCACCTAGGCCTCCACTTCCACTTCCCGCATTACCCGATTGGGTTCCAACTGACCTAACATACCCGTTAGGTCCTGCTTGTAGGGGAATGGCATGTTGGCTACGGGCACATAATGTACATTGCCCTATAATTATTTCTTTAGATGCAGATTATGCAGGTCAATCATACGATAGCTCTTTATTTATACAAGATATTATTGAGCTGTTTAAGTATGATTGGCTGAATACATCAATGATAGAGACATGGATAAGGTGAGATCTTGTTTATACATCCATATACCTTGTGTAAGATCCGGTGATCTGGTTTCTTATATATTAATGCATACGCCTATATGTTTTGCAGCTACCTAGTCGAAGATCATTGCAAACAATTTGCATTTGATCATGTGGGATTTTTGATTCCATCATTGATTAGTTTGGTAGCTAAAGATCCTGATAATGTTCAACAATACTGTATAGATGCTTTTACAATTTTTGGTCAGCAAAATAAGACGATAATAATAGCTCCATTCAATGTCAAGTAAGTTTACTTTATTTATAATTTGGACTTAAGAAAATTCCATTTTTATTTTGCATTTTGAGTTATTAATTGTTAACTTCTTACTTCTAGCGGTAGACATTGGGAGTTACTAGTTATTGTCCCCGGGACATTCACTGTTTATTATCTAGATCCTGCGGGGAGTACATTGAACACTAAAATTGGACACGTAATGAGAATGCCATTATTCTGGTGAGAAATATTTCATTTTTATATCCGTTAACATCTTTTATTACATTACTATTTACTTATGCAATTTATTGTGTTATATTAACATGTAGGGGTTTAGATGCATTCAAAAAGGCTGGAGGAACGGTCCCAAGGAAAAAGAACCAGCCAATAAATTGGCAGAACGTACAAGTAAGTTCCCGACTCAAATATATATATTATTGATGTGAATTGTGCTTAGTTGTATTATTTTGTATGTTTCAATTTATAGTGTGCTACACAAGACAATGGATGGGCATGCGCATACTATGTGATGCGATTTATGCAGATGATTATCAAATATGCCGCATTGGACATCGATACCATACGTGAGGTATTATATATAGTCTCATTAGTTAGTATGCAATATATCAATCTTATATTATTTTTATATTATTACTTATATATATACATCATTCTCTTTGCAGGTGTTTAAAACTGACAACACTACAGGTAAACGTTTAAAAAATATACATGCTCCATATACGATGGAAGCATTAAATGAAGTAAGAGAAGAATGGGCAAAAGCCATACAAGCAGTGGCAACTGTAAGATATAATTGGGATGTTGATAGCGATAATGAATGATACTATGTAAATGAATATTTCTGAATGTTAATACATGTATTTGAATGTTTCTATATGTGTGTGAATGTGAGAATTGAATTGATGTCTGAATGTATGTACTTGTGTAGAATTTTGCTTGTGACTTTTGCAGGTTTGCGGCCTGTTTGTAGGCTGATATCAATGGATGTCGTAAACCTGCAGTTCAGAAAACTGAACTGCAGGTTCTCATCCTGCTGACCAGCCACAGCAGGCCTGCAAACTGATATGAAAAAAAAAAATATAAATAGGCGTCGGTTATTTATAGAAAACCGTCAGGAAAGACCTACAGCGTCGGTTTTTTTCAATAAACCGACGCCTGATGTGGCCAAAGCAGTCCTGGAAATGGCGTCGGATATTCATATCAAACCGACGCCTATTTAACATATAGGCGTCGGTCGTTTAGTATATAACCGACGCCAAAAGTGTTCGCGCCACAAAAAATGGCGTCATCTAGGGCACTTTATGCGTCGGTCATCTACTAAAAGACCGACGCTATATTCCATGGTGGCGTCGGTTATTTACTAAAACACCGACGCAGAAAGTGCCCTAGATGATGCCGTTTTCTGTGGCGCGAACCCTTTTGGCGTCGGTTCTCTACTAAACGACCGACGCCTATAGATTAAATAGGCGTCGGTTAAAAAACCGACGCCGAAGTGTTCGACCTTTAGCGGCGCCCACATAGGCGTCGGTCGGAAACCGACGCCAAATGGGGTTAAACGACCGACGCCAAAGGCCGTTTCTGTAGTAGTGCCAACTCCCAACTACCTTGTCTGTTGTGTCTAATAGCTACCTGGGTCTTTCTCGGTCGAAGAGTTTGTCAACCGAGAGTGTCTCGATCGAGAAATTTGTCGACCGAGATTAACCCTGTTTCAATGTTTTATACTAAGTACTAAGTGTGTGTATGAATGTGCAGTTGTGACACTATTGTAGGGGATGACCTAACTAAGTTTTGTGATTGACTAGGGAAGATCTAAACGCTTGATTTACATGATATCTAAGTACTTGTACATTATATACTTGTACAAGTTGTTACATTTGATTACATTCATGACTTAAAGCAATTTTAGCATATAGATCTTCCAAGTGTTTGTCATCCACCTTATCCTGCAACACTCA
Source organism: Alisma plantago-aquatica (assembly GCA_963693085.1). Lineage (NCBI taxonomy): Eukaryota > Viridiplantae > Streptophyta > Magnoliopsida > Alismatales > Alismataceae > Alisma > Alisma plantago-aquatica. The sequence goes on from OY856412.1 coordinate 53,080,819, forward strand.
AGTAGCACGTTAGATTCACAAGAATGAAATGTTTGTCATCATCAAAATAAATGGATTATAATAATGTCCAATTTAGCCAACAATCTCCCCCTTTTTGAAGATGACAAACATTTCCTAAATATAAAATAAGGAAATATAAATCATGTGAGTTTCATACCTGAAGTTTACCTTTTGTAGCCATTCTTATTTTCAAGTAGATGCTGGCCGAGATATTATGAAACTCATTTTATTTTATATTTTTGATTTTATATTATTTCTCCCCCTTTGTCATTTCAAAAGGATATCTAATATAATAATTTAGTATGACTCTTTATTTCTCCCCCTTAATTTTATGCTATGCTCCCCTTAAAGAGATATTTAATTTTAAAAAACAAGTGATGCATTGTCAAATTTAGCCATAATTTATTTTTCAATCATTTGCAAAGAATGGGATCCTTTTTGGTTCATTTCATAAATTACTCCCCCTTATTTTTATGCTCTACTATAATATTCTTATATAACATGTATATGTCCAAATGAAGCCATAGAAAAACACTTTTATTCATAAAAACTTAGTGCTCATACAATTTATAAGATGACCCATAAAGCATGACATACTTTCTTATAAAAAGATAATCAGTACAAAGATAGCCATTCCATTACAAACATTACAAAGATATCTCTCACTGAAAAGACCGAAGGATTGCATCAATTTCTGGGTCTTTTCCAAGAAAGGGCTCAGCTCCATAATATTTGACCAGTGTCTGCCACTCCAAGGCACCTGTCTTGGTTAAAGAATAAGCCTCCAAGAAGGTGGGAACACGATCGAAGCAAAAGTGGGTAGCAATGTCTTGGAGTTGGATTGGGGAAAACTGAGTATGAGTGAGATCAGGAGATGGTGGACGTGGAATTTGAAAGTAGTTGTAGGAAGGATTGTATGGGTTTAGCATGCCAAGATTAAGGGAATGAGGATATTCATCAGGTTGGTTAGGAGAAAGGGCTTGCATCCTTTGATTTAATTAACTCATGGCATGGTGATTGTAATCCAATTGCCTACTTAGGTGATATTGAGATCCAACTATGTATGTCAAGGTGTTTGTCATAGGATCATGGGGTACATTGGTAGGAGGAGGTGATGGAGGTATGTCTTGGGTGGATGTCTCCCCTTCAGTCCTAGCCCTTTTGTGGCTAAAGTCGATTCCCATCTTCTCTACTATATTTTTACTTATCTTTTGAGGTTTCCTATCCCATGTATAACCTAGGTCCTCAATATTCTTCTTAAGAAAATGTTGAGTAATTTGGAAAACAAAGTCGGCATAAGGTGGAATGCCAGAGAACTCAAGCATATTCTTAAGGATGATACGAATGAAATTTATGGGGATACCTTTTAGAATGGCATAGATAAGGTACATACAAAAAGTGAGTACTTCAGATTTATTTGCCCTAGGATGGATATTGGTGGCAACAATGAGGTTTATGATCCTAGCTTCAGGTTTTAAGTTTATGGCATAATATGTACCCCTATCTTCATGACAAGTGGTATTGGATAAAATGATGGCTCTTTTAATGTCACTTAAGCTAGTGGTAGTGTCATCCTGAGAAAGTTTATTTAGTGGATTTCTAGTGGTGAGATCAATAAAATCTTTATAGTCTTCTATATCTATGTTAAGCATGCTAAGAATACCCTCCTCAGAAAAATGGAATCCATACCCATTAACCATATAAGATAAGGAATCATGGTTAGGATGTGGGGTTAAATTGGCATAGAATTCGTTAACTACTTTTGAGGAGTAGGAATGGAAGGAGGGATTCAGAAATTCAGACAAATGTTGCACCTCAAAGAGTTCCTCCAGATCAACAATGTTGTGGAAGTTCAATACGTCGACCGGCCGTCGTGGAAGAGGAGTTCTTGAGGATAGCCTGAGGTAGCGATCGTCTATAGCTGCGTCGTTGAATGCAATATCATTGATGAACGGCAGCGCTGGAGAGACTGTCCTTCCTTTTCTAGTTGCAACTTGCTTCTTTCCACGCGATGATGAGGAAGACACCATGTTGTTTTGAAGTGGAGAAGTAGCAAGGAAAGACTTGGATGTAGAGGAGCTAAAAACCTGCACAAGAATGCACTAGAGAGGAGCTAGAGAAGTGAGAATGTGAAGTTGTGAAGAAAAGGGTTGTTTTGGGCTCTATTTATAGCAAAATAGAACCCATTTCTGTCGACAATTTGTCGACCGACGACCGCAACGGTCGTTTCTGCAAACGCTCCTCTCGGTCGTCCAACGGTCGATAAAAAACTAGCCGTTACAATTTTTTTTATTTTTTTAAATCAGAATATTGCCTTTTAATTCACGCAAATGGGGTTCACAAGGTTGACCTCGGTCGACAATGTTATCGACCTATGTTGGTTCGGTCGAACATTTTGTCGACCGAAAATATATTTGGGTTCGAATGTACAACATTTACTTGGTGAGTATCGGTCAAGAAGTATAGCCAACCGAGATGTTTTCGGTCGACGAATTCGTCAACCGAGTATGTTTTGGTCGAAAATTTTTGCTGACCGACGAAGTTGTTGTAGATAAAATTTTGAGCTAGTTTTTAATGCAAGTGAGAGACTAGATGTGTACATATATATATCTTCTAGGGGAGTAATAATGTAATCACTTTGAGCAGTTCTAAGGTCATAACTAGCTTTTAAGATTTGATTTTGACCTTTCAAAAACACAATTTGAATCAAGATACTAAGATTAAGTACAGTAAAATGATGTGCAAATGAGCATTTTGTCAGGCTTATTTTAGGTCGACCTTGACTATGACCATAGCGCCCCTTGGTCAAACTAGATTTCAACCAATAGGCAATTTCTGCAGATTTCCAATTTGAACACTTATATGTGAAGTATAATTTTTGCAGATTTTCAAATTAAAATACATTTGTGCCATGAAGTTTCATTGTTTATGCAAAATGGCATCTTCATATGAGCTGAATCATAATGATCAAAAGCAATATCCATTTTTGGTTTGTTTATATGGATCAAAGATTATTTTAGTCAAACCAATGAAACATAATGATCATGGAACAATAATTATGATAGAGCAGTAGAAGTATATCTACAATACAATGATCAAGATAGAAGCATGTAATTTCATGAAATACAATGATTACGCCCATTTAATTTTAATACACATGGTTCCTACATAAATAGACCAAGAAATACTTAGGATAAACCATGTGGATTATGATAAAGTAGTAATTTCCTTGATTATACCAACATGATTCAATTTTAAAAAACATGTAGAGGATAAACCAAAATAATCTCAGTCATGGTTCATGGATTTTCAAATTTAAGACAAACCATCTTAATTAACTTTTTCAATAAATAAAGTATGTTCAATATCAGTCTTCATATAGCATTTTTACAACAAGGATTTCATATTCATAATGTTATACTTTAATTCATGTTGCAAAAAGATCAATATGTCTTGATTCAAAGATGGTCTCTAAAACTTATTCTTGATTTTCACATTAAATCAATCATTAATAACAAATTGATAGCAATCTAGATTAATTGAAACTAGGTTCAGTAGAACTTGATTCGGTCAAACTGTTTGTCGACCGAATTTATCTCGGTCGACATTTTTCTCGATCGAGAATGCTGCTGTTTGTATAGGTTTTATTACATTTGTTGCAAACTTGAAAATAGTAACCTGTTCGGTCGACTATTGCTCGACCGACAATGTTTTCGGTCGAATAGTTGCTCGACCGAGATTGTTTCTGTACTGTTTCTCAACAATTGTTTACAAGTAAATCATTGGTTATTCAATTATGCAGTTTGAAAAACTCAGTTTAGTTGAGATGAGACATTTAAATATCAAAGTAACATTTAGGTTAAATCTCAACTAATCATATACAATTTGCTAGGTTTTGAGAATCTAAACTAAAACAAGTTAGTTGAAGATGTATATTTAGAAATTTTAATTTCTTGGATTAACTTGGTGTCCTATTATGTTAAGTTGAGATAGACATAGAGATATACAACTTAGAGTCTTTGGTCATATCTCAACTTAATTTTATTCATTTAGTTTGGGGGTTTTGGAACCCATACTAACTCAACATCCTTTTTCTTGTAGGGACATGAGAAAGAATAATGTCCAAGACGCAAACAATAATGACAACATATGGAATCAACCTCATATCTCTTTCTATGATTTTGTTCTAGGTTGTTCTTGGGTACATATGTATATTTGCCCTTAGGTACATACATAGATTGATTTTCTAGTGCTTGTGTCTTTTTACAACTAGGTTTTTGATAAGATTTTCCTTTAGGATTATAACCTAGTCCTCTCCTTCCAATTTGATGATAAGATTTATTTAAAATTTTATCAAGGGTATCATTGTTACACAAACTACTAATTTTTTGTTGCAGGTTGACAATCTCATCCATTATGTTATTGATGTCTAGCTTTGCTTGATCTAGATTAGATATTAAGGATTCTCTTTCTTTCACAATAATATCATAATATAGATGTGTACACAAAATAGGTTGTTTTTGAAGATCATTTACTTGAGTTTGCAAGTTGAACTTTTCTACGGAAAGAAGATTGCAATTTGCTTCTACAGATTTCAGCTTAATATCGTGATCTTCAATAACCTTTTTAAGATCTTCATTTTCAGATGTGAGAGCAAGAAGTTTAGCATGTAACTCATCATTTGCCTTATTAGAATTCTTTAATTTCTTCTTACACTCAATATACTTATTATGTGTCTCTTCAAGACTAGCAATTAACTCTTGTTTAGATAAATCAAAAAGACTTACCTCTTCTTCTTCTTCTTCACTTATTGTAGCAAATAGGCATTCTTTATGCACTTCTTCCTTCTTTGACCTCCATGGACAGCTAGGTGTAGTGTGCCTTGTTCCTAAGCACCAATTGCAACTTGTTGAAGATTGGTCCATACTTTTCCTTTGCTTGCACATATAGACACCACTGCCCTTCATTCTTCAAGACTCGATTAGAGCCCCTTGAAGCCTGCTCTAATACCGATTGAAAAACCACTAGAGGGAGGGTGAATAGTTTTTTATGATAATTTTAAGATAATTTAACTCAAACAACCACAATTGAAATAATAAGGAGACAAGGTGTTTAGAGTGGTTCCAACCTTATAAAATACTAAGGAAGTCAATCCACTACTCGGTTGCTTACCCAACTGGGATTTTGAAAGTATTTAATTTTATTACCTCGCAAGGATATTACATAAAATTACAACACTTTCAACACCCTTTGGACAACCTTCTCCTTGAAGTAGTCTCACCAACCTTGAAGTAGCCTTCCTTGAAGTAACTTCAAGTTCCCCCTTGAAGTAGCCTTCCTCTTGAAGTAGCTTCCCGTTGAGACAGCCTTCTAGAAGTAGTCCAAAGATCTCCTTCTTCACCAAGAAGATCAAACCCTCTCCAATTTGCAACCTCCAACCCTAGGAGTAGCAAGGAGAGTACAAGGAATAAGAAAGAACAAGAAAGGAAATGGAAATTACAATTACCACTTGAAGCACAAGGCTTGATTTCCTATATCAAGCATTTTGATCTCCTAACCAATGAGTATGGAAGTGTAGGTTTAGTGGATAGGAGATGCTAGCCTATAGGACACAAATTTGGAGTAAGGGAAATGAGTAGCAAATACTAGTGTTGCTCAATTTCTCAAAATAGATTGCCAATTGCAAGTATGTAAGCTCAAGTATTACACAAGTGTACTTTGGGTGTCCTATGGCTTGTCCTATTTATAGGAATGTCCTATGGATGCTTAAGGACATTCTAGACACATTCTAGTGGGTTCTTAGTGCTTAACTAGCCGTTAGGTAACCATTAGTTGCTTTAACAACGGATAGTTAATTAACTCTGAAAAGTGCAGACAGAACTCATCTTGGTCGAAGAATTGTCGACTGAGAGTCCTTCTCGGTCGAGGACTTGTCGACCGAGGGACTGTCTGGAGAAAGTGTATATAACATTCTAATCCAACTCCCAACTACCTTGTCTGCTATGTCTAATGGCTACCTGGGTCTTTTTTGGTCGAAGAGTTTGTCGACCGAGAGTGTCTCGGTCGAGAATTTTGTCGACCGAGATTAACCATGTTCCAATGTTTTAAACTAAGTACTAAGTGTGTGTATGAATGTGCAGTTGTGACACTATTGTAGGGGATGACCTATCTAAGTGTTGTGATTCTCTAGGGAAGATCTAAACACTTGATTTACATGATATCTAAGTACTTGTACATTATATACTTGTACAAGTTGTTACATTTGATTACATTCATGACTTAAAGCAATTTTAGAATATAGATCTTCCAAGTGTTTGTCATCCACCGTATCCTACAACACTCAAGTAGCACGTTAGATTCACAAGAATGAAATGTTTGTCATCATCAAAATAAAGGGATTATAATAATGTCCAATTTAGCCAATAGTAATTCACATTGTAAAGTTCACATTCACATTGTAAAGTTCACATTCAGAAAAATAAAACGTATAAAAAAATATAAACATGCATGCCTCTAATATTGTGATCTTTTATCAATTAACAATCCTTCATTGTGATCTGTACGCACATACAAGTCATCATTAGCTTCAATATTTGGTGGTGTTGGCAACCCAACTGAGAATGGACTGAAGTCATCATACTTATCATAGTATTGTTCTTCATCTATAGGATCTTCAATGAACTGTCTTTTACCATGAAGAACAACTGACCATTTATCATTTGTAGGATCACCGATATAAATACTTGTTTCTCCTGTGATGTCAATATGAATGGTTCACCCTTCTCACAAATCTTTTCAAATTTCACTAATGTGAAACCCAATTCATTCACTATAACTCCTTTGGTGTTATCAACCCAATTACATTTAAAGAGAAAAATTCTAAAATCTATGTAGTGAAACTCCCATATGTCTTCAATGACACTGTAATATGACATTTTATCTTCATGTAGACTCTTATCCTTTGCACTTTCAAAAAACAATGAAGACGCTTGAATGGTGACCCCACTATTTTGGACGACACTCTTATCATCTTGACACTTTGTGTAATATCAGAATCCATTTATGTCAAACCCTTCATAAGACATACCATTCAATTTTGGTTTAAAGGTGAGGCATTTGATAGTTTCATTAAGATTTTATGGTGTTTGAGATAGTTGATGTAAGACTTTATCTTCAAGCCACTTAATAAATGTCTTGTTATTCTCTCTAGAAAGCCACATTAAATTGGCTCGAGGATATTGTCTCTTGATGAAATTGGTATGTTCCTTGATATAAACATCCTAAGTGAGATTAAGTGTTCCTCAATATAAACAAGATTAGGGTCTAGGTTTAAAAGATTAGAGTTTATGGTTAAAACTTTAGGGTTTAAGGTCTGATATATAATAAATGGTTAAAACATCCTAAGTGAGATTAAGTGTTCAAGAACAGTCCCAAGCTGGGGACTATCCAAGACTTGGATGGGGTTCTACACCAACATATACATGTTCTGTCATTCTTATATATAATAAATGTGTACCGCCTATCCCATTCTTGAACACCTCATCTCACTAGTAAGTGTATAATGTGTATTGGGTTTTCAAGGAAAATTCCGGCAGCATTTCCCCGTTGTTCTCCAAGTAGATATGTACTTAGAGAACAAATGGGGAAATGCTACCAAAATTTTCTTGAAAACCCAATACACATTATACACTTACATCCTAAGTGAGATTAGGTGTTCAAGATTAGTCCCAAACTGGGGACTATCCAAGATTTACTCCTAATGAGTAAATCTTGGATGGGTTTCTAGGCCAACATAATATAACACCAATCCCTTGTTCACAACCCCATTCAACACACAATTTTCTTATAAAAACACTTGTGGACAACCATAACAACATATCAATGCTTCCTATATTAATCAATGTATTATTTTATAACACAAATCTGGTGGGTATAACATAGTAAAAAACTCAACATGTCACAACTAAAACATGTCCTTAACCTAATATACAGATTTTTGTAACAAAACTCATTACGAAGAGAGACCATGATCTATATCCTCATGACATTAATTGATATGATGTAAGGTCTGTGTATAAATGTATTCTTTCTTTAGTGTCTTGATCATAATTACATGATCATATAATTAAACTAATGAGAATCAGTTATAAGAATAGGAATTGATTAATACAACAAACAACATGAAATAATATAATCAGAGGGATCATCGTTATCTTGATTTCATTCATTAACTTGAAATTTAAAGCATAGTATTAAATCATACATTACAATCCCTGGGATGCAAGGGAAAAATCATAAAAACAATGATGACTGGGATTCAACCAAGTAATGGTTTCGACCAAATATCTAAATGTCTTTTTCCTAGGATTAGGTTTCTCATTCCAAGGAAGTTGTACCTTAGTTTTAAATCATCCACAAATAAACGACTTCAATCCAAAACAATCCTAAAGCCCAAAACAATAAAGTGTAAGTTTAGTGTGGAAGAAAGGCGTGAGTTGAGAGATACTAGTTTTCCACCAATAATCAATTTCCTCACAAAATGGTGTAATAGGGAGCGTAGCTTGCCAAAAATGATTCTCAGACAGGATGTATGCAGAGATGGTCAATGCCTTGGTCTTTGTGCCTCAATAGCCATCACATCAGGTATGTCTACCCAACTTTAGAAAATGGGAAATTATAGGGAACCTAGAAGGAAGGTGTCCCGAATCCCAGACCTAAGAAATCACATTCTAGTAATGAGTGTAGAGGAAATTTATATAAGGTGGAGAGACCAAGAAGGGCACATAGATAGCCCACACATGCTATCATGAATCCTAAGAGCAAATACTGTTGGGGAGCAAGAGGCAGATACATGATTTTCAAGTTTGGAACCTCAATGGGAGCATAGATTAGTTGTACACCCGCTCGTGAAAAAAAGCCCAAGATGACAGAGGAAGAAGAGGAGGAAGAAGGGTACCTCTGTCGAGCAGCGACGAGCAGGCGAGCAGGCAAGCAGTGGTCAGAGTAGGCGAGCAGTCGGTCTGACTAGGCGGCTAGGCGGCCAGAGTAGGCGAGCAGGCAGTCGAAGCAGGTGAGTAGCGGTGGCGGTGGCAAGCAGGTGAGCAGCGGTGGTGGCGGTGACAGGCATGGCGGTGATAGGTGTGGCAGCTGCGAGCAGCGGCGGCAGAGCACTAGGAGTAGGGAATCGCCAGGCCTAAACTCAATCGAGAATGAAATAGAAAAAGGGGAAGAGTCTGATTCGCGCGGGTTCTATTAAGTTAACAATAGACGTTGGTTATTCAAAACAAATGACGCTTAAAATAAAAGTCGTCTGTTAGAGCAAAAAACTGACACCTAAGTTCAATGATAGTCGTCAGTTTTAACTAGAAAAAACGACGTCTCTCTACATATGCTGACAAAAAAAAATGTTCTTGGATTATGACCATAGTCGTCGGTTGCCACAGAAAACTGACGTCAAAGGGGGGTAAAATTTTTCACGGGGACAGCGCGCGAAAACACTTCGTCGTCAGTTATTGCAAGAAAATCGATGAAAAAAATGGGCCCAATTTCTATCTCGTGAAAAACCTTTAGTCGTCACTTATTTGGTAAAGAACCGACGCCGTATGTCAAATTTTGGAGGTAATTTTTTTACACTCAAAAAATTGGATTTGGCAAGTGGTTTTAGGCGTCGGTTTCTTAATGAGCAACTGACACTAAATAAAAAGCTATACCCGTGTATGGCCGGTCTTTACATATAGATGTCGGTTTGTGTGTTTAACCGACGTTGTAGGGTTTAGGCATTGGTTTCTTGGATACAACCGACACCTCTAAATGTGACGTTATTAGTCACTTTTGTAGTAGTGTAGGGTAATTTTTCATAACCACGTGTATAGTGAGATGAAAATGTATTTTGACCATCCTATGATGATAGCTTGGAAACAATCAAATTTAGAATATCACATTATCTTGAGATTTATTCTTTCCTTAATGTTCTTGATGTTTAGATATAAGTGGAAAATATATGAGGAAAAGGGTATTTCTATAATCTGACCATATTCTAGGTTTATATATTATCAAATATCATTTCGAAGTTAGATTAGTAATTTTTAGGTCATTCTCATATAATAGATCAAACTTAAAGAATTTGGTATATATTTAGTATGAAATTATAATAAAGATGAACTGAATGAAACTACAACATCCTGAATTATTGATGATAGAATATAATTGTTTCAGTCATATCTCGAGATATAGAGGTCGAATTGACCTAAACATAGAAGTGTTCTTGACCACGATGAAATCAATTCTCAAAAATTATATAAATCTTTTTCGAAATATTCATGTGGTTTTAAATGATGATATATTTAATTTTTTAGATAAGTATTATTATATACTAGATGCTAGGTATGATACAACATCCTCATAAAATTAGATCATATACCTAACTACATGTTTGAGTGATAAGAAACACTCCATATACATAATTATTATAAATATTTATGATTTACTAGGTTTCCTAAATAGATAAGCCATTGTGGACAAATAGAATAAAAACTAGATGAGTTTTAAAAAGGACTGCTCATGAATCTAAGAGACAAAAGAACCAAGCAGCAAAAATAGATAAATACTCTCGCTTGATATTATGGGATCTTAAAGCTACTAAAGCCTCACATTACCCAACCACATGGTCGTTTAGACCTAGTTCATGAGTTTCTTTTGACAAAGTGCATTTTTGTATAAGTATATTTACTCTTTTTCCCTCCTTTTGTTAACTTATGACCTCAATTGTTTATTCATTGACTACTTGATCAAAATTGATACTTAAATTCGAAATATAATGACCAATGTGAATTTTATACACATCATGACACTACAAATTAAGTTATTTTATTACTTGTTCCAAATAAGTATACTTATCTATATAACTTCATCTTTTGGTTCTTAAACTTTTTCTAAATTTTATGCACATTTGTTTAACCTATGATCCAAATTTCATCTCATTTGGACATTCCCGCAGTTTTCTATGAATTCTTGAAGTTAATGTACTAAAAATCCATTTAAATTGTCCTTTACTCAACCTTTTCCACTACAGCGATCCAAGTCTTGTTTGGGGATGAACCGCAACCCTTAGATTTGACCCACATAGATCACAACCTGATCGAATGGATAGTCTATCATCCTTTACCTCCCACAATCAGTGGGGAAGGGACTATGAGACTGAGTGTCGAATTCAACTCAAAATGACCAAAGTTTGAAAATCTAAACTAACAAAAATCATTCGCCTTGCAAATTCAAACTCATCTAGCCCTTAATAAACTTCTAATAGATCTATTTTAGGAGAAAATGAGGGCTCTCTTTTGGCTACTGTCATGGGTGCTATAAACCAACCGAAACCCTAAACCTAGCCCCAAAATCCTATAAAAACACCACCTACACCTTCGATTTCCTTGCATGATCTTGAACGACACCTTACCTTCTCCTTCTCGGCTTCCTTCTTGCTTTTCCTCTTTTCTTTGACCACCTCTCCTCTATAGCGCCACTGTCCTGTGCATGAGCCAGTGTAGGCATGATGCGCTATTGTGATCCTTAGATCACAGTCAGCATTTGACCACTGTCTAGAACTGATGGCCAGATCGCATCCCACGTAGGCACCATCTCACACCTGTTCTTGAGGTCAAGATCCCCTCAGTCGTGTAATTGTAGCACTAATCAAGGGTTGACCACCAAATCAACGGCCCATGTTTTTCACCCACTTTTTCCTTTTCGATGGATTTACCTCCTCTCCAATCAGAAAATCCAATAAATGAACAAATCTTACAAAAACCCAAACTTTCGATTCGTAGCTCCAAAAATTATAAACAAATACTCAATTTTGATCAGAAAAATCCAACGAACCATTTAAAAATAATTGTGAAGCCTGATTATTTATGTATTTAATTGATATCCCTAGATTTCGATCTCTTTCTTATACTCCTATCTAAATTACTCATTAATCATGATTAATCTCTAGAAATCCTAATATTTTACTCTGATGATTATCTTGAAACACTAATCTAGATGTAACCTTGTTGGCTTATCTACTCTTGAATATGAATCGAGTACTCTAAAATAATGGTTAATCTTGATGAGGGCATCTTATATTATGATTGTTCTAAATCTTATGAAATCCTTGATCATTTAACTTAATATCTAATCCATGACTTTACTTTTACATCAATCAAAACTTAATCTATTCTTGAAAACCAATGATGCCAATTCATCTTGATGATGATCTAGAGACTTGATAATGACATGAACAAAGATGATTATAATTAGGGTTAACATATGTTCCTAAAATACCTAAATGGGTCATTCATACTTGAAATATTCTTGACACTTGAATAATGTTGGACATCTTGGAATTGGTTGATCATAAGTGAATGATCAAATCCCTAGGCCAAATTGGAATGAGTAACCCTAACCTTGAAAACTAAAACATGATCTTCAAATATCATGATCTTGACCACTGATCCAAATCTTATTGATCTATGATCTGACTAGAGGGGCTGGCCTATTACTTGTTGAAATCTTGTGCTCTATTCTTTAGTGAAAGGTGTGCTTTTATAATCATTCCTCCTTGAAAAGACTAGTGGTATTGAATGATACTTGTATGTACCTCTTGAAAATACTGGTTGTTTATTTGTTTGAGCTATTATTCCCTACTGATTAGTCTTCTGATTTAATATATTATAGTTTGCAAAAAACATTAAATCATAAATGATATTTTTTGGGTTTTATGGGAGGCAGAGAAGGCAGCGGAAACAAAAAAAATTCTCCTCCCCAAACCCAGAACAAGGAAACCCATCAACATATATACAATAGGAAAGTATGGTTTGTGGAATCATACCTTGTCCCGAGGCTTACTCGGCGACAATACCTCATGGCTTGCGCGGTCTTCACCTCCGGTCTTGGATGATGTCTGTGTAGCTCCTGGTCGCACCGACACTGACGACTCCTGGTCTCATCGGAACTGTCGGGATTGACAGTTGTCCTCCGAGTGGCAGAAATCTCCCGCCTCTGAAGTAGTCCACATAGACCACCTGGAACTCTAATCTCCTTGTCTCACAAGGAATTGGAAGGAGTCGTACCCTCGTGTCATCGTACTAGTCACTAACACACTATCCTGCCACCAATCGCTTTCTGCAGTTGTCTTTCCCTTACTGTGCCTCCCTTATCGGGTACCACTTGCTCGGGCTCTCTCAGTTACCGAAACCAAAGAGAACGACAACTTTATAGAGCAACTGGTTGCACTGAGTTGTACTTTGAGAAACCCCCAATACCCCTATATATAGGAGGGTCATGGGACATGGTTCCCTATCCCAGGCAATGTGGAACTAAAGCAGGAGTAGAAGGGTTTGATATTTTCCACAAAAAACAACAAACTGCGCAACCTGAACCGATCGTTTCATTTCTAAAATGGTCATTTGGGGACCTGAGCCAGTCGGTTGACACCTCAACTGATTGGTTGGGACCCATGAAATGGTCGGTTCACTTCTAAACATGTCGGTTCGTGGTCCTGGTCAGTTCCTGATTGACTTTTCCTCTTTTGTTTCTAATTGGCACCTAATACCAATCCTTGTTCCAATCAAATTGGGCAAGTGAAATGAAAAGAAATTTCTTACCAATCCTACTTTCCCAACTTGCTCGGTTGGACCAGTTGAACCGATCGTTTCAACACTTGGAGCGATTGTTTCACCCTGTCCATCAGCCGATCGACTCACCATCTGAGCTGATCGGTTCACCAAGCTCAGCCGATCGGTTCATCAAATGAGCCGATCGGTTGGGAGTGCAGATTGTGTAGAATCAGTCAATTGCAGTTTCAATCAATCTGATACTCCAATCAATGTGTCAAACACCTTGAACATTATGACATTGAGCTATCAATTAATTGAGTGTTTAATTGAACTACTAAACTCCTTTAGTAATCAATCGAAACATTGTTTGTGGACAAAACTCCTCTTCCAGGTTAAATCCTATGTGTGTGACCCTACAGGTCCATTTCACGTTGGCAGTGAAAGTCCATAAAACTTATGACTTCACAAGAAAAGAGCGGTGCCTAGTCACACATCAGTGCTACCCAAGTGAAATAGAAAGTTGGAGAACAACTTTCAATCCTACAATCCGTGAATGGTGTTATAGTGAATGTATAATTCCTTTGTCACTGATATCCTGAATGAACTCGAGTCTTGGAACAGTCATCCTATCAACGTTCATTCACTTTCTTGAACTTAGAGTAGATTGGAAGAGATATTGACGTGGCTTATATTATCACACTGACAAACTCACTTAGGTTGAAATCCCTAAATTTTTAACCAAAACAACGTGCAATAATACCACCCACAAGCGGACGGGTCTTATCGCAGTATAGTTGAGGATCGAATCCCAAAGGACAACGTTTTTAAGAATCTTTCTCTAGTCGAATCTAGTTGAATCAAGACTAATATTTAGAGCAAGGTTGGTTGAATTGAGTTTAATTAAACTAAATGCAAGGAAAGTAAAAGAGCAAGATTAAAGGTTGATTAAAGATTAATGAGGGAAATCACTGGGATGGTCCCGAGTTTCACCACCACTACACATGCAATCACATCCAAACATCAACATCCAGGCAAGATATAACCATTCAAATAGAGCTACTGTAGAACCCCCCGTACGGGCGTCAGGTCTGCGTAAGCATCACCATAGGTATCAGATGTCTCGTCACCATCCAGATCACATACTTACAGCTCCGAAGATATAGAAATCCAAATGAAGTTGTGGGCCCCCTATACAGGCGTCAGGCACACAGAAGCGTCACCGCGGGCTAGATGGCCCGTCACCACACAGATCATACACTTACGACCTCAAGGAATCCCATTCTATTTCTAGTTTGGGAGTCAACTGTGTGAATCGACATTCAAAACCTACGCCTTGAAGTTCTCACAACATAGGAAACGAACAAGATAAATGCAAGCAGGTGATCAATCCACAAGCACACATCGATGATTAACAAAGAAATGAAAGATTATATACATCCCATGGAATGTTTAACAAAAATGATATGAAAGCATGGGTAGCGAGGCTAGTCCCCGCACCCCAGCGAAAGTAAACTACTCGCTCATGGTGAGAGGAACAACAAAAACAAGAGAAAGAGAAGATTCCACCATGAGCATGGTGAAGAAGATGATCACAGCTCGATGGAGGAACAGTCTTCTACATGATGTCAGGGCAGATCTAGATGAGGAGGGAAGAACACCACGGCAGACGGGGCAGATCTTCTCTCTCCACCTTCTTCTTCTTCTCATAGTCCTCGCTCACAGCAGAAGGAGCAGCTCATGGACAAGATGGTGGCGTGGACGCAGAAAATCTAGATCTAAACGAGGTGGCTTACAGATCTGAGTCTTCACTCAAGATCTGGGTGAACATGCCGCAAAACCACAATGAGGGCAGGTTCCTGGCTATGGAGATCGTCTCCTTAGGACCAGGAAAGTCATGCATCCTAACGACATCTGGAGATCCTCATTTGGCTAACTGGAGTCGTGTCCTATTTATAGGCAGTCTGAGCACCGACTTAAAATCGCGACCTTGTCATTTCTGCAGTGGGTCGTGGCTTTTGTCGTGGTCGCGGCATTTATCGTGGTCGCGGCTTTTGTCGTGGTCGCGGCATTTGTCGTGGTCGCGGATTTTGTCACAGTTGTGACATTTGTCGTGTTCGCAGCTTTTGTCGTGGTCACCGCATTTTGCTCGGTCGCGATCGCGACTATGTTGGGGAGATCGCTGTGTAGGTGGTGTGGTCAGGGTTGAAGTGGTGAGGCAGAGGGTCACGATCATCGTTGAGAGAGGGCAGACCGTAGGGCGTTGAGGTGATGGCGGCTACACGATGGAGTGGGTGGCGTCGATCATTGCTGAGGTGAAGAGGCTGGAGGCATTACTATCAATTGGTGACAATGCGGAGACCTCGATCGTGGTGTAGGCTACCACGGGTTGAGGTGTGTTTGACGTGGATGCAGATGGTGGATGTAGATGGCGCGGTGCTACTGTGGTTTCATAGGTGGTTGCTGGTGGAGGATGAAGCATTAGAAGATCTGATGGCCGTGGTGAACTCTTAAGGCAGTGTAGAGAGGATGTGAAGGTCACGACAAAAGGAGATGTTCAGACCGCAGCCATGGGGTAGGGCACCGCAGGTCGCGGTCTTTGCACTCAACGCTGTGATCGCGGTAGGTGACGGAGGCAGATGGGTCGCACTACTGTCGATCTATGGTAGCTTCCCTTTGCAGGTCGTGGTGACGGAGTGCCAGACTGATGTGTAGTTGCTGCTTGAAGATGGGGGGGAACCACGGTCCTGCAGGGGTGATGCCACGGTCATGGGCTTTGTGCATGCCGCGGTCGCAGGCTTTTCTTGGCTCGGTCGCCTTAGCTATAGGTCACGGGTATTAGAGGATTGCCGCGGTCGTGGGGAAACTTGGTCACGGTATGTGTGGCTGGGGGAACTGCAGTTGGGAATAGAAGAGAAGACAACGGACTGCTGGCTTAGAAACGATTGCGACCAGGCTCTATGAATCGTGATTAGGTCAAGTTGGGAGAAGAAGGGGATCCACTGACTGCTACTGACCCCAAGCATGCTCGAACAGACCAAGGCCCAGAATAGAGTATTGGGCCATGGAGACAAGGCCCGAATGCCCAAAGTGACCTGCACAAAGGTGCAAAAATTCAATAAAAATAGGGATCATTCTAATTAATCTAAGTGAATGAACATATTAGAAGATAAAGCCGATAAATGCCTGAATGCAACCAAAATTGGGATAAACGAGATGATTGAACCAAGATGAATATGCATTCATCAAAATACCCCGAACTTAAACGTTGCTCGTCCTCGAGTAACACGAAATCTGAAACAGTCGCCAAATGAATACTTTCGAAATGAGTGACTGCCTCACCTTCACATCACGAATATTTCTTTTCTGCTTGGTATGACTAAGTGTCTCAACATCCTTAGATCACAAAACACATTTTACCATATCTTCGTTCCTGATTTTGCTTCCCAATATCACTTCTTCTCTACTTTGTCCAAAATCAAGCATGCCAGAGAGTTTCGTAAGAGTCCAGAGATACCCGCAGAACAACAAGTGTGCGCCTGATCTGACACTAGTGTTATTAGTATCATGGAGGCATTCATTGTGCCTTTAGGTGGAAACAGGAGTGAAGGGTGGTATGGAATGGAAAAATAAATCTCTCCTCTATTCAACTCGAGATTTATATTATATGATTTGCAATTTCATTGATTGCATTTTTTTGTGTGAATCTCTCCTCTATTCGACTCGAGATTGCATTTCTTTTTGTGTGCACTTAGGCATTTTTCTTGGTGATACGCCCCTATTTCGTAGTGAGGGGTATGGAAGAAGTGTGAAGGAAGAGAGAGTGTGCTACCCCGAACTTATGGTTTGGAACTATATTGGCTATTTTTGTTTGTTTTTTATGAGCAAAGGGGTAAGAAGATGATGGAAGAAGTGTAGAAGAGAATTCAGATCAGAATGCAACTTGATTTACAATTCAGTGCACCGGGTTGTTCTCCTTATCATACTCTGCTCAAATAATGACTTGATGAGGATCCGGTGGAGATTCCATGTTATTGTTCCACTAGTTAGATAGGAAGAACAACATGTTTGATCCCTCTCAGTTTGACAGATACTTGCCATATCTACTTATCATGATGTTAGGATTCATAAGCTTCACATGGTGATTTCTAATCATAGGCTAGTTTTAGAAATTGTTCTCCTTAAGGCTTCGCTTCGAATAAGGAGGGTATAATGATTCAAAACTGCATGGGAAAATAGGATAGCCGGCTAGGTAATGGCTTTGATTGAAACAAAAGCGTCACAACTTCATCAACTTTCTATACAAACAACTATGAAAACTTTTGAAAATTGTGAAATTTTTTGAAAAGTTTGCTCAATAATGCAACAAAGTTTCAACGATGAAATCTTAAGTCTAAAATGGATTGGAGAGGGTGGAAAGTAGAGTACGTACCACCCACCCTCCATCTCGAACTTAGAAATTTACTCGTACTGAGCAAGCTCTAAATCTGAGATGGAGGGGTAAACTCATGTCGGTTGGTTCACCAGATGCGGTTGCATTCCTTTCGGAGATGCGTCCTCCATATTAAATCTCAAAAATGGAACCTATCAGAACTTAAAACTGCATCTTGTGATGCATTGTCTATCAGGTGCAAAATTTTCTAAAAAAACAAAATTAAAAGTAAAAACTAAGTTAAAGATCAGGTTGCCTCCCGACAAGCGCCTTTGTTTTACGTCGATGGCTCGACGTGATTTCTTCAGTTTTCTGGTAGGTATGTCAGTTTGGACAGATTCATCAATTCATCAGTGCTAGTATCAGCTGTGGTGAAATATCTCTTCAAGCGTTGGCCATTTGCCACAAAATCACCTGACTTCTCACTCCATAAGGTAAATGCACCATGTGGGTAGATGCTCTTGACAATGTATGGTCCAGACCATTGAGAGCGGAGTTTCCCTGGGAATAACCTCAGTCTCAAGTTGAACACCAGAACTTGGTCTCCCACTTGAATTTCCTTCCTTTTCAGATGACCATCATGCCAAAGTTTTGTGTGTTCCTTGTAGATTTGTGCATTCTCATAAGCTATCATTCGGAGTTCATCCAACTCTTGAAGTTGTAGAATCTTGGCTTCGCCTACTTTCTTCATGTCAAAATTCAGCTGTTTGATTGCCCACCATGCTTTATGTTCTAGTTCCACGGGCAGGTGACATGATTTTCCATAGATGAGTCTGAAGGGTGTTGTTCCAAGAGGAGTTTTGAATGCAGTTCGGTAGGCCCATAAAGCATCATTGATTTTCACTGACCAATCCTTTCGATTGTATCCTACTGTCTTTTCCAGGATAGCTTTGAGTTGACGGTTCGAAACCTCTACATGCCCACTTGTTTGTGGGTGGTAGGGAGAAGCTACTTTGTGTGTTACACCATATCTTCTCAACAATGCTTCAAGGCTTCTTTACAGAAAATTAGAACCTCCATCGAAGATCACAGTGCGTGGAACTCCAAAACGGGGGAAAATGATATCTTTTAACATTTTAATGATGGGTTTTGAATCGCTAGTGATGGTTGGTACGACTTCTACCCATTTCAATACATTATCAACCGCAACTAGGATGTAGGAAAATCCATGTGAGGGTGGGAATGGACCCATGTAGTCCACTCCCCAAACATCAAAAATCTCAACTTCTTGCCATAGATTAAGTGGCATCTCATCTCTTTTCGTAATGTTTCCCGTTCTATGACACTTGTCACATGACAAAACAAAATTGTAAGCATCTCTGGATATGGTTGGCCAAAAGAAACCGCATTGCAAAATCTTCAAAGAAGTTTTCTTAGAACTCATGTGGCCTCCGACTGGACCTGAGTGGCATTGTTCTAAAATAAGTTGGGCTTCTTCCTCAACGATACAACGTCTGTAGAGACCATCAGCACAGAGCTTGAAGAGGTACGGTTCATCCTAGTGATATCACCTCACATCATGCATGAATTTCTTTAAAGCATTGCCAGTACACTCAAGGTGGATGACACCAGCGACAAGGTAGTTCACATAGTCCGAGTACCAAGGAGTAGCTTCTGAGACTTTCATAAGCTGGTCATCTGGAAGAGAGTCGTTAATTGGTGTCTTCTCAGTTTCCAGAGTGTGGATACGACTTAGGTGGTCTGCTACAACATTTTATGTGCCTCACTTATCTCTAATCTCAAGATCAAATTCTTGCAATAAGAGAATCCATCTTATTAGCCTTGGTTTTGCATATTTCTTTTTTAGAAGATAACGAATAGCAGCATGATCAGTGTAGACAATCACCTTTGAACCGATGAGGTAGGATCTAAACTTATCAAAGGCATATATGACTGCTAGGAGTTCCTTCTCTATAGTTGTGCAGTTCCTATGAGCTTCGTCAAGGGTCTTTGATGCATAATAGATGACATGATGTTTCTTCTCTATACATTGGCCCATAACGACACCCACAGTGTAATCACTGGCATCACACATAATTTCAAATGGGTTGTTCCAATCCGGGGCGCGAATGATGGGTGTTGTTGTAAGGGCATGATTTAGGTTGTTGAAACTCTTGGTACACTCTTCATCAAAATGGAAATCAGTGTCCTTCAGCAACAGGTTTGTCATGGGCTTGGTTATCTTGGAGAAATCCTTGATAAACCTTCTATAGAAATCCGCATGACCAAGGAATGCGCAAACTTCTGTTACATTGGTAGGGATAGATAGTTTGGAGATCACTTCGATCTTGGCCTTTTCCACTTCAATTCCTCGATTACTGACTCTATGGCCAAGGACAATACCTTCTTTTACCATAAAATGACATTTCTCCCAATTAAGCACCAGATGTGTTTCTTCGCATCGTTTGAGGACAAGGGAGAGGTGCCTTAGGCATGAATCATATGAATCCCCATATACAGAGAAATCATCCATAAAAATTTCCATAATGGTTTCGGTTAAACCAGCAAATATGGCTGCCATGCAGCGTTGGAAGGTTGCAGGCGCATTACAGAGCCTGAATGGCATCCTTCTAAAGGCGTATGTCCCAAAGGGGCAAGTAAAAGTAGTTTTCTCTTGATCATCTGGATGTATAGGAATTTGGTAGAATCCAGAGTAACCATCAAGATAGCAAAAATATTCCTGATGAGCCAATCTCTCTAAGACTTGATCTAGGAAAGGCATAGGAAAATGATCCTTGCGTGTGGCTTTGTTCAATTTTTTGTAATCGTTGCACATCCTCCACCCAATTACTGTTCGAGTGGGGATGAGTTCATTTTCTTCATTCTGTATCATAGTAGTGCCACCTTTCTTTGTAACAACATGTACAGGACTCACCCAAGGTGAGTCAGATATTGGATAGATGATTCCGGTAGTGATCAACTTGATAACTTCTCAGCGGACTACTTCCTTCATATTAGGATTCAACTTCCGTTGATGCTCAACAGTCGGCTTGTGGTCTTCCACCATAGGGATTTTGTGCATACAAAGTGCTGGACTGACCCCGGTGAGATCGCTCATCTTGTAGCCGATAGCTTTCTTTCTTTCCTTTAGTTCTTTCAGGAGTCTATCTTCTTGTTCGATTGTTAGATCAGAGTTTATAATAACTGGACAAACCTTGAGATCATCCAAAAAAACATATTTAAGTCCCTCGGGTAGGGGCTTCATTTCAGGGGCTTCTGGCTTCGCACATGGCTCTTCAGATACATTCACAGCTTTGAGTTCCTCAAACTTGGCTTCAAGATCTTCTTCTACAGAGTCAAGGTGAAGGATACACTCCTTAACTTGTTTGTTGATGAAAATTTTGGCAGATGGGTTTGTTAGATCCACTTCTAGAGGATCGTCTTGCTCATATTCCTCTTTTGTGAGGAGAGACATTTATTCAATGCAATCAATCAAATAGACTTCTTCCTACATGCTCGGTCTTCGCATGCTTTCAAAAACTTTGAATTTGAGGGTTTCTTTCCTTAGTCTGAGAAGCAAGGTCCCTGCTTCAACATCAATCAAAGCTCTTGCAGTGGCGAGAAATGGACGGCTGAAGATGAGGGGGTATCTGGCATCTTCCTTTATGTCCATGATGACAAAGTCACATGGGACATAAGAGTCTTTTCCAACCTTGACAGGGACATCTTCAATGATTCCCAAAGGAAGAGTCATAGAGTTATCTGCAAGTTGAATGGTCATTCCAGTCGGGAGAAGTTCTGCAAACCCTAACCTCTTACAAAGGCTAAGTGGCATGATAGAGATGCTAGCACCGAGATCGGCCAATCCCTTCTTACATGAGGAGTCACCGATATGACATGAAATCCCAAAGGATCCCGGGTATTTCTGCTTCTTGGGCATCTTGCTCTGGATGATATCGGAAGTGGTTGTTGCTAGCTTAACAATCTCGTATTCTTCAGTTTTGTACTTCCTTGTGAGGAGAGACTTTAAGTACTTATTCCAGGCTGGTATCTCAACCAACGCATCTAGAAAGGGTATATCTACATGAAGCTTCTTCATAGCTTCTTTAAACTTGTTGAATCGCGTATCGAGCTTTGTCTGCTTCAAATGAGCTGGGAAGCGAGAACGGATCTTATATACTGGCACATCCAGCTCAGGTGTGTCTTCTGCCTCTGTAGCCAATGGTTCCTCCAATCTTGCTTTGTCTGTCTTATCAACAGTTGGTTGTTCCTTCAGTTGAGACTCAGGTATTGGAAAGTCTTGGACATTCACAACGTCATCATCATTTGTTGCCACTATTGGTATCTTAGTAGGGGGTCAAAATAGTCTTTTCCAGACCTGGTGGTGATAGCTTTCAATTTCTCTGGGTGCTTAGGATTGTTCTCTGGTTGTCCGGCAAATGTTCCAGCAGGTGGCTTCATGCTAGCTGCAAGTTGAGCTACTTGAGATTCAATAGCCTTTTGATGGGCTTGCTGGTTAGCTATCATAGTCTGTTGTGACTGCAACATCTTCTTAATAGTTGAGAATTTGTTATCAGGATGGATGGGACCGGCTTGTGGCCCTTGTTGTTGCTGTTGATAAGGGACTTGGTTGGGTTCTGAAACTGAGAATTATTCTGATAATTGTTGTAGTTTCTATTCTGGTAGTTACCTCTGAAGTTTCCTTAATTCCCAAAATTCTGTGGTTGGTTATACTGGAATCCTGGAGGACCTCGTTGTTGAGTATTTGAACCAAGTTGTCACGAGTTCTCCGCTCCAGAAGGATTTCCATATTGAAAACCTGGATGGTTCCTATTCTGATTCGGATTATAATAACCTTGACCTGGGATAGTGTTGACAACATTCAGAGTTTCCATTTGACCATTATCTCCTTGGGCACATGTATTACTCAAAACAACATCATAGAGAATGTTACAGGCTAGAATGGAATGATCAGTTCCTTTACATGCTTCACAGAAGAGTGAAGCTGACTTAACTTGCTCTTGTTGTCGAGGGGGTGAACGTCTTCTTTCATAAGCTGCGAGAGACGATTCTAGATGGTCTTGCTTGGCGACTAGGAGTTTGAGAGATTCAGCGATAGACTTGTACTCAGGCGTCGCTTCAGCCATAGCTACCTTCAGCACCCCCTTTCCAACAGGTCTACCCCAGTTGGCTTGGTTTTTAGCTCCAAGGGTGACAACTTTCCATGCGCTATCATAACTTTGACGCATGAAGTTTCCTCCAGACGAGGAATCCAAAAACCTCTTGGTATCATCATCCACACCTCTATAAAAGATTTCAATGAGTTGATTCTTTGGAATGCCATGATGTGGACACTTGCGTAGAAGCTCTTTGTATCTTTCCCATGCTTTAGCAAGAGATTCTCCAGGGACCTGAGTGAATTGCGTTATTCGGCCCCTAATTTCATAGGTCAGAGAAGGAGGATAGAATTTCTCCAGGAAAATATTTTGAAGTTGTTCCCATGTGGTGATGGGTTCGCATTGCAAGGAGTTATACCAACTCATAGCTCTATCAGCGAGAGAGTACTTGAAGAGGCGGAGTCTGATGGCATCATCTGTGACACCATTTTTCTTTGTCATGGTGCATAAGTCTATGAACCTCAAAATATGTTCTTGACTATCTTCTCCTTGCTTACCATAGAAAGGGCTATTTTGAAGCAAAGTGATCCAATGTACCCGTATCTCAAAGTTGGGAGCATTGATGGGAGGAGGTTGTACTGGATGATGAACGCCAGCAGCTTTAGGGATTGAGAACTCCCTAAGGTCCTTTTGTAACTCTGCTTGTTGAGCTGCTGCTTGGGCTGCTTGGATTTCTTCTTCGACTGCAGCTCGGGCTTCTTTCATAAGTCTATCTCTTTGTGCATTAAGGGCTTGAGCTACCGTTTGAGCAATTTCCTCCTCTTGAGCCATTCTTGCCTGGTTCTCTTTGTACTGACGGCGAAAGGTTCTGTCTATCTCAGGGTCAAAGCTAGCAGAGAGTCTGGGACTGTCCGAGCGGTGCATACACTAGACTTTGTGGGTACCTAGGATGGAAAGATCTTTTTCTGGTAAGACGGACGGAGTAGAACCAAATTCAAGTATATATGTCTGATAGTATGAAAAGTAAAAGAAAAACCTAAATTAGTCTCAAAAGAACTAGATTTAACTTGATGATTCTGTTGTCCCCGGCAACAGCGCCAGAATTTGACGTGGCTTATATTATCGCACTAACAAACTCACTTAGGGTTGAATTCCCTAAGTTCTTAACCAAAACAATGTGCAATAATACCACCCGCAAGCGGATGGGTCTTATCGCAGTATAGTTGAGGATCGAATCCCAAAGGACAACGTTTTTAAGAATCTTTCTCTAGTTGAATCTAGTTGAATCAAGACTAATATTTAGAGCAAGGTTGGTTGAATTGAGTTTAATTAAACTAAATGCAAGGAAAGTAAAAAAGAAGGATTAAAGGTTGATTAAAGATTAATGAGGGAAATCATTGGGATGGTCCCGGGTTTCACCACCACTACACATGCAATCACATCCAAACATCAACATCCAGACAAGATATAACCATTCAAATAGAGCTACTACAGAACCCCTATACGGGCGTCAGGTCCGCGTAAGCATCATCTAAGGTATCAGATGTCTTTTCACCATCCAGATCACATACTTACGGCTCTGAAGATACAGAAATCCAAATGAAGTTGTGGGCCCCCTATACAGGCGTCAGGCACACAGAAGCATCACCGCGGGCTAGATGGCTCGTCACCACACGGATCATACACTTATGACCTCAAGGAATCCCATTCTATTTCTAGTTTGGGAGTCAACTGCGTTAATCGACATTCAAAACCTATGCCTTGAAGTTCTCGCAACATAAGAAATGAACAAGATAAATGCAAGCGGGTGATCAATCAATAATCACACATCGACGATTAACAACGAAATGAAAGATTATATACATGCCATGGAATGTTTAACAAAAAGGATATGAAAGCATGGGTAGTGGGGCTTGTCCCAGCACCCCAGCAAAAGTAAACTACTCGCTCATGGTGAGAGGAATAAGAAAAACTAGAGAAAGAGAAGATTCCGCCATGAGCATAGTGAAGAAGATGATCGTAGCTCTATGGAGAAACGGTCTTCTACACGATGTCGGGGCAAATCTGGACGAGGAGGGAAGAACACCATGGCAGACGGGGCAGATCTTCTCTCTCCACCTTCTTCTTCTTCTCATAGTCCTCACTCACAGTAGAAGGAGTAGCTCGTGGATGAGATGGTGGCGTGGACGCAGCAGATCTAGATCCAGATCTAGATCTAAACGAGGTGGCTTGCAGATCTGAGTCCTCACTCGAGATCTGGGTGAACATGCCGCAAAACCACAACGGGGGCAGGTTCTTGGCTATGGAGATCGTCTCCTTAGTCCCAAGACAGTCCTACAGCCTAACAACGTCTGGAGATCCTCATTTGGCTGACTGGAGTCATGTCCTATTTATAGGCAGTCTGGGCACCGACTTAAAATTGCGACCTTGTCGTTTCTGCAACGGGTCACGGATTTTGTCGTGGTCGCGACATTTGTCGTGGTCGCGGCTTTTGTCCTGTTTGTGACATTTGTCTTGGTCGGGGCATTTTGCTCGGTCGCGATTGCGACTATGTAGGGGAGGTCATTGTGCAGTTGGTATGGTCAGGGTTGAAGTGGCGAGGCAGAGGGTCACGATCGTCGTTGAGAGATGACAGACCGTAGGGCGTTGAGGTGATGGCGGCTACATGATGGAGTTGGTGGCGTCGATCACTGTTGAGGTGAAGAGGCTGGAGGAATTATTGTCGATTGGTGAAAATGCGGAGACCTCGATCGTGGTGTAGGCTACTGCGGGTCGAGGTGTGTTTGACGTGGATGCAGATGGTGGATGTAGATGGCGCGGCGCTACTGTGGTTGCAGAGGTGGTTGCTGGCGGAGGACGAAGCAACAGGAGATCCGATGGCCATGGTGAAGTCTTAAGGCGATGTAGAGAGGATGTGAAGGTCATGACAGAAGGAGATGTTCAGACCGCGGTCGAGGTGTAGGGCACTGCAGGTCGCGGTCTTTGCACTCAACGCCATGGGTCGCACTACAGTCGATCTGTGGTAGCTTCCCTTCGTGGGTCGAGGTGAGGGAGCGCCAGACTGCTGTGTAGTTGCGGCTTGAAGATGGGGGGGGTGGAAACCACGGTCCTACAGGGGTGATGCCACGGTCGCGGGCTTTATGCATGCCGCAGTCGCAGGCTTTTCTTGGCTCAGTCGCCTTAGCTACAGGTCGTGGGTATTAGAGGATTGTCGTGGTCGTGGGGAAACTTGGTCACGGTATGTGTGGCTGGGGGAACCGCAGTTGGAAATAGAAGAGAAGACAGCGGACTGCTGGCTTAGAAACGATTGCGACCAGGCTCTATGAATCGCGATTAGGTCAAGTTGGGAGAAGAAGGGGATCCACTGACTGCTACTGACCCCAAGAATGCTCGAACAAACCAAGGCCCAGAATAGAGTATTGGGCCGTGGAGACAAGGCCCAAATGCCCAAAGTGACCTGCACAAATGTGCAAAAATTCAATAAAAATAGGGATCATTCTAATTAAGCCAAGTGAATGAACATATTAGAAGATAAAGCCGATAAATGCATGAATGCAACTAAAACTAGGCTAAACGAGATGATTGAACCAAGATGAATATGCATTCATCAGATATGTATGACATCAATATCACATACTGATTCACACATGCGTGTATGCCTTTCTCAATCCTACTCATCAAGTGGACATGGATATCAAACTCCCTCAGGGGGGACAAATCCCATATCTATCACTCACCCCTCAAAAGCCCCATGTGTCAAACCCACCCGATCATCACCTTTATAACAACCCATGTTTCCCGAATGCGTTTGATGATGTCAAAGTGTGACCAATGACATGTGTGGAGTGTAGTGATTTCAGGTCAAAGAATCACACTCACCACCATCCCTGTGATTACTGACTATGACTACCATGTCCTGGTTCCATGTGTCAAACTCACGGTGGGTCTTTCCGGTACACTTGTTCTCTAACAAGTACCTATGTGTTTGGTTTGATATCTCTATATCATGATTAATGAGATTCTGTCATCAACCAACACCACACTCTAGTTGTAACATCCCAGGATTTGAGGCCTTGGATAAAAAGATCTTATAAGGAATGATTGGACTACCCATATCACCAAGGTGCACCTCCTTTTCCGGGAGCCCATCACTAAAGAACTCCATAGTTAAGCGTGCTCAGCTTGGAGTAGTACTAGGATGGGTGACCAGTCGAGAAGTTGACCCCGACTTGCGCATGAGTGTGGGAAAAGCGCACAGTTAAGACTAGTGGTGATCTGTGGGGCCAGTCGTCATTCTTGAAACTCTACTAGAGCCTTGGGCAGTGGGCCCAGGCATTACAAATGGTATCAGAGCCAATTCCCCTCCAGTAGGTGGGGCCCACATGGGCATGGCATTCCAGTCTTTAACCGTGCGGTCCAGGCATGTAGGAAAGGGCTGTCCATGGTTGACGTAGCCACCCTTGCGCTGGTGTTCCATGATCGGGAGTTGGGTGTCCATGGGTCATTGTGGGTCTGCACTAAAATGGGGAAGAGAATATGAGGCCTTATAGTTGAGCCTTGACGAGGACGTCAAGAGTCTAAGTGGGGGGAGAATGTAACATCCTAGGATTTGAGGCCTTGGATAAAAAGATCTTATAAGGAATGATTGGACTACCCATATCACCAAGGTGCAACTCCTTTTTTGGGAGCCCATCACTAAAGAACTCCATAGTTAAGCGTGCTCAGCTTGGAGTAGTACTAGGATGGGTGACCAGTCGGGAAGTTGACCCCGACTTGCGCATGAGTGTGGGAAAAGCGTGCAGTTAAGACTAGTGGTGATCTGTGGGGCCAGTCGTCATTCCTGAAACTCTACTAGAGCCTTGGGCAGTGGGCCCAGGCATTTCACTAGTCTTTTGTGTCATTGTTGTCTATCTACCTTCCACAATGACATCTGACTAGGGACATAATGAGAATGTATAAACTCTTAGCATCCGTATGATCTCATCGTCTAGGTCCTGAACCTAAAGGCATACGTCATTGAGTACTGTCATTCTCTAGACATTCAATTTGTTCTATCACTATCTCATATGACTGAACCAGAAAGAATTGGAAGCTTGCCTTCGATGTTTATCAAATCAATCTTAATGTATCCCACCAATCATCCCATGATTGGCTCTTATGGCATACATACCAACAGACTCCCACTTGCACTGTGAGCCAATCACCCTTGAATCATATTCATAGTGATCTTCAAACATGTCCCACATGTTACTCTACTCTAGTGCGAACATAGTAAGTTATGGCAAGACCTTGCCAAAGTCAGTATAAATTGCATGTCTCACATCTCTACGCTGTACGTCACATGTATGAGATGGAGTTGTCGTAATATGTGATCTAATATTCCTTTGCTAACCTTTAGCCACATTGCATGATCAAGGATTCCATACTTGTCATCAATGAGCGGAATATCTATAAGTTCATCTCATGAACTTCCAGATCCATATAGTATCCATTGTTGTTCTCTAACACACGGATACTCGACATTTCCCTTTTAAATGGTTTTTTTGGAACACTTCCAATTATCAACAAACTTTCACTTTTATATATCTATATATATTTTGCGATTAATTTTCTGTCATTTCAGAAGTTCGCATCAATGTAACTCTTTACATTGAACTCTTTCTTATCTCAATAGAACTAGTACTTCTCAAGTATTTATCAAGTTCTCATGGCATTCCAGTAACCCTTACTGGAAGTAGACAGACATCCACTCATCATGTCTCACATACGAGTTATCAGGATGAGCACATCATATTTCCATGTTATATATACAAGATAATGGGATGATTACATACATGATAGATCCACATCTATTCTTAGTGTTCCCATTCTTCATAAGAATTGGACACTTGGCCTTGGGATACTAATTCCATGTAACATGGACAAGTTTTCTCCCACTGAATCTATGCAGACTGAACCCTTCAGTACAGATTGCCAATGTATGTTTTCTCCTTTCAGGTTAAGAGGTTTTCGAGAACTATATCTATATATCTCTATGCCTATCACATAGGAAACATCTCTATCTTCCTTTAAGAGAATTTCCACTTTTGGATTTCCATCCTAGAACATTTCCATATCACATCAACATGTGGAATGTGAACACACTCCCACTAAATCACAGATCCCTTCTTTATCATATCAGTCAAACCCTTTGACTATATCATCAAAGTAAAGATCCAATTCTGAGTTTCTTGTACTCAATTAATCTCATTGATTAGTCCATTGTAACTTATAGACTTCATTTGCATTAGTGGATTCATAAACCTTATAGGTTGTGTCACGTACACATCCTTGTTTTATTCCTCATAGGAATGCGGTTTTAGTATCCATATGCCAAATGTATTAGTCATTAAGTTGCAATCAACAAGCATCATCCTTCTCAAAATGTTATCCATGTGTCTTAACACTTAAGATTCATTTGCACTTATGGATTTCATCCAATGGGTGCTACCATCAAAGTCATGGATGTCATTTAGGATGTAATGGTCGTAAACCATAACTCAAAATTTGGTTCCTCATATTCATCTAGATAGTTGACTCATCACATGAACAACTCATCACATAGATAAATGAGGTGTATCCGTCAAGGATATAAGAATTTACAACTCCTTGTGATTCTTAATATCCTTTATTAGTGTGGGGTATTCTTTTATTAAGAAGAATTCAGTTATTTGATAATCATTCTCTAACTCCTTAGAGTATGATTCCTTCTTGATTTAGACATCACCATGCCTTAATCATGAGTTCACTATGATACACTATCATAATCACTCAGAAGGATCTCAAACACTTGGTCCAAGTATTTCATTCATTGATCTGAACAAGAATTAACACTTTACCAAATTTGTACTTCTTCTATGAAAATCTTGAACACTTCAAGATATTCATATTGGTATTTCTCTAAACACGATTTGAAGTATTAGCATTTGTTCCAATAGGTATGTAAATACATCACATGTATCATACCTAATAGGATAATCATTCTCCCACTACCATTAGTAAAGATTGATTAATCATGTCCAAGATATTCATGTCTCTTACTGGTTCTCTAACCAAAAGAGTCTAGATTTATCCATCACATGGAAACTAGAAATGAATTTCTCATGATTGATGTGAATTTGATTGTTTGAGTTATCTATAACTTTTAGGTATCATTTTATCTTATGCATATCAAATAACACAAGATAAACAAGGCATTACCACAAAGATCATATCTTTGTAAATTGAAACATCTCTTTATTGATTGCCATTACTGTCATACAATATGAAAAAATAAAGTGTTTCTATCTATTGGCAAATATGAAATAGCAGTTCATAACTGTATTACATGCCTTTTAGGCTGAAAATAAACTAAAGTACTCCTATCTATGGCGGCAACACTTGCCCCATTTTTTCAGTGCTTTACACTTTACATCTTGGTATCATATATCTCAAAAGTATTACAAGTTTACTTTCATGACACCTTTAATTAGAGATCTCCATCCCCTCCTGCATCTTCTTTTGTTCTTCCAGATATAGAGGGTGATCCCTCATAGACCCTTTCCCCATGTGCCTTGAGGCTGAAGACGGCTTGGATTGTTGGCTAGCATTAGAACACTTCTTTGCTTTGCCCTTGTCCTTGCCCTTAAGAATTACCTTTTCTTTGATCACATCAAAGATTATGGTTTGTCTTTCTTCATCTTTGCCTCTACTATCCTCAACATGTCCAACAACTCTATCAACGCTTATCAAAATTGTTCCTATTGTAGCTTATCATGAATTGTATGATTCTCGCAACATTTGCAGTATCATACCAATAGCCAACTCTTGGCTCAGAGGGAATCCTTCTTAGTCAGGTCTTTCCACATACCCAATCATATTGAGTGTGTGAATACCTTACTGGATCTCCTTCTATCATGACATACTAGGACAATGTCTTGGAGAGATCATATGTCTCATGTTGTCTCTACAACTCATAGTTCAGAGAACACAACATCAAGAACTCCTCATCAATGTCATTCTCGGTATGCTTCCATAAGCATACTTTCAGCCATTGATGTGGTGGGATCAAGTTCATCTGGTTCTGGTATAACTAGGACTTATAGCTTTCGCTCTTTGATTGAGAACGCTTCTCAACACCCTAACCAATCGTGAAAAAAAAAATCCCATTTAACTTGTACTTTTCCAGGACGCATCGCAAAGAAAAGTGATTGTTGTTTGTTGTCATTTGTACTACAAAAGGAAAATATGCAAATTTAGTCCAAAACTCATTTATGACTTATTGGATTGATTTGAAAAATTGACGATATAATTAGGCATTTAATTAATTATCGCTCCCACTATTTTAATTCAAATTCATAGCCCTCACCATCAATTCAGAAGATTGCAGCGTACAACCTTCTAGTGGGCAAGATCCTGAAATCCTCTAAGTCATGGACCAGCTAGGGCTGTCACCCACAACTTAGATCTCTCAGGTAGGCAACTCTTGCCAATTGCATCATATGCAACTCTTGATAAGATTTCATATGCAACTCCTTGCCATGATCATCTCCATGCCTCAAGGTGCTAGATCCTATCAAGGTCACCTTGTTAAGTCCGACCCAAATCCAACACGATGAATATGCACCCTGCTAGGGTAGACCCACATATCCATCCTTCACACTTCCACGAGATAGACGGTGCACCACGCTAGGGCGTGCCCACACTTGGCCGATCAAGCTTTTTACATGTGTCACATTTGGAAGGCATCTAAAACTTAATATTTAATGAGGGATTTGGTTTTATATACATATACATATACAATCACCATAATACATAGTACGTATCATATACATGTTATATCCCACAGAAAACATGCAAAACGATAAAAGTGATGATTATGGCCATCCTAATGTGATTCCTCGAGCCAAGAGGAATCACAGTCATCTAGGTCTACATCACATGCAACCTGTACAAGATGAACTCTGTGCTTTGCCTTTCTGGGTTGGATCAACTCATCACATGACTGATCGGCTCACCATCAGGACGGTCGGCTGGGTGCCACCAGCCGATCGGTTGGCTCCTCCAATCGATCGGTTCGCGTGGTCGTCGTGCATCTCATCATGGCCGCCACCCACTCATCTCGCTCCTCGAACCGATCATCAACCGATTGGCTTACTCCTTGAACCGATCATCTGAAATGTCAACCGATCGGTTCACTCCATGAACTGATCGTCTCAGTTGTCATCAGGATGTCCTCCATTCTTTGACATAACAGGAAATATAATTCCATCCAATTTTACATTGTAACAAGAGAAACCTCGAGTTACATTCGAGGGGAGAAAAGGTAGGAAAGAAATCTCGAATTATTTTGAGTTACATCAGGAATAGGAGAAATGGAATCGGTGTGCAGACCGCGATGCAAGCAACCACATACAACCATACATAGATAGGGTTTATTGGACATAACCACGCTATACATCCACCACAAAACTCGTTTAAGGGTGACGCGTATCAAGTGCATTTATAATACATATCATATATGTAAATTGGGATTTGTGGATTTAGGATTGGACATGCATAAAGCCAATTTTATTCGCATCGTATGCAATAAATAAAGGTGACAAATCAAAATCGATCATATCGATAATCCTAAAGTATAGAGCAGTTGACGTGGCTTTGATACCAATGTTGGGTTTTATGGGAGGCAGAGAAGGCAACATAAAAAAAAAATTCTCCTCCCCAAACCCAGAACAAGGAAATGCGTCAACGTCTATACAATAGGAAAGGATGGTTAGTGGAATCATACCTTGTCCCGAGGCTTGCTCAGCGACAATACCTCGCGGCTTGCGCAGTCTTCACCTCCAAACTTAGACGGTGACCGTGCAGCTCCTGGTCGCACCGAGACTGATGACTCCTGGTCTCACTAGGACTATCGGGATTGACAGCTGTCCTCCGAGTGACAGAAATCTCCTGTTATGACCCCACCTTCCGGTAACCCCCAATTAAGGGAGACCTAGAGGTCGAAGCCGTACCCATACCTTCTGGATCAAAGGTTTGGCAATTAACCCAGAAAAATTATTAAATTTTAACATACTAAACTGAAAAGCTGTAAGAAAATAAACTTTTGCATACCTTTTTGAAAACTTGGATCTCTAAACTTCTATCCACTTATGGATTCTACTCTAACTAATCCTCCTTGTATTTTAACTCATGTATTTCACAATATGACGATTTACTGTTTGTCCTTTTAGCTTGTACCTAAAACGCCGACAAACAAAACATCGATCAGCCGAAGCTGGTATGTGGGGGAACAATAAATGTGCAACTATGATAACAACGTAAACATTCAATTAATCATTTAACAACCAAGATTACGTTTTCAATTTAACTCCACGATCCATGAGTACCCTATCCCTTGTGCTATCCCTGCAGTGGACCTGGATACTACCTTCCTTATGGTAGATCCCCATTAAACCCCTCATGGTCCCACCTATAGGTGAACCAGTTTCTAGGGTTGAGTTACATGGAACTACTCGTAAGTAGCCCACTCCTTAACTCTTGGTATGCTAATGGGTCTCATGGCACTACACTTGGTAGCCCAATTTCTAACCCACAATAACCTAGACCTTACTCTAGGTTACCCCTTTTTAGCTTTTACAAGTCACAGAGGTGGACTCAGATCTAGCCAGTTATACATGTATATTCATAGTGATAGTTATATTCACTCTATAATTGCATGAAATAAAAGCAACCAACATTTATTTCAAGCCATGAGGGAAACGTCGATAAAATCCCCTGGAAAACTAGTCGAGATAATCATAAGCGTAACCACATACCTGATTTGATTATTTCACAAGCATTAAGCAAATCCAATCAAGAAAGCAATCCAAGCTAGCAATTCAACAATCACATAATTCCTAAAAAGAATATGTATTCTTGTTTATTACACACTTTATCAAAAATCTACTTTATTGACTTGGATTCACTTTCTAGGATTTCTAATCCGCATTAAGGTTTCATTAATATTCATTAGGGTTTCTTAGATCAATTTCTCAAACTTTATCCCTTTTAGGTCAACAAACCCTAAAATACTCTTTTCTACTCATATAAACCCTAATTGCTGAAACTATCCATTTTAATAGTCTTTTATACCCAAATTTACTTAGGATCATCATATCTCTATTTATTCATGGATTTGAACCATTAAAACAATTAAAAGACATATTTATCTAAATTAGGGTTTTCAAGCTCATTAATGCATATTCATGCACGAAACCCTAAATTAATCCAATTATATAAAAAGATCATCTTTTTAGATCCTATTTTCACTTTTATTAACACCAGGCTAATATTGGCTTGAATTATCCAATGAACATCATCAAATCCATCTATCATAAAATCTAACGATTAAATCATTAAAGATGATAACTTTATGTACTTTTCGAATTTTAAGCATATTTATGCACATAATCTCCAAGTTAAACTAATTGTGTGTAAAGTTCACCCTTTTCGATCTTAATGTACCTTTTTATAATTAACATGTTATTATCAACTTTAATGATTGATGGAGATTCCACTCGCGTGGAATTGCGTGCACCACTAAAAATCCCAAAGATAGTAGGTCTTTAGGTTAGCCTTGCTTATACTAGGTTAAAACTCCACCCACGTATGCTGAGATATGTGGAAGTCTTATTGTAGTATAGTTAAGGGTTGAATCCACAGGACAACGGTCTTGTTGGCAACAACAAGATGGTAAACGTAAGAATTTCACTTAACTCCTTAATAGTTGATATTTAGTCCAAAGATTTGATTTGGTTGTTTTAAACTAAGTGCAAGTAAAGTAAAAGCAAGAAAGTAAACTTAGGTTGTTAACAATGATAAGGAATCACTAGGGTGTGATCGGTTTTCACCACCACTACGCATGGATCAAGACATGCGACATAAAAACATAACTTGCAATAAGAGTTAGATCAGATAGTATCTTTGTACACTTAGCTTCCTTTCGGAGAACTAACTATGAGGAGCGTGGGAATGTTGTAACGCCAGCCATCCTTGTAGGAATGGTCACTTAGTTTACAACATTCCCTCCACAAAGTGTGTTCCTCGACTTATCAAGGTTGTACTCTCATACGTCAACTGATTCCATTTCATAGTATGAAAGTGCAACGATGTAAGTGAGTTTACTTCACTTCTTGGAAAGCACTCTTAGATACCGAAATAGGTGCATGGTGGATACATGCACCAGAAACCAACATACAATCGAGTTTCGAATCTAATAGTACAAACATAGACAATTCATACTAAAAGATAAAAGATAACACAAGTTGGTGATCAAGCAACAAGCATTCATTGAACGATTGATGTCGAACTGAGAAGAAAGTATATCTCTATTGCAAACTATGGATTACATTGCATAATATGAAACATGGGTAGCAGGGCTACTCCCCATACCCTAGCGAAATGAGACTACTCGCTCATAGCAAGGACAAAGAAGGAGGTGAGAAGAGAGAGAGAATATCATCCCCACGAAGGAGAGAGGAAAGTCAACCCCTTGGAATGAGAGAGAAGGACGATCTTCACACTTCACAGGTTGCTCGATGATGAGGACTCCCCTTTCCACCTTCTTTGGCGAAGAGAGAGGAAGCAGCTTGGGAATGGAGTGTGGATCTCAGACCAGTAGCCTTTGGGTGCAGGATGGAGGATGGAATAGCTCTGGAGTAGGAGAGGCAGCCTCTGGGCATCTGAAACATTTTTTTTTTGGGAGGACCCCTTGGGTCTTATTTATAGGCCTTAAGTGAAGTCCAAACGGTTTGGTAAATTTTGGGTCCAAACGGTCTTCAAACCGTTTGGACCCTGAGACCATTTGGACTCTGAGACTGTTTGGACTCCATCCGGTCTTGAGATCGTATGACTCCATGCGGTCTTGAGATCGTATGACTCCATGCGGTCTTGAGATCGTATGACTCCATGCGGTCTTGAGATCATATGACTCCATGCGGTCTTGAGATCGTATGACTCCATGCGGTCTTGAGATCGGATGACTCTATGCGGTCTTGAGATCGTATGACTCCATGCGGTCTTGAGATCGTATGACTCCATGCGGTCTTGAGATTGTATGACTCCATGCGGTCTTGAGATCATATGACTCCATGCGGTCTTGAGATTGTATGACTCCATGTGGTCTTGAGACCGGTTGGCTTCATGCGGTCTTGAGACTGGTTGGCTTCATGCAGTCTTGAGACCGATTGGCTTCATGTGGTCTTGAGACCGGTTGACTCCATGCCGTCTTGAGATCGTATGATTCCATGCGGTCTTGGGACCGTTTGAGTCTTTTGTGATTTTTTGTGTCTTTTTCTGTAAGTAAAAGGGAGAAAAGTTAATCTAGCAGTATGTTTGCAATAAAAGAGAATAGTTAGAGATTTTGTCTACTTTATCTGAGAAAGAGTGGAAAACTGAAGAATATTACTAGGATAACATCAAAAAATTGGATGTTATCACCCCCCCTAACTTAGAGTCTAGCTTGTCCTCAAGTTATATGGAGCTGAGGCATGTAATGGCGAGGCGATTTTATTCAGTTAAGATTTCCATACTCTTGCTTCAATTCTAAACCTGAGATCTCTTAAGGTTGTATCGGAGCTTTTTGCCTTAACTCTTTCAGGTATTGAGAGTTGCTTGGATCTCAGGTTTCTTCTCTATCTTAGCCCGCATTGGGGCCACTTTGTCTTTATTAGGTGCATGTCGTTGACTCTAATTAGTTTTATACTCCTCTGAAAATCCTACCAGAAACTAGAGTGGGTATGAGATTTGGCTAAAGTCTTAATGTGTAACTCCCCCTTCAAGTGGGGGAGGGGTTGTCTATGCTTTTAGTATCTCACTACCGTGCACGATACATCTGCCTTCTTGAGTGCAGCTGAATGTACCATCCGGGTGAGTCCTTTATCAACCTTTCATATATTTAGATACCTTAGGGTTTCACTACCGGGCACGACACATCTGCCTTTGCGAGGGCAGCTGGATGTACCAGACGGGCAAGACCTTTGTTGGTTCTTCATATAGATCCTTATTTATGGCACAACTCTCATGGTTTTATTCAACACTCTGGCTTTTATTCGTAAACTTACAGGCTTGGGATTTGGATATTTAGGGATTTTGATTTGGGCGGCCAAGCCTCTTTTATTTGGAGAGAAGAAAACTGTTCTTAGAGTTGTTCGACATGCACTTATTTGGTTTCTACTAGTGGTCCACTTGCAAGGCTTCATGATTTGGATGGCACCTGATGTCCCTCTCGTCCTTGAGATTGTTTTGGCTTATTACAGCCCTGATGTTTTCCTGTGGAGAGTCAGATATAGAATTGAAACAGAAGCATGAAAATTGAGTGAAGATGATTTATTAACTCGCCATTGCATGTATATGTGCTATTATTATTATTACTCTTGAGGGCTACTGGATTCTAAAGTTAGATGGGGATGACTTTGTTCCAAGTAGGTTTTATTAACAGCAAAAACTAAATATGTGCAATGAAAACTAAGAAAAATTTTATACGGAATTGAAAAAGAAGATAGAAAGGGAAGGATTTAGAATTGATACCTCGCCCTTGTCTAGTGTACTCCCCGCCTAACTTGTTACTCACTCTATCCGTAGAGTGTCAAAGTGATATGCTGAGAAGTATAAGGACAAGGGCATCAGGCGTCCGTTAGTCCTTTATTTGCGCCATGTGTGTGAAGGAGATTAGCAGCAAGCTTTCCACGTAACGCGTGGTAATCCACATCTATCATATCCTCTACTATATTTTGAAGGTCCATGATGGTGTACATCCAGTGGAGGACGTGGAAGCCGTAGTCTTTTGATTCCCAAATTTGTTGGGGACATTTATGGTTGAAGGAAGGGTGATGAATGTGTTCTTTGTTGTATGCCCTAGTGTGCTGACTTAATAAATCGATTAGTTTGTCTGCACATTCCTTCGCCACTACCTACGTGGGCGTCTTTGGTGCCACTACATAATTCTTTTGTCGGGGATTGAACTGGCTGTCAGAACTGTTGTAGATGGTAGTTGTTCCTTCGGGTAGGTTTGATGCCAGAAGCATCCAATGCTCATGATAAAGGAAGGGGAGCATGATAAACTTTGGTGTTGTATGTTGTAGGAAGGAAATGAGTGCCTTATTTGTTTCGAAGTTCTTTAGCTTTAATAAATCGTCCTTCATGTAGGGGGATGCCATATATGTTGTGGGGTAATTCTGTCTGAGAAGGAACTGATAAGCGGCCATTAAGCTGACGGAGAGAGACCCTTTTAGCTGGACAGTTTCTCGTAGCGCATCTGCCATTACCAGAATGTCTCCGGACATGAAAACGAGGTCATCGTTCTTGGAGTAAAGCCTTGACATGATGAGACGAAGTTCATTGTCGGAGAGACTTTTGCAAGCACTGAGGTCGAAATCTAGAAAGGTTGGTTCTATGGTGGATAAGGGCATCATTTGTGATGAGGTTCTCCCGGTGTGTGCCCCTGACAATAGATCGATGTCCCCTTTGTCTGCACCACATCGAAGTGGGAAGGGTCCCCTTTTCTCTGCTCGGGGATTATTGCTGGCTGTTTGTTTTTCTTCAATTCTTTTAGAGTTTGTCTGAAAGGTCACCTTTGCGGATGTTGGATTGCTGAAAAGAGGTAGCGGGGGACGTCATTTGGTGCCATTGTAGGGTCCTTGAAGAACCTTCTATCACAAATAAGCTCCATGGCATAACGCCCTCGTAGGGAGTGCAAATATTCGATGACCAGCTCGGTAAATGGGATTTCTTGGTTTAGCGCTTGAATGTGACGGATAGTGCAAAAAGCTCAGTACCAAGATCTCTCAGTAGCTTGGACTTGTGGGTTAATTATTTGGAACCAGGGTTGGTTTCAGTCCTGACGGAGGGACGGGCAAGCAGCCCAAATTAGCTTAAGAAGCTGGAAAGGTAGACATCTTGCCTCTCCTGCTTCTTCTCCAACAAAATTTATTGTTCCGACTGGTAGCTCAGTGGCGCAAAAATTGTACACCTTGGCGTCTCGAGCCTCGGTGTCCACAATCATAAAAAACTAGTGATCGGAAACTTGAAATGGCACGGTAAGATATCGTGCCCTCCATGCTAAACCAGCACGCAGCCGCTCGATTGACTTTACTCGTATATCTTTGTATAACAAGCCGATAGATAGAGCAGGTGAGGCATTGAAAATTGGCTGCTACCTCTTAGAGCTTCTGTAAACTTCTATGTAGTTGGCAAGTAGGACACATAAGATTTCCATAGACATCATTGACCGTGGTCGCAGGATGTTGTGGAAATCTTCACGTGTCAGCTTGCGCTTAGTCTTTGTATTGTGGTAGATGATGTCTCCCCCTTCTTTAGCATCGTCGACAATAGTGTTCAAGATAAAGATATCCTCAGCATCTAGTGTTGAGATGGATTCCATATCAAAATCGTGCATCTTATGCGGTAGAGGTGGTGGCGGGGGAAGCTCCTGCGGAGGGGGTGAATAAGTTTGTTCCAAAACTTCTATATAGCCTTGCAGATCTTCATCTGAATCGGAAGCAGAATCGAGTTCTTCATCTGTATCTAAACATACTTGTTCTGATTCTTCCTGTTCAGGGGGAAAGGGCACTGGTTGGGCAGGTGCGGAAGAAGGGTGAGCGGTTGTTGCTGATGGTCTTGTGCTGGTTCCTAAAATACATTGGTGGAAGTCAACAAAGGCCACATTTTTTGCAGACTCCCCTATAGATTCCAAGGCAGTTATGCATGCAAATGTTTGTTGTTTTAATATGAAATTGTGGATGATTGTTATGGAAAGACACTCTTTTGAATCTGATTAGGAAAGCGGTGACTTTATGTGGTGATTGTCAAATCAAGAGAATAATATTAAAAGAGTTTAATATAGGGATGGAAGGGGGCATGTGCCTTGTGAGTAACAATGTATACTGATGGATAACTATGTATTAGCCGTTAGGGTTCCTCCTAGTTTATGGATATAAAAGGACCCAAGGATCCTCCTCTATCAGGATAAAATCCCTGGAAAACTAATCGGGATAATCATAAGCGTAACCACATACCTGATTTGATGATTTCACAAGCATTAAGCAAATCCAATCAAGAAAGCAATCCAAGCAAGCAATTCAACAATCACATAATTCCTGAAAAGAATATGTAATCTTGTT
Source organism: Alisma plantago-aquatica (assembly GCA_963693085.1). Lineage (NCBI taxonomy): Eukaryota > Viridiplantae > Streptophyta > Magnoliopsida > Alismatales > Alismataceae > Alisma > Alisma plantago-aquatica. The sequence continues at coordinate 53,121,074 of OY856412.1, forward strand.
TATTACACACTTTATCAAAAATCTACTTTATTGACTTGGATTCACTTTTTAGGATTTCTAATCCGCATTAAGGTTTCATTAATATTCATTAGGGTTTCTTAGATCAATTTCTCAAACTTTATCCCTTTTAGGTCAACAAACCCTTAAATACTCTTTTCTACTCATATAAACCCTAATTGCTAAAACTATCCATTTTAATAGTCTTTTATACCCAAATTGACTTAGGATCATCATATCTCTATTTATTCATGGATTTGAACCATTAAAACAATTAAAAGACACATTCATCTAAATTAGGGTTTTCAAGCTCATTAATGCATATTCATGCACGAAACCCTAAATTAAGCCAATTATATAAAACGATCATCTTTTTAGATCCTATTTTCACTTTTATTAACAGCGGGCTAATATTGGCTTGAATTATCCAATGAACATCATTAAATCCATCTATCATCAAATCTAACGATTAAATCATTGAAGATGATAACTTTATGTACTTTTCGAATTCTGAGCATATTTATGCACATAATCTCTAAGTTAAACTAATTGTGTGTAAAGTTCACCCTTTTCGATCTTAATGTACGTTTTTATAATTAAAAGGTTATTATCAACTTTAAAGATCCATTAAACCCTATTAAACACTTTATTCATTTCAAAATAGGGTTTCTTAATCTTTAATTCATTCAAGATGATAACTTACACTACTTTTCGAATAGCAAGAGGAATTAGCTTCTAATAATATTTTTATTGGATTCCTCTCGTTTTTCTGAGCAAAATTCATATATAACTTATTATGAACAGAGTAACCAATTATTTTCAAAAAAATTTGCAAGATAAAAATTAATAGGACCAATCCTAACCTGACACGTCATCGGATTCTTTTCCTTGCTCAATGGGCCGAAGGCTCTTCAAATAAGTATTCAAAAGACCCTTTTTCCCTTCCAAATTGATCCTGATTTGTAGGCACGCGAGGGCAGGTTTGTCCTTCTCCCTTTCCTTCTTCTAACTAGCAACACCGATCGATGTTTGTTGCGGCGAGCACCCCTTACGCGGCTGATCCCTCCCTGGGTGGAGCAAGTTGGGTCGACTCCCTTTGGGCTCCGATGAAGTCAACCGGGCTGCCGTCATGGCCAAAGCCAGTTGGAGATGACAGATCCAGTGACCAGACTCTGTTGTTGGTTCTCGGTCTCACCTCCAGGTCTCTCCCTGCTGCAACTCACATTTGTGATTCCCTCCTCGGAACCAGCACTGCCCGCAGCCTTCTCGTCGGCTACGGTCGTCTTGTGGGAGAGCGCCACTCATACATGGCACAACCCCAGCAGCCAACAACACCTTCTTCTTCTCGGAAGCATCGACGATCATGCCATTACACGGACAGGACAACTCGGCATTACGTTGACTCTGACGAATCCCCTCACATCCCAACTGGCAGTCCCTTATACCAACCCTTAACACATGGGTGGTCGTGGGGCCTTGTTACCCGATGTATCTATGGCACCATCATGTAGAACATCTACAGGTAGGCAAAGTTACAAGGACGGTGACCAGGGATGGGCTTCCTATAGACAGTCGTGGTTGTCTCTCATGTCTCCCGATAGAGGAGGATCCTTGGGTCCTTTTATATCCATAAACTAGGAGGAACCCTAACGGCTAATACATAGTTATCCATCAGTATCTATTGTTACTCACAAGGCACATGCACCCTTCCATCCCTGTATTAAACTCTTTTAATATTATTCTCTTGATTTGATGATCACCATAAGAAGTCACCGCTTTCCTAATCAGATTTGGCAACTAAAAGTGTTTAAGGAAAGTCTAATAATCTTGGATTCCTTGAATCTAAATCATTCCCTAATTTCTTAGAATGTTCTCTCTCTCTTTCTTTCTTTGTTTCTATTTTCATTATTTCGTTTATTAGAAATCATATGTAACAAATTTCACTCAATTGTGGCCATTAATGCCACTTTCTAGATATTTCCAAGTATTTCTTATAAATACTTTGCTCAATATTCATTATCTTGTTTATTTCTTATTAAGATATCTCTTTTTGAGGATTTCTCTTTATTTCTCTTTTATTTTCCTCATTGGTATTTCTTTTAAACTAAGGATAACTCAATTCCACCATTTTTCCACTTATTTTCCACATTTTATCATTATTTTTAATTTCTTTCTTAATAAAGAAATACTTAATTAATCTTTTCTTTTCTTATTGCCTTTTCTTTGTAACTTTGGACTCCTTGGAACCCAAGGAACCCAAGAGGCACGAAATCCCTCTTCGGATTTGCCTTCTAGAGGTTTCCAAATTTTCTTTTCTCAAATATTCAATTATTCATTCACTAATTGAATTTTCTTGTTATTTGGGCCCAATAGCCAATAAAGCCCACAACACAAACATCAAGGCTATTGTAAATGAAATCCATTTATTCAAAACAAATTATATCATTATTTGTTCAATTATCTTTAATATGAGAAATTACATATCTCACCAATTGAACCCAAAATCAGGATTCTAACATCTCCTGCCTCTAAAGTAGTCCACACAGACAACCTGGAACTCCAATCTCCTTGTCTCACAAGGAATTAGAAGGAGTCGCACCTTCCTGTCAGCGTACTACTCACTGATACACTCTCCTACCACCAGTCGCTTTCTGCAGTTGTCTTTCCCTTGATGTGCCTCCCTTATCGGGTAGCACTTGCTCGGGCTCTCTCAATTACCAAAACCAGAGAGAATGACAACTTTACAGAGCAACTGGTTGCACTGAGTTGTACTTTGAGAAGCCCCCAATACCCCTATATATAGGAGGGTCATGGGATAGGGTTCTCTATCCCAAGAAATGTGGGACTAAAGCAGGAGTAGAAGGGTTCAAGATTTTCCACAAAAAATAACCAATTGCGCAACCTGAACCGATCGTTTCATTTCTGAAACGGTCGGTTGGGGACCTGAGCCGGTCGGTTGACACCTCAACCGATCGGTTGGGACCCATGAAATGGTCGGTTCACTTCTGAACCGGTCGGTTCACTTCTGAACCGGTCGGTTCATGGTCCTGGTCAGTTCCCGATTGACTTTTCCTCTTTTGTTTCTAATTGGCGCCTAATACCAATCCTTGTTCCAATCAAATTGGTCAAGTGAAATGAAAATAAATTTCTTACCAATCCTACTTTCCCAACTTGCTCGGTTGGACCAGTTGAACCGATCGTTTCAACACTTGAAGAGATTGTTACACCCTATCCATCAACTGATCGACTCACCATCTGAGCCGATCGGTTCACCAAGCTCAGCCGATCGGTTCACCAAGCTTAGCCGATCGGTTCATCACATGAGTCGATCGGTTGGGAGTGCAGATTGTGAAGAATCAATCAATTGCAGCTTCAATCAATCCGATACTCAAATCAATGTGTCCAACACCTTGAACATTATGACTTTGAGCTATCAATTAATTGAGTGTTTAATTGAACTACTAAACTCCTTTAGTAATCAATCTAAACATTGTTTGTGGAGAAAACTCCTCTTCCAGGTTAAATCCTATGTGTGTGACCTTGTAGGTCCATTTCATGTTCGCAGTGAAAGTCCATAACACTTATGACTTCACAAGAAAAGAGCGGTGCCTAGTCACACATCAGTGCTACCCAAATGAAAGAGAAAGTTGGAGAACGACTTTCAATCCTACAATCCATGAATGGTGTTACAATGAATGTATAATTCCTTTGTCACTGATATCCTGAATGAACTCGAGGCATGGAACAGTCATCCTGTCAACGTTCATTCACTTTCTTGACCTCAGAGTAGATTGGAAGAGATATTTATGACATCAATATCACATACTGATTCACACATGCATGCACGCCTTTCTCAATCCTACTCATCAAGTGACCATGGATATCAAACTCCCTCAGGAGGGACAAATCCCATATCTATCACTCACCCCTCAAAAGCCCCATGTGTCAAAGTCACCCAATCATCACCTTTATAACAACCAATGTTTCACGACTGCGTTTGATGATGTCAAAGTGGGCCCAACGACATGTGTTGAGTGTAGTGATTTTAGGTCACAGAATCACACTCACCACCATCACTGTGAGTACTGACTATGACTACCATGTCATGGTTCCATGTGTCAAACTCAAGGTGGGTATGTGCAGTACACTTGTTCTCTAACAAGTACCTATGTGTTTGGTTTGATATCTCTATATCATGACTAATGAGATTCTGTCATCAACCAACACCACAATATAGTCTTGTGTGTCATTGCTATCTATCTACCTTCCACAATGACATCCGAATAGGGACATAATGAGAATGTATAAACTCTTAGCATCCGTATGATCTCATCGTTCAGGTCCTGAACCTGAAGGCATACGTCATTGAGTACTATAATTCTCTAGACATTCAATTTGTTCTATCACTATCTCATATGACCGAACCAGAAAGAATTGGAAGCTTGCCTTCGATGTTTATCAAATCAATCTTAATGTACCCACCAATCATCCCATGAATGGCTCTCAGGGCATACATACCAACAATATTACCCATCATGAATGCCAGTAATACTTTTTGAAAATGAGTACAAGGGACCTCCTCATTCAGAGGGTGGAACTTGTACGCATTGAATGATGTCAAACTTGTATATGTCAATTGACCACCTAATTCATATGGAGAGAAGGAGCTAGGTGACCTCCCACATCTCATTTGGGTAATGGAGCCACATAAATATATAATCATGCTTCTCGATAACAACATAATGGGAACTTGGAATAAAATCTTGTCAGATAAATGTTTTTTTTGGAAAATGTCTTGTGGATTATTTTTCTTATAAGTCTTGCCAAGTCCTATATTTTTCTATATAAGTTTTCAATTGTTCAATATTTGTTGTTTTCAAAGCATATCGATGCATTTGCATTGATTGCGTCTCGATTTATCTGATTTTAGGAAAAATAGATGGATCTTTATTAGAATTGACTAGATCGCTTCCCCGCTCATGACAAACTCTAATGATATGGACAAAATCTACAAAATCCCATATATTGGTTGGTTAGTTCTTTAAACGTCTTATTTTATGAGTTATTATTTCTCATTGTATATGCCAATGTGTTAGATCCTTTTGGGCCACTCAGAGATGGGTGCTTCAATTCTTTTACAATTGTCTAGGTAGTGGGATTGGAATTGGGGTAAGAACAATTCCATGAAAGTTGGTCTCAGACCATGCACACACTCAAATGCATTAAGTAAATAACATATCGAGTCCCTAGAACCCAGGAAACCATAATCTCCATAATCGTGAAAATTGAGGTGTCTAGGCTCAGGGTTCTGGCATAATGACCTCCTATCCGTCTTCATGGTGTCTGAGGTTCCCCACTCTTCCTGGCCTTAATTGATCTAGAACTAGACCGAAAGGTTCTCTGTTGAAACCCTAGAGAGTCTTCCTATTATCTTATCTTCTCTCTAAGTATTACATAGAGACCACCTATTAGATTGAAGTAGGGTGACTCCTCATCTCTTCCTTGCTAGGTATCATGACTGGATATGCACTCTCCCTATTTTTGGGTAGTATGTGAATCAAAGAATTTGTGAAATAAATTTTGAAACTATGTAGATGAATGTCCTATAATATGATATACTATTCACTTGACCTATGTGATTAAAAGGACTCATAAATGGATGCACCTTGCAGATGGCCCCACAAACCCATTGTCAAAGAGCAAGACCCTCTAGAACCAATAATAATTGAGAAGGGAAGATTGATAAAAAGGGGACTGAGAAGAAAAGACATGAAGAATGGGAAAAGACAATTGAGGATAAGAACATTCATAAAGAAGAAGTTGAGAATGATGTGGACAAAGGAAAAAGACCCATACTCAATAATGTTGACAATGAGGATGAACCAATAAAGGAAATCAAGGATGATGCTAGGGAAGTACAAAAAAAGATACTAATGGATTTTATGATCAAATGGGCAAGATACACAAAATCTATAATTCCTATAGGAGTCCAGATCACCATGATTGTCTTTGCCCCTACATCCAAGCCTATATTCATGGAGATAGAGATAAAAATAGAGGTTGGAATTACAAAGGAGGACATTCAATCATAAAATCTAGTGATTGGTCATAAGTCAATATCAAGACTTGCTAGCAATGAATGAACCAATGAAATCATCACTATATTCAGGTTATGATTTGTTGATTATGAAACCCTTTGTACCTTTTTGGAACAAACCTTGTAATCACCATATGTTTCATAATTGAAATGTGATGCCATGTTGTATTAGGCTCTCTACCCTATGATTCATAACCTATCGTTGGATTTGAAAATTGACATTTGAGCCATTTCATCATCTCTATTTTGAACTTCAACATTTTCAACCTTCTTACAAGTCGGTTTGGTACGTAATGGCTAATATATAGAGAGTGATAATGAGAATATTTAGAAATGTATGGGCCCTTTTCAAATCACGCATACTTGAATAATTTAATTGTACTTTTTAAATTTTCACTCCCCTAATCCTGGTCACATCCCTATTTATGACTACCTATAAATTATCATCATGTTGGAAAGATAATCCCTTCCACCCAATTTTGATTCCTTGACCTAAGTCTCAATAGATCAAGTCTATAAAAATAATAATCTCCCATCTTGAATCCCAGTTGTAAATACAATGTTGACTACGGCTTGTGGCTAAATTCCTAGATAGACCCAAGTCTAGATCATTCATCAAATCTCGATACCATAATTGGTTATTGATATCAAAAATGTTGCTCGAATATTGCTTGAATATTGTTGCTCAGAATTGAATATAGATTAGTGATCTTCCCTAAGGTCTACATAGGAATCTAAACCCTAGATTTGAAAAATTTATACACATTATCTTGATGTCCAAAATTTTACTCTAAATATTTATGTTGACTAATATTTTGAGGATGATAGTGATGAATATATGCATAAGATTAATTTCCTAATATGACCTAGGCATGGATCATTCACCCACCTTGACCATACTTGATGAGGGAATTGATGTTGAAGTCTTGAAATATTACTACATTATTGTTATGGGTGGATGACCACACCTGTGGTCTAGATAGGAATTAAAACACTAGACTTGCTTGTTTATAAACCCAAAATTATGATGTTTGAATCTTGAATCTTGGATTACAATCTTGTTAGTACATGGCAAAAATTAATTCATGACATATAATCTCAACTCTTGATCCCAATTCTCACTCAGTATGGAGACATTACTTGAGAGTGAACTCAATTAATGAGTTGTGACCTATTGACCTCTTAATTGATCAATACAAATTTATACGAGACTGTTAATGTGGTTATAGTTTTGAGGACATGATTTTGATTATATACTTGAGGAAGTTCCAATATTTATGCATATGACTTAGGTTAGATAGTCCCAATCTTTGAGAATGTTTTTGAATTTTGGGAACAAAATTCCTCTTAAGGAGGGAAGTATGTCACAAAGTGCATTTCTGCATAAGTATGGATTATTTACCCTTTTTCCCTCCTTATGTTCACTCATGACCTCAACTCTTTATTCCTTGACTACTTGATCAATATTGATACTCAAATTCGAAATGTAATGACCAATGTAAATTTTATACACATTATGACACAACAAATTAAGTTACTTTATCACTTGGTCTAAAGAAATATACTTATCCATATAAATTCGTTTTTGGTTCTCCAACTTTTTTAAAATTTTCTACACATTTTTTTGAACCTATTATCCAAAATTTATCTCATTTGTACATTCCTACGATTTTCTAGGAATTCTTGAAGTTAATGAACTAAAAATCCCTTTAAATTGTCCTTTATTCAACCTTTTCCACCTCAACCATCCAGGGCTCGCTTGGGGGACGAACTCCAGCCCTTGGATCTGACCCACTTAGGTTACAGCCTGATCAAATGACTGATTTGTCATCCCCTACCTCCTATAATTACTGGAGAAGGGACTATGAGAGTGAGCTTGTAATTGTACTCAAAATGACCAAAGTTTGAAAATCTAAGCAAGTGAAAACATTGGTCTCGCAAATTCAAACTCATCTAGCCCTTAATCCAATTCTAATCAATCTTCTTTAGGAGAAAATGAGGGTTCTCTCTTAGCTGCCCCCATAGGTGTTGTACTTAACCTGAAACCCTAAACCTAGCCCCAAAATCCTATAAAAACACCACCTACACATGTTGTTTTCTTGCATGATCTTGAACGACACCTCACCTTGTCCTTCTCGACCTCCTTCTTGCTTTCCCTCTTTTATCAGGCCGCCTCTCCACCATGGGGCCACCATCCTATGCATGATCCAGCGCAGGCGTGATGCACAATCGTGATTGTTAGATCAAGTTCAACATTTGACCATAGTCTAGAACTAACGGCCAGATCACATCCCACACAGCCACCATCTCACACTTGTTTCGAAGGTCAGACTCCCCTCAGTCGAGCGATTGTACAGACGGTCAAGGATTGACCAACTGATTAAACGCCCATGTTTTCCCCCACTTTTTATTTTTAAGGTATTTGCCTCCTCTCTTATCAGTAAATCCAATAAATGACAAATCTTGCAAAAAAACTATCTTTCGAATCGTAGCACCAAAAAAATATAAACAAATAGTTAATTTTGATTATAAAAATCAAATGAACCGTTTAAAAATACTTGTGAAGCCTGATTCTTTATGAATTTGACTGATATCCCTAGATTTTGACCGCTTTCTTATTTTTTTGTCTAAATGACTCATGAATCATGATTAATCTCTAGAAAACCTAATATTTGACTGATGATTATCTTGAAACACTAATCTATATCTAACCTTGTTTGCTTATCTACTCTTGAATATGAATCATGTACCCTGAAAAAATGGTTAATCTTGATGATGAAATCTTAATATTATGATTGTTCTAAATCTTGTGAAATCTTTGATCATCTGATCGAATATCTAATCAATGACTTTACCTTTACATCAATCAAAACTTAATCTAATCTTGAACACCAATGATGCCAATTCATCTTGATGATGATCTTGATACTTGATAATGACTTGAATAATGATTATTACAATTAGGGTTAACATATGTTCCTAAAATGCCTAAGTGGGTGATTCATACTTGAAATATTCTTAACACTTGAATAATGTTGGACATCTTGAAATTGGTTGATCATAAGTGAATGACCTAATCCCAAGGTTAAATAGGAATGAGTAACCCTAATTTTGAAAATTGAAACATGATCTCAAAATATCATGATCTTGACCCCAGGTCCAAATATTGTTGATCTAGGATGTGATTAGAGGGGTTGACCTATTACTTGTTGAAATCTTGTACTCTATTCTTTGGTGAAAGGTATGCTTTTATAATCATTCCTCCTTGAATAGGCTAGTGGTATTGAATGATACTTGTATGTACCTCTTGAAATTCTTGGCTTTCTATTTGTTTGAGCTTTTGTTCCCTACTGATTAGTCTTCTAATTTCCTATATTATAGTTTGCAAAAAACTTTAAAACATAAATGATATTGCCCATTATGACTGCCCATAATACTTGTTGAAATTGAGTACAAGCGACCTCCTCATTCATAGGGTGGAACTTGTATATGTTGAATGATCTCCAACTTGTACATGTCAATTGACCTCCTACCTCATATGGGGAGAAGGAGCCAAGTGACCTCCCTTATCTTGTTGGTGTAATGGAACCACATAAATAAATAAACATGTTTCTCAGTATCAACATAATGGGAACTTGTAATAAATTATTTTCAGATTAATGTTTGTTTGGAAAATCACTTGTTTATTATTTTTCTTATAAGTCCTGCGAAGTACTATATTTTGCTATAAATGTTTACAATTGTTTAATATATGTACTTTTCAAAGCATACTAATGCATTTGCATTAATTGCGTCTCCATTTACCTAATTTTAGGTAAATAAGATGGTTCTTTATAAAGAATTGACAAGACCGCTTCCGCTCATGACAAACTCTAATGATATGGGAAAAATCCACAAAATCTCATATTTGGGTTGGTTAGTTCTTTAAACCTCTTGTTTTATGAGCTATTATTTCTTATTGTATATTCGAGTGTGTGAGATCCTTTTGGGCCACTCACAAATCGTCACTTCAATCCTTTTACCACTATCTAGGTAGTGGGATTGGGATTGGGGTAAGAATGGTTCCATGAAATTCTCTTGAAGTATTACGGGAGAGAGAGGAATAGAAGAAAATTTAGTTACAAATATGACAAGGAGGGACTCATAGATCTAGTTACAGAGAGAGTGTTTCATGGGGAACCCTACCATCAGGATTGTGAGGGAGTAGGTTGATGTATCCATTTTTTTACTTACGTCCACCAAATCTACAACACTAGTTTGCGGCCACTAAAGAAAACCTAGGAGGAAGCAACAAAGATGGTGTCACCCTATAAAGTAGAAAGTATCGACAAAGATAAAGAAGGGAATACTTGGTTAGGGAGACTTGAATTGTATGAATTTGGTCTTGGATTCACTACTACAGAAATGCCTTTTAGCGTAGGTTGTTTAACCTCCTTTGGTGTCGATTTTTGAGCGACGCCTATGTGGGCGCCGCTAAAGGTCAAACACTTCGGCGTCAGTTTTTTAACCGACGCCTATTTAACGTACAGGCGTCAGTTGTTTATAGGAAACCGACACCAAAAGGGTTTGTGCCACAGAAAATGGCGTCATCTAGGACACATTCTGCGTCAGTTATCTACTAAAACATCGACGCCTATATTGAATATAGCGTCGGTGTTTAATTGGTAACCGACGTAGAAAGTGTCCTAGATGATGTCATTTTCTGTGGCGCGAACCCTTTTGGCGTCGGTGATCAACTAACCAACCGACGCTATATGTATTATAGGCGTCGGTTTTACACTAACAGCCGACGCCATTTCCAGTACGGCCGTGGCCACATTAGGCGTCGGTTTTGTTCAAAAAACCGATGATGTTGTTCTTTGCTGACGGTTTTCTGTAAATAACTGACGCCTATATCTATTTTTTTTCATATCAGTTTGCAGGCCTGTTGTGGCTGGTCAGTAGGATGAGAACCTACAGTTCAGTTTTCTGAATTGCAGGTTTACGACATCCATTGATATCATCCTACAAACAGGCCACAAAACTGCAAAATTAACAAAAAAAAATTCACACAAGTAGATACATTCAAACATCAATTCAATTCTTACATTCACACATATAGAAACATTCAAATACATTTATTAACATTCAGAAATATTCATTTACAAAGTATCATTCAGTATCTCTATCAACATCCCAATTATATCTTACAATTGCCACTGCTTGTATGGCTTTTGCCCATTCTTCTCTTATTTCATTTAATGCTTCCATCGTATATGGAGCATGTATATTTTTTAAGTGTTTACCTATAGTGTGGTCTGTTTTAAACACCTACAAAGAGAATGATGTATATATATTAGTAATAATATAAAAATAAGATTGATATATTTCATACTAACTAATGAGACTATATATAATACCTCATGTATGGTATCGATGTCCAATGCGGCATGTTTGATAATCATCTGCATAAATCGCATCACATAGTATGCGCATGCCCAGCCATTGTCTTGTGTAGCGCACTATAAATTGAAACATACAAAATAATACAACTAAGCACAATTCACCTCAATAAAATATACATTGGAGTCGGGAACTTACTTGTACGTTCTGCCAATTTATTGGCTGGTTCTTTTTCCTTGGGACCGTTCCTCCAGCCTTTTTGAATGTATCTAAACCCCTACATGTTAATATAACACAGTAAATTGCATAAGTAAATAGTAATGTAATAACATATGTTAACAGATACAAAAATGAAATATTTCTCACCAGAATAATGGCATTCTCATTACGTGTCCAACTTTAGTGTTTAATGTACTTCCCACGGGATCTAGATAATAAACAGTGAACGTCCCGGGGACAATAACTAGTAACTCCCAATGTCTATCGCTAGAGGTAAAAAGTTAACAATTAATAACTCAAAATGCACAATAAAAATGGAATTTTCTTAAGTCCAAATTATAAATAAAGTAAACTTACTTGACATTGAATGGAGCTATTATTATCGTCTTCTTTTGCTGACCAAAAATTGTAAAAGCATCTATACAGTGTTGTTGAACACTATCAGGGTCTTTAGCTACCATACTAATCAATGATGGAATCAAAAATCCCACATGATCAAATGCAAATTGTTTGCATTGATCTTTGACTAAGTAGCTGCAAAACATGTATTACATATGCATTAATATATAAGAAACCAGATCACCGGATCTTACACAAGGTATATGGATGTATAAACAAGATCTCACCTTATCCATGTCTCTATCATTGATGTATTCAGCCAAGCATACATAAACAGCTCAATAATATCTTGTATAAATAAAGAGCTATCGTATAATTCACCTGCATAATCTACATCTAAAGAAATAATTATAGGGCAATGTATATTATGTGCCCATAGCCAACATGCCATTCCCCTACAAGCAGGACCTAACGGGTATGTTAGGTCAGTTGGAACCCAACTTGGTAATGCGGGAAGTGGAGGTGGAGGCCTAGGTGCTCCTGGTGTCTTCTTTTTAACCTGTATATATAATTTCAGATCAGTTGACCTCCTATATACACATTAACAGTCTAAATCAATGTAAATTTATCTTACAATTTCAGTAGTGTAGACGACATCTTCTTTGGGCCACAATATGACCCCGCCTTCTGCCTCACCAAGTGTATCAATATCTGGGTGGGCATATGGCAACGCAACTTCCCTCCAATCTGGTAATACACATATCGGGCTCACACGAATGTAGCCCTGCGGCATTGGAGTCCCATGAAACGTTTCCCCAGGAAGGGACTTGTAAGCCTGCGCCTCTGCAACAACATAGTCTTGCATTCTTAAGCGGCATGGCTTCAATGCCTACAAATTTACGTAAAGAATGTTATACATATATACATATCATCTTGAAAACATATCATCTTGAAAAGACTAGCTACAATGTCATAAACAATACTTACAGCAGACGTGTTAGGCGATGGGTCTCCAGGATTACTCGCAGTCTGTGCATCAGGAGAAGAGTGGGTCGCCATAGGCTGATTGGAAGCCTGAGATGCCTGCCACCGCATCAATTCTTCCTTGACCTTCTCAGGAACTACATTGTTGACCTTCTTAGCAACTATATCCTCGACTCTCTTATTCTCCTATACATGGATAAAAGAAACATTAGCTTCTTATTATTGAATTTCCTTTTGCAGTAACAATCTAAAAAAAGAATAGGTTACCTCTTCTTGAGAAAGTCCCTCTATGGGTTTGCGCTGGGATGGCCCAAAGAATGCTTTGATGCCCACACCAGCGCCTGCACCCCTAACACATCCAGGATGCTCTGGGTTACCCAGAGCAACTGTCAATTCATCCCTTGTGCCTTGAGGGATGAACGTGCCTTGTTTCCTCTGCTCGTGCAGCTCCCGCTAATCACCATCAACAGAAATTGGTAAGTTAACACCACAAATAATCAATATTCAAACGATTGCTCTAAGAGTTGTATTTTACCATTTTCACAGCCGCCTCAGCAGTTACGGGCTTCTTTATTTCACCCTTCTTGTTTTTCCTCCCATCTATCCAGATATCATGGTGAGGCATGGGTGTGGCAGACTCCTGAGTAGGAGCAGACTCCTGAGTAGCCGCAGACTCCGCCTGTAGTCTTTGGCGAACACTTGCATAGCCTTTTGGACCCATAGTGTGGTCATGCACATTTAGTGCACACCTTGCTTTTTGTGCATCACTGAGGGCCTAGTTAGTATGCACATTAATGATTTGGTTAGTAGCACTAAATGTTAATCTTGAACAGGTGAATACAATGTATATTAATTAAATTGGGAGTGACGCCTAATACCTTGAATTCTTCAGATTTTCTTGAAGCAACAAAATTGTCCCAATCTTCTTTGTCCAAGAAGTTCCATTGTTCAAGGGCTGACTTCTTCTTCTTATCACCCTCTTTTTTGTATTCTCTGTTCAGATTTGTCCTATAATTCCTAAGCATCTTTCCAGCGCGTTGCATCACACTTTTACGATGCAACTTCTCATCCAATGAAAACAGATTCTGTAAAATAGAAATGTCATTAACTAGTATCCAAAATAGAATTGCAAACAACAGAATTTGTAATCTACAAAATAGAATTGCAAATAATAATAACTCACGCATAAATCCTTCCATATCAAGTCTTTTTTCCCCTGAGGAACTTTATGCCAATTATCATACTTAACACCACAATGGCTCCGAGTGGTACACCCAAGATAGTTTATAAAATTATTGCGGTTCACTCCAATTGCATTTCCTCCATTATCAAACTCCACAACCAATTTGGATCCACTGCCACTTAGCGCTATTAACTTCTTCAACAGAGCGATGCCCCTTTTCTTGTTAAGTGTTTGGTGCTGTGCATCTAGTTGCTCCAGTGCTTCGGTGGGTACATGTGCATCATCAACCTAAAATTTGATAAATATAAACACACTGAATTAGCCCAATCTAGAAATATAGGATATATGACATAACTAGAAGATAATGAATTTTATAGAAATACATGATATGTTTTTAGAACTTACATTGGTATCCTCGCCATGCTCGTCATGGACAGCATGCTCATCATGGACTTCATGCTCATCATGGACATCATGCTCATCATGGTCAGCCATCTGAAAATGTCATTAAAAAGACAAACATTTAGCATTTGTATTAACTAGAAAAAGGCAAACATTTAGCATTTGTCTTAACTAGAAAAAGGTAAACATTTAGCATTTGTATAAACATACATGTCTCTAAAATTGTGATCTTTTATCAATTAACAATCCTTCATTGTGATCTCCGCGCACATATAAGTCATCATTAGCTTCAATATTTTGTGGAGTTGGCAACCCAACTGAGAATGGACTGGAGTCATCATACTTATCATAGTACTCTTCTTCATCTATAGGATCTTCAATGAACTGTCTTTTACAATGAAGAACAACCGACCATTTATCATTTGCAGGATCATCAATATAGAATATTTGTTTCGCCTGTGATGCCAATATGAATGGTTCACCCTTCTCGCCAATCTTTTCAAAGTTCACCAAAGTGAAACCCAATTCATCCACTATAACTCTTTTGGTGTTATCAACCCAATTACATTTAAAGAGCAGAATTTTGAAATCTATGTAGTCAAACTCCCAAATGTCTTCAATGACACCGTAATATGACATTTTAGCTTCACGTGGACTCTTATCCTTTGCACTTGCAAAGTACATAGTCGACGCTTGAAGAGTGACCCCACTATTTTGGACGACACTCTTATCATCTTGGCGCTTTGTGTAATATGTGAATACATTAATGTCAAACCCTTCATAAGACATAACATTCGGTTTTGGTTTAAAGGCGAGGCATTTGATAGTTTTTGTAATATCATTTGGTGTTTGAGATAGTTGATGTAAGACTTTATCTTCAAACCACTTAGTAAAAGTCTTATTATGCTCTCTAGCAAGCCACATTGAACTTGCTCGAGGATGTTGTCTCTTTATGAAATTGGTATGTTCCTCGATATAAACACTCACTTCGTTCATATTGTGTAAAATATACAAGTGAGCTTGTTCCAACTACTCACGGCTGATTACTTTCACCTGTGATCCCAAAATTCCTTTTCCCTCCTCAATATTCTTTTCATTATCAGGAGTGTCATTACCACTGAGAAAGTCATTGCAAAAATCCATAACCTCTCTTGCCACATAACTTTCAATAATACTCCCTTCAGGCCGATAACGGTTTCGAACATCACCTTTAAAAACGCTCATGTATTGTTCAAAGGGATACATCCAATGCAAGAAAACTGGTCCCAACATTTTCACTTCCCTAGTCAAGTGGACAACAAGATGTACCATGATATCAAAGAACAAAGGAGGGAAATACATCTCAAGCTGACATAGGGTAACAACCACTTCTCTTTGCAAATAATCGAGAGTATCAGGGTCAAAAACTTTGCTGCATAGACTGTTGAAAAAGAAACAAAGTCTGGTAATTGAAAACCTTACATGCTTCGACAATATAGATCGAATTGCCACGGGCAATATTTGTTGCATTAGAGAGTGACAATCATGAGATTTAAGACCTATCAACTTTAGATCTTTCATTGATACCAATCTACGGATGTTGGATGAGTAACCATGTGGCACCTTAACATTTACCAAGCATTCACAAAAAGTTTTCTTCTCCTTTCTAGACAACGTGTAACAAGCGGGAGGTAAGTATGTTCTTCTATTACCCATTTCACGTAATTCTGTTAATTCTGACCTTATTCCCATTTCACGTAGGTCCAGTCTGGATTTTATCCCATCTTTAGTCTTACCTGGTATATTTAACAGAGTACCAATGATGCTATCACAAACATTTTTCTCAACGTGCATTACATCGATACAATGCCTGACTGTCAAAGAACTCCAATAAGGAAGATCCCAAAATATTGACTTCTTCTTGAATGAAGAATTGTCACTCCGTGTGGCCATACTACATTGTGATTTCTTACCAAATTCATTGACAATGTCTTTTACTCTTTCATAAACAACTTCCCCTGGTATAGGTTTAGGTGCATCCGTTCATCATTCCATCCATTGAATGCTTTGCGCTTCCTACGATACGGATGGAATTTTGAAAGAAACCTTCGATGACCAAGATATACAGTCTTGCCGCCATGTTTTAGTCTTATAGAATCAGTGTTTTCTTCACATATAGGACACACTTTAGCTCCTTTGACACTATATCCAGACAAATTCCCATATGCTGGAAAGTCATTAATAGTGCAAAACAACATAGCATGCAAACAAAATGTCTCTCTTGCTGAAGCATCATAGGTCATCACACCTTCATTCCAAAGTTTCTTTAAGTCATCAATAAAAGGTTCAAGATAAACATCGATATCATTTTCGGGTTGTTTAGGGCCCGATATCAACAACGACAACATAACGTACTTATTTTTCATACACATCCAGGGAGGAAGATTGTATATAACAAGCATGACTGGCCAAGTGCTATGTTGGCTGCTCAATGTCCCGTACAGATTCATCCCATCTGTACAAAGCCCAAGTCTTAGATTCCTATCTTCTTCACCAAATTTGGGGTACAATAGATCAATCTCCTTCCACTGTGGGGAATCAGACGCATGTCGTAGGATCCCATCATTATTTTTCTTAACATCTTCATGCCACCTCAAATTCTTCGCATCTTTCGGATTTGCAAACAAGCGTTGAAACCATGATATTATAGGTAGATACCACAACACCTTGGCAGGAGAACCAGTTTTGGACTCCCCCGAAGTCGTCAATTTATACCGTGACGCACCACATTTTGGACAATCTTTCAAATCTACATAGTCCTTTTGAAATAATACACAATCATTCGGGCATGCATGTATCTTCTTGGCCACCATTCCCATTGGGCACAACATTTTCTTTACCTGGTATGTTGAGATTTGTAGCTCGTTTCCTTCAGGAAGCATTTCTTTCAATAAAGTCAACAATGAAGTGAAGCTTTTGTCGCTCCATCTATTGTTAGCTTTCAACTTATAGAATCTCAACACAGCGCTAAGCTTCGTAAACTTAGCACATCCTCTGTATAACGGTATCTCAGCATCATGCACAATGTTTCTAAAGATAGGAGGTGGATCGGTGTGCTCTACCCTACAACTATCCAGCATCGCATCAACGATGTCTGCTGGAACTGGTTCGTTCACATTTACGTCATCGGAGGCAATTTCTTCTTCCACCCAAGCACTGTTATCGACATCTACTGGTTTCGATTTTGAAATCTCTCCATGCCAGTGCCATTTTGTATAGCCTTGTACAATCCCGTTGCACATGACATGACTTTTGATTTCCTCACCAGTGTTGACTTTCAAGTTGTTACCGCAATGCCTACATGGACAGTAGAACCTATCTGTAGGTTTTTTCCTATGTTCCTTGGCAAATCTAATAAACTGATCAAGACCAGATATAAACTCTGGGGTGCAATGATTACGAATGGACATCCATGATCTATCCATTCTATGATCAAAGAGAAAACAAGTATATATTAGGAAACAAGTATATATTAGGAAAAGATTAGGGTATACACTTACATCCTAAGTGTATAATGTGATGTTATTCTTATATATAATAAATGTGTACCACCTATCCTAAGTGAGATTAGGTGTTCAAGAACAGTCCCAAACCGGGGACTATCCAAGATTTACTCCTAATGAGTCAATCTTGGATGGGTTTCTAGGCCAACAAACACATTTGATGTCATTCTTATATATAATAAATGTGTACCACCTATCCCATCCTTGAACACCTAATCTCACTAGTAAGTGTATAATGTGTATTGGGTTTTCGAGAAAATTTCGGCAGCATTTCCCCGTTGTTATCTAAGTACATACTTAGAGAACAGCGGGGAAATGCTGCCAAAATTTTCTCAAAAACCCAATACACCTTATACACTTACATCCTAAGTGAGATTAGGTGTTCAAGAACAGTCCCAAACCAGGGACTATCCAAGATTTACTCCTAATGAGTCAATCTTGGACGGGTTTCTAGGCCAACAAACACATTTGATGTCATTCTTATATATAATAAATGTATACCACCTATCCCATCCTTGAACACCTAATCTCACTAGTAAGTGTATAATGTGTATTGGGTTTTCAAGAAAATTTCGGAAGCATTTCCCCGCTGTTCTCTAAGTACATATGTACTTAGAGAACAAATGGGGAAATGCTACCGAAATTTTCTCAAAAACCCAATACACATTATACACTTACATCCTAAGTGAGATTAGGTGTTCAAGAACAGTCCCAAACCGGTGACTATCCAAGATTTACTCCTAATGAGTCAATCTTGGACGGGTTTCTAGGCCAACAAACACATTTGATGTCATTCTTATATATAATAAATGTGTACCACCTATCCCATCCTTGAACACCTAATCTCACTAGTAAGTGTATAATGTGTATTGGGTTTTCAAGAAAATTTCGACATCATTTCCCCACTGTTCTCTAAGTACATATGTACTTAGAGAACAAACGGGGAAATGCTACCGAAATTTTCTCAAAAACCCAATACACATTACACACTTACATCCTAAGTGAGATTAGGTGTTCAAGAACAGTCCCAAACCGGAGACTATCGAAGATTTACTCCTAATTAGTAAATCTTAGATGGGTTTCTAGGCCAACAAATACATGTATGTTGTCATTCTTTACAAATAATTTTAAATTTCAATAAAATACATAGTTACATATATGCATGTTCATACAATCATTATAATATAATTAGATTTGGGACAAAAACATATTAGAATTTATACATAATTCCAACTCTAATCAAATACATATAATGCATTTTTATCACAAGAATATAATCAATGAAAAAAAGTAGAGAAGGACCAACCTTGTCAAAGGGAAGAAGGCAGAGGCTCTTGTGGCTCTGGCTGGAGGAGTAGCTAGCAGCGACGTCGGTGGAGGAGCAGCTAGCAGCGAGGCTGGAGAAGATGGTTGCGGCGGCGCGACGGCGGTGGAGGAGCACCTAATCTCAGGCGTGGCAGCGCTGGAGCACCTAATCTCAGGCGCTGGAGCAGCAGTGGCGGCGGAGAAGGGGGCGCGGCGGAGAAGGGGGCGCGGAGAAGGGGAAGAAGGTAGCAGCAGTGACGGCGGAGAAGGGGGCGTGGCGGCGGCACGGCGGCGCTGTTGTGGAGGAAGAAGGAGCTTTCGTGGAGGAGAAATCGGCGGCGTGGTCGGGCGACAGCAGAGAAGAAAAGGGAAATCGGCTCGTGATGAAATAGAAGAAAGGGGAAGAGTCGGGCGATCGCGGGATATTAAGTTCCCAAATAGCGTCGGTTGTTTGAAACAATCGACGCCTAAAAATCTTTAGCATCGGTTGTTTGAAACAACTGACGTCCAATTGGACAATATTTACACGAAATTGTTTGGCGGGAACCACTTTCAGCGTCGGTTATCAAAGGATAACTGACACTGAAAGTGACACTTTTCGCACAAATTTTCATCACACATAGGCGTCGGTTTCTATCTACATAACCGACGCTTAAAGTGACACTTTTTTTGCGTGAAAATTGGATTTCGTGGGTGACTTTAGATGTCGGTTTGTTATTAACAACCGACGCTGTATTCAAAGTGGTACCCGTGTCTGGCTGGTCTTCGAATATAGACATCGGTTTGCCTAAATAAACGACGTCTAATATTTTAGGCTTCGGTTTTCCTAATGAACCGATGCCCAGAAAAGTGACACTGAATGTTGTTTCTGTAGTAGTGATTAGTGAGGATTGGCCAACTCTCAATCTATGTAGCTACATGTCCATCTAGGAGCCATCAACATGAACTTTGGATTGTTTGAGTTCATGGAAGAGGTAATATATCCAAAAAACTATTTCTCTCAATTGACTAATTTGAAATAGGTAAATATGTTGTGTACCAAATCTTATAATGTATTATATTATTAAAAACATACTTGAAGGATGTTATTTATGTCTACTAATTATTATATATTTGTTACTTAAATATAGTTGATATCAACATATGGTCTACTATGAATTGGTTAGATATATGGGCTAAATCATGGGTGAATTGAGATTAAAACTAGATCAAATTCATTACACCTTCCAATTATATATTAAGATGAACATTTAAGTATTAAATGTAAGGGGGGATATTGAACAATATAGAACTGAAGGCTATATTTATCATGGTTCCATCTCAAATGATTTATCTCCACAACCAATTGAGGTCAACCTCTAGGATTTTAAACCTTGAGTCACTCCTTATATTCTATAATAAGAGTTACACCAAGAAACCACAATTTTCAAGGTCAAAGGATAAACTAGCTTCATTTTTTTGGGCAACAGAGGCAACAACCTTACAAGGGACTTATCTATCCTTACTATGGATCTTACTCCTATAAAAAAAAGACTTACCTACCCTTAGTCAAGGGTCTTCGGTCATTGATTTAATCTTTAGAAGCTTTGACCACTAAATGATGCATTACTTTCTATATGCTACCACCATCCAACAACTCTTCACCAAGAGGACATTTTTTTAGGGGTTCTATCATTTGATAAGGGCTTCCCTCCCATCTTCTTCTCTAAAAAAAGAGATAGCATCACACCTCTAGTGAGAGAGAGAGGTTGGTAGGTAGAGAAGTTAGAGCTTCATCTGAAATACAAATACCACATACACTCTAATAGATATAAGCAAGTGATTAAGATCATGAGAATGGACACGGGAACTTTCAGGCAGAATTTATCTACTATTTAATAGGGGGTTTAGTGAGGCATATAGATACCTTTAGAAGCTCCCACATAGGTAATATTTACCATTAAGGTTGTCTCCTAGCCATTATAATCAATTAAGATGAATTCTACTCATTATTGGAGGTATCCAACCATTTTTTTCATACCCCTTGCAACAACTATATTGCAATTTTACAACTATAACATTTTTGGTCATGATAATGGTGCCAAACTTGGTCGGTGGCACTAAGGGCATGTTTGTTTTCCTGGATGTAGCCGTATTGGATTGTACATTATGCTCCAGCAAAGTAAAATTTATGTTTGGTTTATTGAAATGGAGAAATGGAAGGACTCATGTATTTTTAGACAAGTAACGAATGCGGGATAGGCCTTTCCTTCTCAAATTTTCCGGACGCCAAGAATCCACCAAGGCCAACGTACTCTGTACATGTTGCGGCGTACAAAAAAACAGCCAAATACTCGACGCATCTCACGGAAGTACAGACAAACCAAAGTTAATATTTGATATTACATGAATTAGTGAAATCAGAAAACCCATGTACTAGGATTCTCAACCTACTACATTTCTATGAATCCATCATTATACAGCAATCCAAACGTTCCCTAAAAGACAATATTGAAATATTCCAATCAATTGTGTTATGTGTCTGAAATTTGATAGATGGACTTACAAGATTTTATCCTTTTGCCCATCGGTCGAGTTTCTTACCAGTAAGAACTTGATCTATGGAGTTTAGTCAAAAGTCCAAATAGTGTCTCATTCGAGATTTACCAAGGAAAACTCGACTGATGGAATGATCTCATTTGTATATATCCAATAAATGCCAAATCTAATATTAATTCACTTCAACTAATTCTATCACACAATTTTTATTTAACTACATTTCATACAATCAATGCAAGTGATTCACAACAAATATGCAAGGAGAAGTCTATCTATTCTTCTATCTTAATTTTTATGTGTGTATAATATGATTTACCCAATCTAGGGTTTGCAAGTTTGAGCATTTAGAGAGTGTCTATCAAATCTGAGTTCACTCAAGTAGAATAATTAGACACATATAGGTAGACTAGTTTAGTCATCATCAAAACATGGTTTTAGGCTATGAAGCCTCTCAAGTAACCAATATAATATGCCACATAGAGGTAATATTACTCATACAAAATGTTGAAACAATCTTAATTAACTACATAACTAATAAGACAAGGAAAGGATAGAATAGAAATCCAAACACATGTTCAAATATATGGATATAGAAGACCTAATATTTCCATTTACATTAGGTAATTGTACTCCATTTATCATTGTTGACCACTATTATAACATTCTTATACAAATAGTTACAGGTGAAATTTTTAACATGATAGTATAAATAAGGCATTCTAGCAAAAAACAAAGTCCTAGATATACTACGATACAAGACACCCTACCCAAACTCGAGTGTACAAGAATGATTCTAGACATATTCAGAAAGCTAAACACCACTCTTGATCTACAATTGACCTCCAAAATGTGGATCCTCACTGGTATGACCCTAAGTATGAAGTTGTGCTCCTTGATAGATGTGGAGAACAATGAGAAAGAGATCCATGTCCCATTGAGGGATATAACATATGTCAAGCATTCTAAGAATACAAGTCTACAACTAGAGATGACATTCGGTAGATTTTACATTAAGTATTACCTTCCATAGAGGGTAATCAGTAGTAGATACAGTACAAGGATGAAGTATGGAAATATTTGTAAGGTTATATACGGCAAGCAAGTTATTACAATGTGTATCTCTATATTACATACAAAAGTGGCTATTTAATAACATTTCAGGAATAAGAAATTATATTTTGAGTATAATTTGATAAAAGAGAGAAGGGGAGTAATTTTAGAACATCCTACAAAACCTAAAGGTGGGTCCATTTGGTATGGTGAAGTACAACAATAGATTTTGGCAAGTATAAATTTCAAATTTTGGTTTAAATTTTTTTTTGTAAGATATGGTGTTGTTATGGATACAAATTAGTATTTCTTAGTATAATTTGGTATATAAGAGAATCAAAATATTGTATAGTATCTTTTGTATTTCTTTTGATGATCAAGATATTCCTTGGTACTATGTCTCTATGATTAGGTATTGCTTGTATATTTTGTTAGTAACAAAAATAAAAAATAGTATTAAAAAGAGCAAACAATACCAAAGACTATTTCCTCTAATCTCTTACTTTTGACTCCCATTTTCAATTTTTTCTAATCCCTCCTCTTTTTTATACCATTATTATCTCTCTTGTTTACTCCCCTCTCATATTTTTCCTTCCTCCTTTATCTATGTGTTTCACTTCCCCTCTTTTTTATACTTCATGCCTCTCTCTTATATTCTTTCCTACTCCCTTTTCTATCTCTTATCTAGTTTCCTCCTCTCTTATTTAAAATTCCATTTTCTATTTTTTCTACTTCCTTCCCTTTTATCAACTCCCTTCCTTTTTAATATGAAGAGAATCCATTATTGCTTGAGGTAGAAAATGTAATAATAGAGACTAATTGGAGAAAATCTACTCTTGCATACAATTTTCTTGGAGATTATTTTATTGTGAATGCATTGCCATTTAGGACAAAAAACTAGGAAGAGTTTGTAGAAAAGCATGAGTACATGGGGCCAAACCATGTTTCGCCAATATTATCTCATACAATCGACTAGTAACACTAGTTTTTTGACCGAACAATTGTCGACTGATTAATAAGATTAGTAGATAAATTTATTTATGATATTTTTCTAGAATATTATGACTAGCATGATCAATCTGTGAGGCACTACAAAAATCCACCATGTCATTTTTTTCTCTAGTTTTTCTTGGAAATTTGTTTCTTCACATCCATTATTGAAAAGACACATAAATGCCAAAGCTCTATATACATGTTTTGACACGGGATAAACCCTAACGATCATTACTCACATTTGAAAGAGAGAAGGTGATAGAGAACTGATAGCACATTTCACATAGAGATTGCTCCTTCCCTCTACCTCAATAAGGATGATGTGGATTTCCCCATTTTTTATTTAGACTACGTAGAGACACATGAATTGTGTGACTTCTTACGAGGAGAGTGTCAACTGCCACAAGAAAAACTCATCACATGAAAATATAAACCATCTCTTCTTATCCATGACAAGGTATACTTCTTACATGAAAAGTAAGAAAAAAAACTACTTCTCCATTCTCACTTACATTATCTACACTTAGTTTGAATTACACCACCCATATATCTCAAAAAGCTAAAATATGGTATACACAAGCTATGGAAAATTTTCCACACCTTAATTATAATTGGATCGTATTCCATGCACCCCATTAGTGCCTCCCTAGAATCCATTTTTTTATAAAATCATTTACTAATATTATAAACAGATTCACAAGAACGTGAGGAGCTTGAGAAGGAAAAAAAATTAATCTTTGATGAAACAAAAAATGATGAGGGATATGAGTGGAAAGTTAAGGAGGTAAAAGATAAAACGTAAAAGGTGAGGGAGAACCTTTAAATATGTCCTTAATATAATGGAGGGTGAACTCCAAATGTAACTTCTAATTTGTTATAAGAGAACAAATATGGTCATGGAGTGGGGTTCAACTCGGAAGCAGGTGGTGTGTCTTCCATCAATATAGATGGACCAAGAGAAGGGCAAACTTTTTTTAAGAAAGGAGTCAAATTTCTTCTAGTTGGGGGATCATGCAAACTAGAATTATAATAATCAAGGCTAATATAGACAATATGGTTAGGAAAAATCAATGCAAGATTAGAAATCATAATTTATGGATTTCTATAGTCATTATCAAAGACTCTTTCATTTACCTACATACAAATATACCATAAGTATAAGACAATGAGTTTTTGTATGTATGTTGAGTGTGAATTGGAAGAGTGTTATGTCAATAGTGTCGAAGTGTGCCACATCCAAACATATGTCTTCTATGGGGAAAGAAATGTGCATATGTTGCCATGGGGATTTCACAAAAGGGAATAAGATGAAAATGTGTAGGGTGTTTTTTAGGATACCAAAATAGAGAATACATATGAATTGCAAGGAGTGGGACCTAAGAGGAGATCAACTCCTTATTTATTTGGGGAATAAATCCATAAATTCAAAACCCTCAAAAGGTATGTTGGAATACATGTAATATTTTTTTCATTTTCCAAATTATGGTATACAAGAATTGCTAGGGTGTAGTAGAAAAACAGTATTTCGTGACTATATTCAATTTTTCAAAAGTACATCATCATCTCCCAGATGGGGTTTACAAGAAAGTTACAACATAAGGATCTAAGTAGAGGGATATCCAGCTATCTCAAGGCTATCTCTCCAAGAGCTCCAACTAGCAGGTCCATGTCCCCATGTCCAAACTTCCAAGTCCTACACCTGGGGTTGGAATCATTCTTCATAAGAAAAGAGAAAATGAAAATTATTAACATAAACGTCAGTATGTACATATAAAAAATGGATTGAGAAATGTAGGCAAAAAAGACATAAAACATAACAAGGCCTCCCATAGAAAAGGAAAGGCACTATCCAAGTGGATATCAAAAGAAATTTTGATTTTAACTAAAATGGTAATTAAAAATAAGAGATTTCTTTCCTTAAAACAATGTGACAATATTAATATCACAATTTAGAAGTAGTTGCATGCAAACCAACATAGATTAATGTTAATTCAAGTAGGGATGGGACACCATAGGATCTCATCCTAACAGTATTGGGTGGAAAAAGTGCATCCTGGGCAGAATAAGTGTGCCCTATATATTTAACAAATCGAAAAACACACTCAAGGTGAAACAATAGCACCCTATGCATGGTTGTACTCATGTAACGCTGCAAGAAATAAAACTATACTAAGATATGAACTAATATACATAAAGGAAAGTTAAAGTTAAGTCAAACTAAAGTAATAAGATGAGAACAACAATTATCATGTTGGGTCATAGGAACCATAAACAAATATCCAATCATGTCAACAATCAACACACATCATAGGACCACAAGAGGATATCATATTTGAAAATTAGGGTTTCACAAGGAAAAAGAAGAACAAGATATAAATAAGGATATAAAAAGAATGTCCAACAAAATAAGATAATTCTAAGATCCATATCATCACATAATTTCTTAGATAGGTCAACTTCTTATAAGAGAGAGAAAAGTGTGTAGGGCATATGTCCAAAGGATCGAGAGAGATGAAAGATAGGGTTTTCTTGATATTGAAGTAAGGGAATGTAATATACATAAAGAGAATGAAATAAAAAAAAATCAATATGATTTGGAGATGCAACATACCTCACATAAATTCTACATATGTCTAAGTCTTGTAGAAGAGATAATTTTAAAAGTCCTTTAAGAAGATAAATTTAAAAAGCATGTATCTTTTAGCTTAGACATCCAATCATGGAAAATAAGGTGTTACTGAAATCATATTAAAGTGAAGATTACTACAAAAATACTAGTTAGAGGATATTTCAATGTTTAATAGGAAAAAGATTTAATATAAAAAAGTTTATATGATGATGGTGCATATGTAATACATTGTGATGACCAAATTTGTGAAGATAAATTCATGTGGTCTATTCTAAATTCTAAAATAAAAATGCAAGATTGAATATTAGTGTTCTGATGAATATAATTTATTATGATGAGTTTACTCGTTAGAGTTACTATGGCAATTTCAGTCATCAACTATCTCGGTCCACAAGAAATCTATTAAAGGCATGTATGAGATTAGAGTTAGATTTACATTAATTTCATATATCCTAAAAGTCCCCTTTTATTAGTAGTAATTAGGTTATAAAAACATGTGATGTTGTTGATTGTATTGTTTGACTTCATATCATATTTTAGTTAACTTTATGACTTACAAATTGTTAGTTATCAAATTTCAAAAATCTAACCAATTAGATAAATCCATTATAATCATATATTTATTGTTTCTTATTAGGTGATGAAACTGATATCATTGGACATAATAAAAATTTTTGACTCCAAAATATATTTCCATTTATTCTTTGAGTGATAACTATTTAGTAATTAATTTTATAAGATAAACCATTTTAAAGAAATAAAATTAGAAAATAGAAACTAAAGACCAATTTATCTTGGATCATACTTTATTAACATATCTATTTGACAAGTTAAATGGGTCATTATTTGTTGATTAATCATTGCACACTCATGAACTAAAAAAAATTGTAAAAATATGGAAGAGCCCAAGTATGTGTGTCAAAATAACAAAGAGTAGTAAGGGATGGAGAAGTAAACTCATAGTTGATCATTATCCCAATTATTCCTTCTTATTGGGTGAACATGACCAAGCAAACAAACAAGGGGTTGCGGGTCTCACTTCCAGTAGATTGAAAGCACATAATTCTTGATGAAACACATGGGAAAACCTGAGAGCAGGTTCGCAATGCTCTCAAGAAGATAGAGAGCCACATACCCAAGGAAACCATGGAGAAGGAAACACAATCCATATGTTCCAACATAGAGAAGGAAACACAATCCATATGTTCCAACAATAGATACACGAGATAGCATAGAAGAAGAATAAGCTAAGGATTACCTAAAATCGAGGAAAATAGAGGGTTTACAAAGCATCATCAAGGTTAGAACACTCATCCTTGTCCCTTTACCTGACATCAAATCAATCCAAAAAATCCAACCAGTACGTCATTCCACACTCCTAAGGCCAGTTTACTGGCAACACCAACCATGAAGCCATCAATAGAGGTAGAAGATCGTAAAGCTTCCTTTGGCCTCGAAGAATGTACAACGTGAGGAATATATGGATGGGGTTAAGATCCCTGAGAATTGGCGGTGGTGCTCAGAGCGAAGAGGTTGGATTGGCTAGATGAAGGGAGGGGAATTGTTTTGAAATTGAAAGAAGTTTGGGGACCCTTCAGTTTCACAGATGCCCTCATGTGATTAGAATCATAGCATTGGGCTTTATAGAGGAAGAGGAAAACATGATAGAGGAGAGTGGAATGGACAGAAAAAAAGGATAACCTAAATACTCAATGAGGTCATCAAAATAAGGGCTCACCAAGGTCGAAAAACCAAGGAGAAAGTAATAGAGAGAAAATATCAAATCAGGGAAGAGATATGAGAGAGAGTTACGTAGGAGAGAAACTTGATGTCCCTATTCACATGAAAGACAATCCAGAACAGATGGTAGAAGACGCATAGAGAGACACACAATTTGAAATAGGACAATTGATAAATAAAATGAATAGGAAGCCAACATGACTAAAATTTTAGTAAATATGGAAATTAGGCACATGACAAAAAGTAAGCATGGAAAATTTAGGAAAATCAATTTCATTGGTTAAATAATTTGGATATTAATCATTTTAGGGTTTATTTTTTTTCGTCGATAAAAAACTTTGTTACTATAATGTTGCCCAAAAACTTTAGGCACAAAGGGAGCACCCCTATGAACAAAACTCGGGTGAAAAACCACCAACAAAAAAAAGACAAAAAAAAACTTCTTCTCACCAAGGAGCCACCTATCAGGACAAAGGAAAGAAGGAAGACAGGACTTAGCTAGCAGAACAACTCCCAGAAAAACTAAGAAGATACAACCCTCATCTCACCAAAGCAACACTAGCATGAAAACCAACTCCTGAAATTTGTGCAGCCTTGGAAGTAGGATGATATCTGTAGTAGTCCTGGACTCTATGCAGCCAACAAATATGTCTCCAAATCTTCTGTTGTCCAGATCAAAAACATTCGAGGCAGCAAATTACCACATCCACAAGTCTTCAGAACTTAGATCGGAAGATCAAGCAAAAGCCACCCAATTGACTAATCAAGTACTAGCAGTAATTCCATCCTCTGAAGGTGTACTGAATAACCAACTGAATAACCATCGCCCAAAAACCACTAATCTAAGACATGGGACCTGAAGACAGGGCAAAAAAACAGACTCGAACTCCAACAACTGGAGTCCACAGGTACAGGGAGTCAAAAAACTAACCCCCTCCCATTTCTTCCTGGCTGGTTTCTTCTTCTTTCTGGATAATGACTCCACATACTCTAATGCTTCCTCTCTCAAGTGATCCGATTCAGCTTCATTGTTTGAGTCCCCAATGGAACCGTCATCATCCTTGAACAAGTTCACTTTACTTTGTTGATAATCAACTGAGATACCACAACTATCCCAGATCTTCTTAACCTTCCATGACTCAGAATCGTTCCTGATAAAATCTAATTCCCAGGATAGATTGAGACTACCCACATTACAGACTGGGGAGGACCTTACCATATCAGGTTCTGCTTGGGGAATATGGGGTTCAATGAACTGGGATTGAGAATCATAAACATTCATGTCGAGGACAACCTCTACAATATGTTGTTGAATGGCCTTAAGCAAGCTTTCATCCTCCAAAGCAGTAGAAATAGATTGCTCCTCATTCTTCTTCTCTCTAATATTCATTGGGGCATTCTTGCGAATACCTGCACTCTTGCCAAACCGCACCTGCAGATCATTACCTGGGGGGGGGGGGTTGCGGGATTTCTGAGGACACGACGAAGCTCTATGCCCAAATCTTTTGCAAGACGAACAGACCAGAGGTTTCGAGACAACGTCCACCTTCAGTTGCTTGATGACTGAATCAACCTGTACCCTCGTCGATTTGGGCAGAGCTGAGTCACTATTGACCTCGACGCAGGCTATGGCTGGACCAAGACAACCTACAGAGATTGAGTTATCATCAAAATCAACTGTCTTCCCAATGGTACTGGCGACCCTTGCTATGTGATCGCGCGTCCATGGTAGTCCTGCATTTTCTACCTTGACCCAGATGGGTACCTGTGAGAAGGAGAGTGGAAGGAGAAGAGAACCAGGTTTCCATGATTGAGCAATAATCAAGGATCCGTCCATGAACCATGGAGCTTCGTCCAACACTCTGTCTCGTTCACTAGAGGAAGGCAGCTTGATGACATAGCCTTCCCTTTCCTCCGAAAACACCTCAATGGGACCACTGGGTCTCCATTGCCTGTGCACCCATCCAGCAAGCTGCTCCTGAAAGGGCTTCCTGCCGACAAACGAACCGATATGAACTCTTCCCAGCTCAGAGCAGAGACGTCCTGGCTAGAGATAGAGGCGCATCTCAATCTGTCTAATAGGATTGGCTCTATATAGTCAATCGAGGCGATTCCCTCTACGTCACGACCCTGTCTGCTGGATACTAGCCACTCAGCAACCGGCGACGGTGAAGAAGTTCCACCGATCTGACTATTTGGGGGGAATCCGAAGGAAGAGTGGGGGAAGCTTCAGCCGACACCGTCGTCTCCTTGCGATGCGTCTCCTTAGCAGGAAGGGAGGAATCGAGCCTGCCTCCATCTCTGGTCCCCGCTACCTGGTGAACTGGAGGAGTCAGTGAAGACCCTGCAGCAACCTACTCCTTCTCTCCTCGCCCGCTAGGGTTCCGTCCGCGTCCTCTCCCCCTTCCTCCTCTCCCTCGAGCCATACCCTAGGTGTATTTTTTTTCCTATTTTATTTGAAAGTCCAAACCATATTCAATTAATACTAAATTTGTATTCTACACTAATAGGACATGTAGAATTCATCTTTGGCATCAATTTTCACTGTTTGAGTTGTTTGTTATTTTATTTAAAATTCTTGGATTTAAATTATATTCTCTCTCCTAAAAAGAACTAGGATAGATAATGTTGTTCAATTAATATGAAAATTCACAATTAGGCTGGTTATGGTATGCAGAATCCTAAATTGGGATCTATTGCAACTTTTGAAGATATTTAATAATTAACTTAATATTTTTGGCTTTATCTTATATTTTCCTTTCTTAATGAAATTACAATAGCTATTATTCTTCAAATAATGTGAAACTTGGAACTTGAGATAATTGTGAACCAAAGATCATGATTTTTTCCATTATATTTCACTTTTGAGATTTCCTTTTATGAGT
This sequence comes from Alisma plantago-aquatica, assembly GCA_963693085.1. Lineage (NCBI taxonomy): Eukaryota > Viridiplantae > Streptophyta > Magnoliopsida > Alismatales > Alismataceae > Alisma > Alisma plantago-aquatica. Next base: position 53,152,359 of record OY856412.1, read on the forward strand.
TATGGAACCATTAGGATTTTTGTCTCATTACCATAATATTTATTAAATATTATATCTTTATTATCAACATTCACTTAATTGAGTCCTATTATCTTCAATAGGTCCCCAAAAGAGTCTTCTTATATTATTATGCATTAAATTC